>CM071861.1:19945302-19970126 GCA_036759665.1 Gynandropsis gynandra
ACAAAATCGGGTCAAAACCGGATCAATTTCAGCAAATCGGATAAAAATTTCAGCAAAACCGGGAAAAAACCGGGTCAATTTCAACAAAAACGGGAAAAACCGGATCAATTTCAACAAACCGGGCCAATTTCTACAAAATCGGGTCAAAACCGGATCAATTTCAGCAAATCGGATAAAAATTCCAACAAAACCGGGAAAAAACCGGGTCAATTTCAACAAAACCGTAAAAAACCGGATCAATTTCAACAAAACCGATCAAAATTTTAGTAAACCAGATCAAACTTATCATAAATTGGGTTGAGTCAAAATTCAGTAAACCGGTCAAAATTATATTAGGCAAAATACTCAAAAGTTACCCAAAAATTAAAGCATGAAAGGGGTCATGTCGCACGTGTGAGGCACAATGTGCACACGTGACGATAAGTAAGGGCTAAACCAAAGACTCTCTCTCCCATCTTCTTAACGACCAAACCGGAAAAAGCTGGAGGGTTATAAGCCCCAAGTAGTTTCCCAATCTTCATAAGAATTATCGAAACTCTTTCTACACAAAATCCACGCGCTCACACACGCACACGCATTATCAATCCCTCTCATTTCAAACCCAAACCCAACGGCGATCTCATCGATGTTTTTTTCTCTCCGCTCCTCCATTCCAGTCTGATTTCATCCGCTTCCGTCTTATTTCATCTCGGATCTCTGGTTCTCTTCGTTTCGGGTGAGTTTTTCGGATTATCTGACCTGGGTTTTGTTTTTCTCTAATTAAAGTTTCGATCTTCTTTCGTTTCTGTTTTATCTCTGTGGATGTTATTTAGAGTTTAGGCAATGGGATGCGCTTGTTTGGATGCCGAGAAAATGGGCAGGGGGTGGGGAAGACTGGATCCTTTGTGCCCTGTAATCTGATTTGTCTAGTACTGAGTGTTGAATTCGTGAATGAGATCGCTAATTTTGTAGAACGGCGAGCAGTAATCTAATGTGTTTTGATTTCATACTGCTTTACTGACTAAAACTTCGACTAAATTTGTCTTTCTGTCTTGTCGGATTTGTTCATTTAGAGGATATTTCTCCCGTGATTCTGGAAGATCTGGTGGATTGTTTCCCTCCGATTGATTGAAGCAACAAAGCTCAGATATTTAATAAATGGCTTCGATATCACATTCGTTTGTGGCATTGGGAGGAAGTTCTGCTTCAGATTTTATGCGAGGTTCGACCAATGGTGTTGGTGGGGTCCCGTTGAAAACCTTAGGTAGAGCAAAGTTTCTCCCCAGGAGGAGGGATTTAGCTGTGACGGCTCGGCTGAGGAAAGTTAAGAAATTCGAGTATCCGTGGCCCGATAATCCCGACCCAAATGTGAAAGGTGGAGTCTTGACATACCTTTCAACTTTCAAGCCATTGAAAGAGAGGCAAAAGATGGTCACTTTGGAATTTGAGAAACCACTCGTTGAGTTGGAGAAGAAGATTGTCGATGTATGAGCTCTGACTGATTCAGCATTAATGATTTCCTGTGACAATCATAAGATCATTTCTTGAGTGTGTTGTTCTGATGCAGGTGCGAAAGATGGCAGATGAAACTGGTTTGGACTTCACTGATCAGATTATTTCATTGGAGAACAAGTATAGACAGGTAGAACTAATAAGTTGGCCCTGACTGACTTATCGCATCAGCTTAGTATCATTGTAGGTTATGTTCTTGGAGCTCTATGGGAATCTTGATGACATTAGAAATTTTGTGCATTCAGGAGTGGATAATCGATTTGTATGCTTAGAGTAATTCTGCCTTATAATCAAAGTCAACGATGATGTACCAGTCATTCACATAATTGAGAATCTTTGTTGATTTGGGGGTTGCAATTTCAGGCACTCAAAGATCTTTACACACATCTTACTCCGATACAACGTGTGAACATTGCACGCCACCCCAACCGCCCCACTTTCCTTGATCATGTATTTAACATCACGGACAAGGTAAGATTTCTTATAAGCGTCTTCTTCTCTTAAAGGTAAATTATTGTTTTCATTTATTGCAATTGTTCGGTGATGTTCAGTTCGTTGAGCTTCATGGAGACCGGGCAGGGTATGATGACCCAGCTATCGTGACGGGTATCGGCACTATAGATGGTAAAAGATACATGTTTATAGGTCACCAGAAGGGTAGAAATACAAAAGAAAACATTGAGCGTAATTTTGGGATGCCTACTCCTCATGGGTACGTTCCCATGGGAACTTTCTAATTAATCAATACTGGTGGTAGTTGAATGAGGACCTTTGGAATCTACATTTTTAATCGTTTTATTTAATGCTATTACAGATATAGGAAGGCACTGCGTATGATGTACTATGCTGATCATCACGGTTTCCCCATTGTCACTTTCATTGACACTCCTGGAGCCTACGCAGACCTTAAATCTGAGGAACTTGGCCAGGTATGGGAATGATGTACTTTTTATGCATAAGTGAAAGCTAAACCAGCTCAACTCTGCAAACATATGCTTTCTATAGGGTGAAGCTATTGCCAACAATTTGAGGACGATGTTCGGCCTGAAAGTACCGATCATTTCCATTGTTATTGGGGAAGGCGGTTCTGGTGGCGCCCTAGCCATCGGCTGTGCTAACAAAATGCTGATGCTTGAGAATGCAGTTTTCTATGTCGCCAGGTAAACTTGGGTTTCTGAGAGTCATTTATCCCCTGAAGAGCCAAGGGTATAATAATTGATACTAGTTTGTTTATGCCCATTGTTTTGCTTCCACAGCCCAGAGGCATGCGCAGCAATCTTGTGGAAGGATTCCAAGGCTGCACCTGAGGTCTGTACACCATTCTTGATCCTGAGAATTACCTTTGTGACCTGTTTGGTTGATAATGTATAATCTGGAGTTACGATGGATATTATTCTACGCAGGCAGCAGAGAAGCTTAGAATTACTTCCAGGGAACTGGTCAAGCTCCAAGTAGCTGATGGAATCATACCTGTAATTGATCATGCTCGGAAACTTTTCATTTAGCCTCTAGACCTCTCTGTGACAATGAGTTGATGAGTAACTCCCTGCATTGTGTACAGGAACCACTTGGAGGTGCCCATGCTGATCCATCTTGGACTTCCCAGCAGATAAAGATCGCTATAAATGAGAACATGGATGTATGTGCTTATGAATATTGCACTTCCAACTTGAGGTTTCATGTGGACCCGAATAGTTTCTGACTTTGGTCATGGCTTTTGCAGGAATTCTCAAAGATGAGCACAGAAGAGCTGCTGAAGCACCGGATGCTCAAGTACAGGAAGATTGGAGTGTTCCTTGAGGGTTCCCCAATAGAACCCAAGAGGAAAATCAACATGAAGAAGAAAGACGTGGTGACCACAAGCCGGGAGCTAGAGGGTGAGGTCGAGAAGTTAAAGGAGCAGATTCTGAAGGCAAAGGAGACATCTTCGGAGGAAGAGCCTTCACCCGAAGTTCTTGAAGAGATGATAGAGAAACTCAAAACCGAGCTTGACCAGGAGTACACTGAAGCTGCAAAAGCAATGGGGTTGGAGGACAGACTGAAAACCCTGCAACAAGAGTTCTTGAAAGCAAGTTCTGAGGAGCATCTGATGCACCCGGGGCTAATCGACAAGATTGAGAAGTTCAAAGAAGAGTTCAACAGTGGCTTGGCCACAGCGCCCAACTCTGAGAGTCTGAGATATAAGCTTACCATGCTGAGGGACTTGTCTAGAGCAAAAGAGCTTTCAGCAGCGGCTTCCTTGGAGAAGGAGATCAACCGGAGGATCCAGGAAGTTGCGGACCGCCCTGAAAATAAAGAAAGAGTGGAGGCAATCAAAGCCGAGATCGCTAGCTTAGGTGTTTCCAGGTTCGATGAATTGCCAGATGCATTGAAGGACAAGATCGCAAAGACGAAAGCTGAAATTGAGTCTGAGATGATGGGTGTGTTGAAGTCAAAGGGTTTTGAAGTCGAGACTGTGAGGCCGCATCTGGATGATCTGTCTGAGCAGGCTTTGATCTCGAGCGAAGACGTTCAAGAAAAGGTAGAAGAGCTGAACCAAGAGATCACCGAGAAGATTGATGAAGTCGTGAAGTCGCCAGACATCAAGAACATGGTTGAGTTGCTGAAAATAGAGATTGCAAAGGCAGGGAGAACGCCTGGAGATGCCACTGCAAGGCAGAAGATCGAAGCATTGGAGCAGCAGATCAAGGAGAGGATATCTGAAGCTCTGAGTGCATCAGGGCTGAAGGAGAAGCAAGAGGAGCTCGAGAGAGAGATCTCAGCTGCCCGTGAACTTGCAGAATCAGAAGGAAGCTCCAAAGGAGATGATGCTAAAAGTGACCCAGAATCAGATTCTGATAAAACAGAGATCAACATGGGAGCAAGTAGCAGCTTCGCCTGAGCACATAACAACGTCTTTCGTAAGTAAAAATCAGCTCCAAAACCCTTTCTGAATAGTGTGATGAACAAAACCGCTACCTAAATCACGCCAAATTTGCAGGATCCTGAAGTTGTTTGGATGTTCATGTAGGATGATCGGAGACACAGAAGCTTCTTTGAGTTCTTGATTGAGTAGTGGTAAGTTGTTTTGGCAGGAAAAAAATAGCAGAAAATCATAGACAGCGAAAGGCGATCAAAGCATCGGTTTTCTCAGTTTTAGCTGTGGAACATGTCTTTAGCATTGGTTCAAAACTTTTGAGGACTGTCTTTTAGATTCATCTGTGTTTCTCAAGTGGGTCTCGTTTACTGTTTGCTTCTTATAGAACAGTGCCTTTTTTTTTTATTCAAGCCTTTTCTCTGAAATCTCGACATATCCTATGCGACATTTGTCTGTCTTTTTTCTTTTTTTTTTTCTAAGTTATCGAACCCTTTTATATTTACGGTTTTCACATTCCTACAATAAATTCAGTATATAGGACGTGATTGGTTCACCCATTATTGCTTTCATCCGATACCATTGCGAGCTGATGGAAGCAATTAACAGCCGGAATGGCCGCAAAACTTTAACACTGGCTCGCTACTCCCCGAACCAATCTCATAGTCATCAGCTTCTATCTGCTGCCAACAGTTCCTACCTACGGTTTGGATGACCATACAGTCATGTCTAGGAGTAGAAGAAACATACATTGTGGTTAACTGAACATACAGAGAAGGCAAAAGACCAAAACTAAACCAATTAAACCGTATGTTCGAGTTTGTAAACCTTGAACTGGTTATTTGAAGTTTTTTTTTTCATGAACTGAGACCCGGTTTAGCACAGAGAGAGACAGGAAATAATAGCTTTCCTATTCTTGAGATACCTCATATGGCTCGCACTTGTGCCAAGGACCAAGTTAGCACACCTGTAGAAGAGAAACTTAAACCCGGCTCTTAACAACGTCACCATGGCTAATTTGGATTGCTAAACTATTCTAACCAGCCTCCTCTGGGTATCACGTAACCGCTCCGGTTCTCTTTTTTTTTCAACTTTACCAGTGCCCGGTCCAAATGCAATAATGTTTCACATTCTGGTTAAGAAGACCATCATACCAAGGGCGAACATATTAGTTTGGTTTTTTGTCTTCTTAGACAAAATATGTTGTCTAATAGTCGTAATATATTTGCAAACGACTTTCGCATTTGAATTTTATAAAATATAATTACACCAATGATGAAATATATTGTTCAAAATCTGTATCTATAAAAAACCTTCTATAAGATTTTTTTTTCATTTTATTCTAATGATCAATTTAGCTGATTTAAATATTATACCAATAATAAAAAATAGGGTTATGAAAATTAATGCGAGTATAATTCAATTAAAAAATTAGTTCTAAAATTTAGTGTTGTCCAAAACAACGTATATATGAATTTATGATACATATCATAATTAACATGTGATAACAAAATATAACAGTTCATCTAACGTTTATGTTTGGTTCTAGAATATACACAACACAAACAATATATTTAGAATCAAAATATTCAAATAAAGACGAATCAATTTTAATATCATGACACATGGATTTAGATCTAACCCAATCCAAAAACTAACTATATGTATTATATATTTATATGTATATCCTTTATTGATTTGGAACGAGATACTATATGTTTCATGAAGTGAACTGCTATCAGGAATACACGAGAAAACACTTTAAATTGTTGATTCAACGCCAAGTAAGTCTCTATATGAGAACAAAGTTTCTTATATTTCAATTTTAATATAAGATCACTTGAAAAATATAAAATATAAGCTAATTTATTTTTGTAAGGTTGATATAAATATGTATCTTAATCATTTTTCAAGTTCTGTTACAAAATTTATCCGTTGGGTTTTATTAATATTTTTTGTCATGAGTTTTGAAACTTTTTTAAATTTTCTAAAATAAAGAGATTATTGATATAAACATGACTTCATTGACTCTTAAGATAGTTGAAATATCGATTTTGAGTGAAATTGATTGCGATCATCGTCACTTCACACACAGAAACAACAATGAATCTTCAAAAAATAATGAAAAAAAATAAATTCATGGATATACTTTCTCTATTTATATATATATATATATATATCATGTTATCTTTTTATATATAAATTTGAATTTATTGTTTAATTTTTATTATTTAGAATCTCAGATACAATCGATGGAGGAGCATCATAACGATATTTTCTTTCATCTCGTTACGTCTTATATTGGTATTTTCTAAACTCATTATAATTACTCACTTATATATATTCTAAACTCGTAAAATATTAAAATTTCAGTTCAACTGTGAACAAATTTCCTTTTGACATTTTCAGGGTAGACAGATATTACATTTGAATTACTTATCATGAAATTAGTTATTTAGTATTGTTTTATTTGTTGTTTTTATGTTATGTTTGAGGTTTTCATTTGACAACCGTTTGTTGTTCCATAAAACTTAAAATTCTTCAAGAAGTATAGAACACACATCAACATTGAGTGGTGCAACAAGTCCAATGCAATCAAGAATGTGTTCAAATATATCAGAAAAAGAGTGGATCAAACATCTTTACTAATTGAGAGAGGGACCAAGAATGATGTTTCTTCAAGAATGGATAAGGCACCAATTATGAAAATAATGAAATTTCTAACTATCTTGAATGTCGATACCTATCTTCGTGAGACGCTATTTGGAAGATTTTATCTTTTCACATACATAAGCAAAAACCTCCAGTTATGAGGTTATCATTGCATCTTCAAAATGAACAGCCTTTGAAATTTGAAGATTCAACAGATTTCGAAAGATTCTTACAAAATAATTTTATTATCTTAGAATGTTGCTCAACGTTGTAAGAGGACCTATCAATTATGATGATAAACGGTTGATAATATCAAGTATAACGGTTTCAAGGTTGCGTGTATAACACGAGGATTACTCGATGGAAATGATGAATGACATTAAGCTAGAACGAGGTAGCAAAATGGGCTATGCCTGCACAAATCTATTTATATTGTGAAGTCAATAAACCATCGAACTGTTGAATGCTTGCTGGAATTCCTTGAATAAGACATTCTAATGAAGAAACGAAGAGAATTTAGATTCATTTCACTACAAAAAACTGGCATTTTCCAACGGACATTTCCGTCGGAAAATGCCAAAAATCCGTTGGAAAACGCTGTTTCCAACGGACGCCAACGGATTTCCGTCCGTTGCGAAAATTTCGTTGCAAATGAGGATCCGTTGCAATTCGCAATGGCCATCCAACGGATTATATCCGTTGCAACATTGCAACGGATTTGGCAACGGGATTTTCCGTTGGAAAGGTCGTAACGGACGCCCGTTGGAAGAGTTAGCAATGGATCACCGTTGCAAACTTGCAACGGACGACCGTTGGAAAGCAACGACAGTCCGTTGCAAATTAGGCGGGGAAAAATTCATCTTTCCAACGGGCATCCGTTGCCATTTGGCGGGAAATAGCAACGGACGTCCGTTGCAAAATGGCAGGAAAAGATTTGGCGGGAACTACCCTCCAACGGATACCCGTTAGCGGTTCCAACGGATGCCCGTTGGAACTTTTGAAAAAAAAAAATAAAAAATAAAAATATTTTTTAAACTAAAAAGTTTTTAATTAAAATTATTTTATAAAAAACATTAAAATTAAAACTATTTCCTATTACAAATCATTAAGATCAGTTGCGTCCATATCATCTCCGCCACGATCACCACCACCTCTAGACGGAGTTGCATCCGAATCGAGCCCCTGTTCTTGCTGCGGTGTTGATCCTCTCATCTGGCCGGACATCAACTCAATGACGCTCTCCAAGTGTTGTGTTTGAGATGTTTGTCATGCCACTTGGGCTCGAGTTTCTCGAAGTTGTATTTCGAGATCTTCGATCTGCCGTTGTTGCGAAAAACTCTCTTGCACCGCGGGAGGTACCGTCGTGACGTCCTCGATGATATCCTTTTGAAGCGCCTCGAGACCGTATAGACGTCCCTTATACGGTCTCATCGACTACAAGACAAATAAAAGTAATGTTAGATTTTTACAAATTATTTGATTAATAATTTAGAAATAAAATAATAACCTTTTACCTCTAAATAAATTTGGTCCTTTTGTAAAGGACTAAGGTTGTCGGGGCTTGAACCGCAAGCCTGAGATTGCTGTGTGATCTTCTCCGTCACAGCTCTCATGGTTCGGGCCGCTCGAGGATCGACGAGTTCCGGTTCGTCGGCCTCTTCCCCGACAACCGACTTCTTCTTTGCGTGGGTTTCTAATACCATTTCAAGAAGAGTCGGTTCTCTTCCCATCCGTTGCATCTACAATATAAAATAAATGTTGTTAGACAAATATTTAAGTAAACAAAAAATCTAAATAATTAAAATTTTACGAATTCTTTTTTTCTTTTCGTGAAGGATTTTGATCCCGAAGTATGGCGATGCGGACCATCTCCGGGAACCTTCTCACCGTAGCGATTTTGTTTGGCCTTCTCGCTCTTGGCCTTGAATTCTGCGGACTCCCAGTGCTCAATCATTTTGTTGTAGACCGCTTCGGTTGCCCATCTTGATTTGCTGTTGTTGGCGTAGTAGTTACGCTTTGCACCGTTCATCATTAGGCGCATCCGAACCTGCATGTCGCGCATCCATGCTGTGTAGAATCAAAACAATTAGATACTATTTACCATAACACTCCAGGAGCACGTTTTGGATCGATGATTGGAAGGGTTGGACGCCCATCGAAATCATCGATCAACGCATCAATATCTACCATATCATCCTCGTCAACAAATATCGATGGTGTCGATACTGGAGACAGAGGACGATATGGTGGTGGTGGCGGCGGGGGAGGCGCTCCCGCGGAACCAGCCAACATTCCCCCCGATCCTATAAATCGTCTAGCCCTCATTTTTTTCTAGTATTTGTAGTTGTGTTGAATTGTGTTGAAAAGGTTTTGTGTTTGAATTGTGTTGAAATAAGAACAGTTCCGTCGCACTATATATATCGAAATTTCCAACTGGCATCCGTTGGAAATCCCAACGGATGCCCGTTGGAAAACACGTCATCTCAACGGAAGGAGTAAATTGACGCGACGTTTCGCATTCCCAACGGCCATCCGTTGGAAATTCTAACGGATGACCGTTGGAAATGCGTGTTCCCGAGGCGACGGATGGCTAAATGGCGGCTCGTCTGCCTTTCCAACGGTCATCCGTTGGAATTTCCAACGGATGGCCGTTGGAAAGCCTGCAAAAACGGTTGGGAAAGCTGCAATTTCTGCAGTCATCATTACGCTTTCCAACAGGCATCCGTTGGAATTCCAACGGATGGCCGTTGCAAGGCAACACGTGGTGTCAGCACGTGGCGTCAATTTACAGCTTGTTTTCCAACGGTCATCCGTTGGCAATTCCCAACGGATAACCGATGGAAATACTGAAAATTCAGACATTTTTTCTAAGTGTCGGGGGCGAGTTCGTGTTTCAACGGACAACCGTTAATATTTTCAACGGGCAACCGTTAATATTTTCAAATTTGGTATTAGATTATTTTAATTTGTTATACATCAAACATCGTTTATATAACATGTTCGATTGTATTAACATTTCGATTATTCGATTATACATCATACATCAAACGTGAAACATCGTTCATGGACGTTATACGTTATTTACATTACACATCATATACATTTATTACACATAATAAACATTATTGTATTTACATTTCTTCTTCAGTAGATTCATCGATGGGCGAGTCGTCCTTCGCTTGTTCATTGAATTCATCGCAGTTTTCATCTTCAGCATCTTCCGGTTCAACGTCAGAAACATTACCTCTCTTTTCAAACACATCTCGGGAGGTAAATTATACGAAGACAAAATCACCGGCCACAGGGAATATTGACTTCCAGATTGTCCATAGGGACTAAAACCATCCGTGCATAGGCAAAGATAAACATTTCTCGTTTCATACACGAACTCGGGAAATATTTCATTGAAATCTTTCCAAGCCTGACCATCCGATGGATGTTGCATTACACCTTCGGCCGTGGAGTGTTCTGTGTGCCATCTCATTGCTGCAGTGGTTTTTTTCGATTCATATAACCTTCTCAACCTGTTTGCTACAGGCATATAAAATATTTTCTTGTATGGTACATATTTCCGTGAAGATGGTTTTTTAGGCCGAAATCTGCTTGCACCGTAAAACTTGCATTCCAACAAGTCTTTATCATTTCCCCAAAACAATATGCAACTGTTTCTACAAACATCAATTTTCTCATGTGGCACTCCCAAATCTTTTAACACATTCTTTGTTTCGTAGTATGTCTCGGGAGCTTGATTATTTTCCGGTAAATATTCCCGCATTGTTTTACAAAATGAATCCATGCAATTTTCAGCCACATTGTAGTCTGTTTTAATACTCATCAATCTTGAAGATAAAGATAAACGAGACTGACCTTCATGACAACCTTCATATATAGGTTGTTTTGCCGAATCCAATAGGTTGAAGAATCGACGTGCATCGATGTTCGGTAAGACAACGATATTTTTTTCGAAAATGTTTTTGTTATTGATGGTTTGATGCACTCTTTGGTAACATCTAAATAGTTAATGTTCCAACGGACATCCGTTGGAACTTGCAACGGATGCCCGTTGGAGGTTCACGTGAATTTATTTAAATCGGTGGCCTCGAAATTCACAAAATCAACGGTCATCCGTTGCCATTTCTAACGGGCATTCGTTAGAAGTTGCAACGGACGACCGTTGGAATGTTTTCTAACGGAACTTCCAACGGACATTGCCAACTGATGGTTTCCGTTGCCATCCGTTAAAATTTACGATGGATTTCCAACGACCATTCTAACGGAGGTTTTCCGTTACAAATCCGTTGCAATTTCACCACATCCGTTGCAATCCATTGGTTCGCGTTTCCAACGGACGGATCCGTTGCCCCGTCCGTTGGAAATTCCGTGTTTTTTTGTAGTGTTTTGAATTTCAATTATCCGATAAAGAAATTGAACAATACACTCTTATATAAATCAAGAAGTTACTCCGCGAAATTTAAGACTACACTCTTATACACCTAGATTCAAAACTATCATACCAAAAACTATATTTTTAACCATCGGTTGGGGTGACAAAGTGGTTGAGCTAGGTTTGTGAAAAGTCCCTTTCCCGGGTTTGATTCCTTTGCTACGCAATTGGTGGGAGGATTTTCAAATTGTCTCCCCTGGACCCGTGGGTTTACCCGATCTGGATCTGGGTCTCCCCGCGTTACAAAAAAACTATATTTTTAATGTATTTAATTTATCTAGTAGATAACGATAATATATTAACTTATAAATACATTTATAAATCATTAAACTTTCATTAATACTAGGATGAGAGAATAACAAATATTTATGAATATTCGACTATTCGTATTCGTATTCGATGGATATTTGGATTTACTATTCGTAGTCATATTCGTAATTTCGAATATTTGTAAATACGAATATCAGTCCGATGTCCGTAAATACAATATCCGTTGGATATCTGTATTTGAACAAACAAGCGATGTGCGGACGGACAGTGGATAGAGGCAAAGCGGACGAAGGACACGAGCGATGCAGATGAAGGGCGGATGGGCGACACAAACGACACAAACAAACACTTTGGACGAACCACAAACATGCATTAGAGACGAAGCGAACGAAGGACACAAGCGATGTTGACGAAAGATGAAACGAAAGGGCTGATGGGCGACAAACAGACGAATGGGTGACGAGCAGATGGACGGTCGAAGACTAGTGTGTGGGTGCACTCGACCAAACGGTGAAGAGAAAATGGAAAAGAAAGAAGAGAAAGAATGAGAAAAATGAGAGAGAAAGAGAAAAAGGGAAGAGGATGGGAGAGAGAGAGAGAGGAGAAGGAGTGACGGGTGGTGAGGAGGAGAAAATAAATTAGAGTTTTTTTTTATTTGTATTTTGACTATTGTATAATATGTTTATTATGAAATGTTCAAAATATTTATATTTTTTTTGGATCAAATTATTAGATTAAAAATTTATTATTTACAATTTGATTGTTTAAAATTAAATTTGTTATTTATTTATATATTCAATAAATAATCTATTGAGTGTTTACGAATAGTTCATATAATTAATTCTAATATTTGTATGTTTATTGGATATATAATTTATTTCTACTATTTATATTTGTATTTGATCCTTCAAATATTCAAAATTTCGATTCGAATACTAATCAGATATGGATCATATACAAATATTTCGAATGTTTTATGGATCCTAATTAATACCCTCATAATTTATTTTAGGTGGAGATACAATCACAAAGAAAATCCAAAATAAATTTCTCACTTTATATATTCTCTTACTTGTCTTCTCTGACTCCCTCTCCTCTCACTTCTCTCTCATCACCACCGGATGGGAGATGGCGGTGGCTGAGGATCCTATGAGGGGATAGAGATACCGACGACTCCAAAAATAATATGGCGATCATGGCATTGAGTTTCAGCGTGTTCGCAACAGTCATCCCTACATGGGTCTAACTCGCCTGACTCACAAGACGTCGTTAACAACTCTATTTTTTTTATTCACGTGTTGTTCGAGTGGTTTATAGAAAGAGAGATAGAAGAAGAGTTAAGTGAAATGTTATGCGATTTGTCAACAAATCGACAATAAACTGTTTCTACATAAAATTGTTGTAATAAAACTTAGAGAGAGGAGTTATCTGTTTCTACGTTCGGACAAGCATCGCTCGACCCGGACAATCATATTACTTGATTGAGTGTCGCACCCTGTAGTCGCAACTTTCACGATTTTTCAAGCGAATTTCATCTGAAAAATCCGAAATTTATATCTAAATATGACCAAACACTCTGATATCACTATAGGGGTGTAGAGTTGGACAGCGAAAACATTTTATTACAACCCGAATATAAGATCTAATCCCCGAACTTCGATTTTGGGTTGGTGTTTTTTCTGAAAAACAATACAATCATGGATTTGAATTATTATTCCTTATTAATTTGAGTATGTGAGACAAATCACTGATAATGCGGGACCTCCACGAATTGTCCACGTCAAGATTAAATCCACCGTGCAACCCGTGGCTAGAGAAACAGTTTTTCTCTTTTTGTCTTTATCTCTAATTTCTGATTTATTTTGATTTTGATTAATAATGTAATTTCTTTTGATTATGATTAACAATGGAATTTCTAAATTGTTAAGACATTCTGAACCAATTTACAATTAATGAATATTTTAATTAATAATTTTTAGGCCCTTGTATTAACTCTTCAAGATCTTCGACCGGACCTTGGGATCAACGCTCAGACCGATGCGACCATCATCAATGGCCTCAACAAGACCTTCTTCCAGGGTCTGGCTTCCATGTGGAGATGGTTGTGCTTGTTTGTGGACAAAACAACAGTTGTGGTTGCAGAGAGTAGAGAAAGGTAACAGATGAGAGATATCGAGAGGAGAGAGAAGCTAGAAAAGCGTTTTTATTTTGAAGTGTGATATTAAGAGTAATTTGGAATCAATGACAAATATGTATTGATTTAAAATTATATGTGTAATTTTTGTATATTATTATGATTTATTAAATAAAAAGAAGAATTAATATATAAAAATTCGTTTATAATTTTATAAAAATAGAGAAATAGAAAAACTATTCTAAAACATTTCCTATAAAACATCTAATTTCTTTTGAAAGAGAGTAAACAGAATTATGAGAATGTCCATAAAAACAAAAGAAAAATGCTAGAGAGGTGGTACTTTAGAAGACTCGTTCTCCGGTGGAGAAAACGAGCCAAAAGACAGTGGTGGCAAAGTATAGAACGGCCGTAACGGTCAAGAACGCCTCGAATGATCCCATCCACGCCACGAAATAGCCTGTCCCTATTGTGCTCACGATCGCAGCCAGCGTCCCTGCCGAATTAGAAATCCCTGTTCGAAAACAAAACCCTTACTTCTTCAGCAAGAAACACTCTACAGACGAACCAAGCATAAACAACTTGATGGTTGTAGTTCTCAATGTACCGTGGAGAAAACCGGCATATTCCGGTGCTATGTCCTGTGTGAGCAGCCGCAACAACAAAAAAGCTTGTAAGGTTCCGAGGTTCAAAGGAAGCATTTCATTCTTTTTATATAGCACAGTGAGATCCCTAATCGATAAAGCGTCAAAAGATCAACTTTCACGTTTGATGCAACCAATTCTTCGGAGATTCTCCCTTATCGATATTATATTGTATTATCTCATATTATATTATATTACATGGATCATAGCTCATATGTATGGTTTTGTGCAATTATAAACTATCAAACTACCTTTTAGGTTGAAATAGGCTCAAATCCATTTGTCAATAGATGTAGTTGACGAGTAACATTTCGCTTCATGGCGATTACATATGTGGTTCACTTGTTAAGGGAATAAAATTGTGATGTACGTACTTGCATGTTGAGCAGAAACCCAGCTTGGCTGAAAGAACTCAAGCTCAACGCGATGGTGATGAAAATTGCTGCAACCGACGGTGATTTGGCAAAGTTTAGGCAGAGTAGCGATAGCCCAGGACCGATGAACCCGATAGACTATAGTTAATTGTGATTAAGAAAACTGATTATATTCGGGTTAGAACGAAAGTTTTAGTAATCACTTATGGTATTAATCTTTTGTTACCTGCATAATCTTTCGGACAATGGTTAAAGAGTAACCTGTTCTGATCAAGAAGTCCGATGAAGCTCCTGCTACATAACCTGAGACCGCCATTGTTGCCCATGGAAGAGCGCTGAACCATGCCGCTTGCTTCAAGTTCACGTTAAACACCTGACGGATGAGACATTGGTGAGCGAATCAGTAACGTCAAGAATTATTGTTGAACGTAGAATGAATCAAGAATGTTCTCTACTTACCGTCTTGAAATAAACAGGCATCCATGAGAGAAGAACAAAGTATCCCTGTGAACAACTAATGAAAACCGATGTGAGCTGTACTGTAAAAGAGATTTGCACCCGAAGACACCACTCGCGAATAAAACTCACCCAATTGTTAGTCACATTGGCGAAAATGATCGCCCACGTGGGCAATTTCGATAAGAGTTGGCGCACAGTGGGCGCTCCAGGCTTTGCCTTGGCCACTGAATGAATAGTTTTCCCAGCTTGGATTAGCCTGAGCTCTGATTTACTGATAAAAGGGCTATCCTGAGGGTCATTAGTAACTCCATAGAACCAAGAGGACATCCATAAGAGACCTAGAGAGGCGAAAAGAATGAAAGGGCCAGTGAGGCCTAAAGAAGACAACATAATTGGTGTCAATAGTAGCCCCACGACGTTCCCTAAGTGAAAACCAGCCATTGATATCCCAACTGCGCTCGCTCTTTCACCTGTGGGGAACCACCTAGGTACATGATGAAACCATACAATATAACCATTTGTTCTGTGGCCTACTCTTTTCAATATGCACTTGTAATTACAATGGAATGATTTTGGAAGAAGGTTACCGTGAGAGAAGTGTGCTCATGGAAGGCAAAGCAACGCCTTCGGCAAAGCCAAAGAAGGCACGGACGGCCAAGAGGGCTAATGTGGAGTGCGTGGCGGCCCATGGTGTGAGCAGTGTGGCTAAAGACCACAACCCTACTCCCCAAGCCAACACTCCTTTCCCTCCATACCGATCCACAAGTGCTCCTCCTATTACCGATGAAAACATGTATCCCCATAGGAAGGATGACTACACCACACGTAATTTGCAAGCCAAAGTAGTTAAGACGAAGCATTACATCACGTAATAAACGATTAACTACTTATCATGATATATGAGTATTTACCGATCTTATCGAAAATGCGAATATGGGAATAAATGGATCAAAAGTTCTTCACAAAATCACATGGAAAGCATGTGAAAATCGATGCAAATTAAATAATGGTTGAATTAAAGATTCAATTTGATCATGGAATCGGAGAAAAATCTTGAGTCTATGTACAGTTCAGTAACCTTTCTATTTTACTTACCCTCCAAGGTATCGAAGAAACATATGATTTCGCACATTTCAATTATATTGTGATAATTACAAGGGACAAATATCTTATTATAACGATGATTTAACGGAAGATATCCGACCAAATAAAAAAGTTCACATGGTAATATAATCAGGACTAAACTTAGAGAAACCAATCAAAGGCCAAAATCGAAATAAAATATGGTAAACCTTAATACCTAATTACAAATGATGGATAAAATTATAATAACACAGTGCTCAGAGGAGATTGTTGGTGGGCAGTAACAATCAGAGGTGTTTGATGTTTCCTCCTCGCACACATATTTTCTCAACTACCACCCTATTTTCTCTTTATATATAATATGTTTATAACTATATGCATATATATATATATTTCAAATATAGATTTTACTGTTCACTCGCATCTTTTCTAATCGAATTTCGAATAGTATCAATATCATTCCGAAAATAAAATTTATGTGAATATATAGCCTCGCCATATATATATTTACTCTATTTTTGTTTCTTCTTCAATCTAATACAAGAATTTATTATAAGGTTGGATTCTGCAGCAAAATCTAATATTTACTAATCAGATAATTAAGGAAATTAGCTAATTTGCTAAGAGACAAACAAAGGAATGAGCCAATTATTGGAAGTACCTGAACTACCCCTAGGAAAGAACTCGACCACCCTAATTTGTCGGCTAGAGGAACGACGGCAACGGACATCACCACTCGATCGGCGTTACAGAGACACATCATCAACGCCGTTAACGCCACCACCTTCATTCTCTCCGGTGTCTTCGCTTCCACGTTAGCCTCACCTCCTCCGCCTATTATTATTCCATCCGCCGCGCATCTCGCCGGCGCCACTTCTTTTCCTCTTTGCTTCGCCCTCGTTTTCTCCATCGCTTCTCTCTCTGTCTTCCTTTGACCCGCCGACGACAGGCGTATGGTCTCGCATCGGGTCGGATTTCCACTGGTTACGGACACGATATTCAAAAGGTTCTTCTGGGTTTTGATCGGACTCGAACGAAAACTCACGAAATACGAAGAATGTGATTGCAGTGATGTGGCCGACGATGCCGCCATTGACGAATGAACAAAAGGTGAACTTAGATTCTCAAATGAATATGTATGTTTTGGAAATGGTAAATATATTTTCAGTTCAGAGATTATGAGTTAAGGAGCAGAGAGAGAGAGAGAGAAAGAGAGAGAGCGAGTTACTAAATCCGCCATTGAAGATTTCTGAGTAGGTGGTATTTGGTGTAGAGGGTATTTTAGGCAATTTAATGAATCCTACGTGGAGAAACGTGGTATGATTCCAAACCAAGAGCATACGCCACGGCGGCCCACCAAAATCGGATCAACCGGTTACCGAAGCTTCCGGTCAGAACAAATCAAATGTGCATCGACAAATTAGTTATCTTCGATCATTTATATTAATCTAAAAATTATTTATATGTCATAGTTAAAAATATTAGACGGTTAAATAAAGCTTATAAGTTAGTAAATTGTATACGAATAAATTGTTTGTATTTTAGTAACGATAAATTAAATTTAGATATATATACATATATAGGTTTATCAAATAGAACTCTATTCCAATATTATATAAGAAGCAAAACAATTATACAAATTACAAAAATGTTATGAATTTATTATATTTTTTTATCATTGCTAAATGTTTTCACTTTTTTCATTTTAATCGTTTATCAGTGTAACAGTCTAATTTCATAATTCTTTATGAGAAATTTGTGTAATTGACACTCAATATTCAGATTTTGCTTCCAATTTTTATACAAAAATATAAAACCCAGATTTTGTTTTTGGAATTTAAGAATTTATTTTGGGTCTTTCACACGGTGTACATCTTTATGGTAAAATCAATAATTGTGCATTTATATAATAGCAATATACCCTGTAATCGAATATGAACCAAAAAAAATATGTGACCCTTCCGCTCATCCATTAGACGACTGAATGGGATGGTTAATGCATAACTTTTGTTATCCAAAAATGTTAATGCCTTTTGTGAGTTAGTTCATCTGTAATGTTTCTAAATTTTAAAATATCTTTTCCCGTCTTTTTTTATTGAAAAAATGTAAGTTTTTGTAAACAAAAATTAATAGTTATATAAATATTCATCCAATTTAGTAAACAAACACAAAAACTAATACAATTTGTAATAAATATGGGTTTCGAATTTATTAAAGAAAATAAAAAATATTGATAACACATATAATAAATTAATTCAATTGATTACTAATGTGCATCTTATTTTAAAAATAATACTGATATTTATTGACAATTAAGATCATAAAAATATATTACATCAATAAAATTTATACATAGTTTATATATATATATTCTCACTGCTTATGTCATGAATTAACTCACGTGTGAATTTTTGAGTTCTTATAACTGTATAATGTTCTCGTTGATTAACAATGAATAATGTACAAGGTTTATATATAGATATAATGATTAGAAACCCTAATGAATGATAAATTACATATTTATCCTTTCCTTTTATATGCTCCCTCAAGATGGAGCACCATTGATGATTCCAATCTTGTAACAAAGTGTAAGGAACGGTTGACGAGAGAGCGGTTTGGTGAATAGACCCGCGAGTTGATCGGACGAGCTGACATGAGACACCCGTAGGAGAGCGCCTTGCACTTGTTGACGAACAAAATAGTAATCCAAGGCAAGATGCTTCATGCGGGAGTGAAAGACGGGATTAGCACTCAAGTATGTTGCACCAATATTGTCGCAATATATCACCGGAGGCTCAGACATGGAAATGCCAAGTTCAGTCAAGAGAGATGTGATCCACCAAAGTTCAGCTGCTGTGTCTGCGACGGAGCGATACTCCGCTTCCGTGGAGGAGCGAGCGGTGAATTTCTGCTTCCTCGAAGACCATGAGATCGGGTGGTTACCAATGTAGATAATGTATGCCCCTGTAGAGAGATACTCATCACGATCTCCAGCCCAATCCGCATCACTAAAGGCGTGAAGAGATGGGGTATTACGAGCGGAGAAGAAGATACCATGGTCCCGTGTTCCAACCAGAAACCTGAGTACCCGTTTTAGAGCTTGCATATGTTCCGTCGTCGGTGAATGCATGTACTGAGATAGTCTATTGACGACGAAACTGATGTCCGTTCTCGTAAGTGTGAGGTATTGCAGATTGCCAACAAGAGTCCGATAAGCTGTCGGATCCTCCAGTTTGTCACCCGAGTGCAAGGTAAGCCGAGAGCTAGGAGCCATCGGCGTGGCCACGGATTTAGCATCTGAAAAGTTAGCTTTCTCCAGGATATCACTCACGTACTTGCGTTGAGTGAGGAACAAACCTGAGACAGTCCGTGTTGCTTCGATGCCAAGGAAATAAGATAGATTTCCCAAGTCCTTGATGGAGAAACGAGTACCGAGGGCGGTGATGAACCATTGAACTGCGGTAGTATTACTTCCTGTCACCATGAGATCATCTACATAAACGAGGACATAGATTGTTACCTTAGAAGTGCGGAGATTGAATAAAGAAGTGTCCGCAAGAGAGTTAACAAAGCTTTGACCGAGGAGGAACTCGCGGAGTTCTGAATACCATGCCTGTGGAGCTTGTTTGAGATCATATAACGCTTTCCGAAGTTTACCAAATGTGGTGAGGTCGTTCGTGATCAACAAAGCCTTGAGGTTGTGTCATATAAACCTCATCCGTTAGGTGGCCTTGGAGGAAGGCGTTGTTGACATCTAGTTGGCGAAGAGTCCATCCATTTGAGATTGCAAGGCTCAAGATCAATCGGATTGTCGTTGGTTTAACAACCGAACTGAAGGTCTCAGAGAAATCCACCCCGGGTCGTTGTGTAAAGCCTTTGGCCACAAGTCGAGCCTTGTAGCGCTCCACAGATCCATCAGGCAATCGTTTGATGCGAAAAATCCACTTGCAGCCAACAACATTCGAGGCTTGCTCAGCAGGTACTAGATCCCAGGTCCCATTTCGAACAAGTGCATCAAATTCCTCACTCATCGCTTTTCTCCACCGAGAGTCCTTGAGAGCTTGAGAGATGGTCTTCGGTTCTGTGTCTTGATCGGAAACAACAGCCGAGTAGGAGTATTTGGGATTCGGCTTCGAGATGTTGGCCTTCGCTCTTGTTTGCGTAGGATGAATATTGCCACGGACAGTGTGCTCAGTCACCGTAGGTGCAGTGACAGCAGAACCAGTCTGCTCAGACGAAGCAGAGCAATCAGAAACAGAGGCCGAGACTGCTGTGTTGTCGGTTGATGCAGTGGGGCTGAACACGTTCGGTGAAGGGTCTGTTTCGGGAGTAACGGAAGAAGGCGATGTCAAGAGCGGCCTAGGACCCGAGGGAACAACAAAAACTAGTGAGGACCACGTGGAGACAGAGAGATCAGCAGAGAGACTGGGAGCTGAAGAGGTGGAACCGAAAAACAGAGAGAAGTTAGAGTAGGGAAAAACAGTTTCGTGGAACTCAACATGACGAGAGGTATAGATCCGAACAGTTTCGAACTCAACATGACGAGAGGTATAGATCCGAGAATGAGTGGGATCAAGACAGAAGTAGGCACTTTGTGTAATGGAGTATCCTAGGAACACACACGGTGTAGAGCGATGGGAGAGTTTGTGAGCAGAGTATGGTCGAAGCCACGGATAGCATAGACAACCGAATATCCGAAGTTTATGATAATTCGGGATTGTGCCAAGAAGTCTAGTGTATGGGCTGTCATATGAGAGAACAGGAGTGGGTAAGCGGTTAATGAGGTAGACTGCGGTCGGAAAAGCATAGGACCAAAAGGAGGTGGGAAGAGAGGCGTGTGAAAGGAGGGAAAGACCCGTTTCAACAATATGACGGCGACGACGCTCAGAGATGCCGTTGTGTTCGGGAGTGTGAGGTGGTGTGGTATGATGAGAGATGCCATGAGTAGAGAGAAACGAGGCAAGGGCAATGTACTCACCACCATTATCACTATAGAGAGTACGGATGACGGTTTGGAACTGTTTTTCAACAAGGGCTTTAAACTTGACAAAGATGTCTCGAACTTAAGATTTTTGTTTGAGAGGATAAAGCCATGTATAGCGGGTGAAATGATCAACAAAAATCACATAATATTTGAAACCGTCAACGGAGATTATAGGTGATGTCCAAACATCGGAGAAGATGATTTCAAGAGGATGAGAAGTTGTAGTGGTAGATTCATGAAATGGTAACTTGTGGCTTTTATTGGTTGAACAAGAATTGTATAACAAGGACGAACATGATTGAGACAACGACAAAGAATTCTTAGCAACAATATGCTTTAAAGTGGAAAACGAAAGATGACCTAAGCGAAAATGCCACTCGGACAAAGTGGTCTTGACACTATGGAGAGCCACAATTGAGGATGTGGAAGAGGAGATAATCGGCCACTCATAGACACCGTCTTTAGACTTTCCGTGAAGTAGACGCTCCCCCGTTTTTAGATCCTTCACCTGAAAATGATCATCAAAGAATTCCACGGAAACCGCATTAGTTCGACATAATTGTTGAATGGAGATAAGATTCTTGTTCATTGTAGGCACACATAAGACATGATCAAGGTGAAGGCATGAATCACGTGATGAGCTAGGGAGAGAAATAGAACCGATATGGGTGATGGGCAATGAAGAACCATCACCGATCACCACTTCTTCGCCCCCTTGTACGGAGAATGCAGGGACAAATTGTGAAGATCCGACGTGATATGATGAGAGGCTCCGCTGTCAAGAAGCCACGGCTCCGGTTCGTATGCTGTGAGAGTGGTGCTGTGAGCGTGCGGCTGCCAAGAACGCGGTGAAGAAGACCACTGGGGCGACGAAACAACAGTAGAACTCTGAGTTCCGTGAGGAGCAGAGTGTTGGTGAAGCTGCGGACACCGACGGGCGCTGTGTCCATGGATCCCACACAATTGACAGCGGCCTTGATACCCTAAGGATGGCCTGTTGTCATTCCGTCGCCAATGAGATGGACCGTTGTTCCTGTTGTATTGTGTCGGACGAGCGTTGGCAACGAGGGCAGTGACCGGAGGAGTGGACAGCAGAGGAGTGGACTGAAGTAGTTTGGCTTCATGATTAAGGAGTTTTTCATGAAGTTCCTCGACCGGAATGATACTGTCTCGAGCATTAACAACATCTACAATAGGTTTGTAGTCTTCCGGTAATCCATCGAGAATATATTGCAGTAGATCTTCCGCATCAAGAGGCTTTCCGAGAAGCGTCAATTCATCCGCCTTGTTGATAATGGTGCGCATGTACTCATCTATGGGCTGAGTACCTTTGGAGCTTCGCTTCAGTTGAAGGATATGCCCCCGTGAAGCCTTGCCATATGTTTGAGCAAGAAGAACCCAGGCCTCTCGCACAGACGACACCCGAGCCACCATTGGCTGTAGAGAGGGAGAGATAACGCCGAGAATTGCAGAGAAGAGGAGGCGGTCTTGTTGTTTGTACGGTGCAAACGCTGGGTTGGGATGAGCAATGCCATCGACAAGGAGGGTAGCTGCAGGAACGACGGAATCAGTTTGGATGAAACAATCCAAGCGGTGGCCCTCGAGTAAAGCACGAATCTGAATACTCCAGATCAGATAATTGGAGGATGTAAGTTTGGTCACGTTTGACATATTGACCGTAAGAAGAGCACCATGAGGCTCTTGGGGATTGAACACCGGAGTGACAGTAGTGGCGGAGGAGGTTGCAGAGTCTGACGGCGGGATGATAGTCGGAAGCCATGGGAGTTGCGAGGGAAGCAGCTAGCGACGGCTGAAAGAAAAAAAAATTCTTAGACGTAGGTCTTTAACGGCTCTGATACCATATAATTGTATAATGTTCTCGTTGATTGACAATGAATAATGTACAAGGTTTATATATAGGTATAATGATTAGAAACCCTAATGAATGATAAATTACATATTTATCCTTTCCTCTTATAGTTCTATAATTGGAACCAAATTTTGTGTAAGTCTTTATATAAATACCTCTATAAAAAATGTGGAAATCAAACAAGGAGTAAAAAGAAAGCGATGGTTTATTCTTATTCATGGACAGGCATTTTCTTATTTTGAACGATAGAGACCGTAAAACTACCGTGTAAATTATTAGATATTTAAAAATTGACATTTTGTTAACAAATTATTTTAGAATTATTTTATCGCATGTTTAGTTTACTATTATTTTAGATAGAAATATTTTACCATACGTAGGTTTACGTATGACATTTTTATTTTTATTTAGAAAAATTTCATTTTACTCATCCTAATCTTTTTCTTACAGAATTACACATATTTTTTTATCGTATTATAATTACCGCAGTTGATAAGTGATCTTTAACAATAAACAAAATTTGAATCTAGACTTTCAAATTGATATTTTAAGATTAACATCGTGACAAATTATTAACGATTGATGATATGGATACCACATCAATAATTACGTCGACAACCATTCACCGAAAAATTAAAAAATAGTTGACTTTTTTTATTTAATGTTTGACCGACCGAGAAAATATCTTTATCAATTTTTTAAAATTATATATTTTTATTTTGATTTTTTGACGACGTGATTGTTTTGGACCACTGTCTTTGACGAGTCCTTCTGGATTCCAAACTCAAAATGGTCCAACAACGATCAGATCGAATCGCCGAGACAAATTAGAGAGTTGGGAGCTTGAGTACGGACGATGGAGGTTGATTCAAAAAAGAATATTGATTTGATTTCTTTCGAGTTGTCAGCAATCACAATGTACATATCCAATAACCATAAACGTTTTTCGGCGGTGAATTCCACGTTGATCATCTCGTTTTCATACGTATTTCTTGCACGATTTAAGAGACGTTTTTGATATATATGTGTTGCTTTACGTATGATTCCGTTTCCGTTTTACTTGTTTTCGTGTTTTCATGTTCTTACAGGTTTTTACGCGTATTTGGATCATTTCGGAGCTAAAAGGACATGCACGGAGCTAAGGAGCAACTTCGAGGATCATCACGGGACAAACGGGACGATATTTAGCAAGAGAAGCCTCCACCCGGTCGGCCGCAACTCATGCACGATCGGGCAAAGGCCACAGCGAATTTTGGTGCGCATTCACGCACGATTCGGGCAAGGAAATGCCCGACCAGCTGCCTCATACCCGAGCGGGCACACATCATGCCCGATCGGGCATCCCTTGCAGGCCATGACTCGCGCGTTCTGCCCTAGCCGCACCCGAACGGGCACATTCAACGCCCGAGCGGGTCGCGACCCGAGAAACCAACAAAGTTAAGTAAAATTAACTTAAAACAAAAGAGAACTCGTGGGGGAGATTAAGAAAACACTTAGACCGACTTAAGACACATAAAAGAGGCCAGAGGACGACATTAGAAGAGACATTCATTCAGTTCGTGATT
>CM071861.1:19990769-20009493 GCA_036759665.1 Gynandropsis gynandra
ACAAGGCTTGCACGAGCGGGTAAAGGCTTTGCCCGCTCGGGCCCTTGTATTTCTCAACAAATTCCCAAGATTTAGAACAACCAAATCATGAGAAATCAGATCTATTAAAAGGGGATTCGAACCAGATGAGAAAGGGGGGACTCAAGGACAATTCAGTGCCATTAGAGACACACTTGGAAGGATCGAGAAGGACGGATCTACGGATCCGAAGCATGGAGTATCTATTGAAGACATTGGTCGATGAATAGGGAGCATTCTCTTTCTCTTTCTATGTCGAATTTAGATTACTTTTGTTTCGTTTCCTGAGTTCATGTTCAAGTAGATCTATTGCCATAGGTTAGAGAGTATTGCCAACATGTAATGAAGTCTTGTGCTTAATGAATGGTGGATCTTAATGCTTTCATACTTGTACGCCACTCGATATGAATGATTTCGGTATTTTATCATGTTTTCAGATCTTATGGTTGTTCTTAATGCTTTCATTACCTGTACGCCACTTGAATGAATGATGTTAGGAGCCTAATAAACCAACGCTAGGGCATTAGACTTTGGAACTTAGCCATGATTTAGGGTTTAGCCGGTTTAGAATCTACGCCAGGTCAATCGGTTAAATCTAGGGATTAGGATAGCGGTCGTAATGCGTCTCTGCATGTAAGATGCGCAATGGATACATTGGTATATGCATGCTAGATAGTGGACAAGTCTACGCCAGTCAGTTCCTATAGGAGAGCTTGAATTCCCTGAACTCATGATAGTATCTAAGACCAATTATCTCGTTAGAACTTCGAAACATCGTTGTGCAACTCTTGATACCTATGGTGATTTGTCGTTGAGTTATCCCTATCATTAGTTTAGTTTGCATTTGCATTTGCATTCCATCTACCATTAGATTCATCACGTCTTATTCATTAGTCTAATAGCTTATAAGTCGCATCAATTCCTTGTGTTCGACCCTAGTTGCTACACGATCCGTATCCTTGCGGAAGCGTTAGTCTAGGTAATTTATTACTTGAGTCTACGCCACATCAGCTTTCTCAGAGATTAAACCTATATGTGTATCTCAAGCACTCAAGGAACCTAAGAGGATAAATTCCATTAATGAATAATTTGATGCATTGGTCTTCTATATGGCACTTGGAATCTGGTTCTATTGCATCCTTTTCAAAACGTGATCAAGTGTAAGTGGGTTTTCAAAACTAAACGTCTCTCTGATAATTCCGTTGACATGTTTAAGGCACGACTTGAGGAAAAAATATTTTTTCAAAGGCCTAGTGTCGATTACAATGAAACCTTTAGTCCCGTTGTTAAATCAGCAACGATACATCTTGTGTTTAGTTTTACCGTCACGAGTGGATGGACTTTACGTCAACTCTGCATAAGTCATGAATTTCTATAAGGAATACTCTGTGAGGACATCAACATGTCTCAGCCTCTAGGATTCATGGATCACGATCATCCTTTCCATGTGTGCAAACTTCAAAAAGTCATTTATGGACTTAAACAAGCTCCACGAGCGTGGTACAAGGAACTTTGTGGCTTTCTCCTTACTTTTGGGTTTGTCAATTCATTCCCCGATACTTCTCTCTTTACTTTTTTTCAAGATGATATCACTCGTTATCTATTTGTCTATGTAGATGATATCATCATAAAAGGAAGTCATCCACAATAAAGAGACATTCTCATTTGCATAAATCACTACAAAAAATAACATTTCCCATGGCCATATCCCTTGGAAATGGCTCATTTTCTGTTGGAAATGATATTTTTCAGTGGATTCCAATGGTTTTTTGACCGTTGGGAATCGATCGTTGAAAAATCACATCCATTCAATTTTCCACGACATTTCAACGAATATTATCCATTTAGAATCATCAAAGAATTTTAACGGATATCACCGTTGGACACAACAACGTATCCCCGTTACAACATTTCAACGAATACCCATTGGAAAATTACAATGGGTATCTGTTGGAAATTCACAACGGGCATCCATTGATAGTTTTGGTAGGACTTACCAACGGATACCCATTGGATTCGAATTGGCTGGAATTTTAAAATGTTCCAACGGATGGATGCATGTTTGAACAATTTTTTAGTATTTAAAATTTTTAATATTTGACGAATTTTTGTAAAAATTAAGAAAAAAATAAAACAATTTTTTAGTATTTAAATTTTTTTATATAAAATTAGAAAATGGATTCGCTAAATTTAATCTAAACTAGCATCGTCATCTTCATCTATATCTTCGCCAATGCCTCGAAAATGGGTTGCATCGGAGTCGATGATAAATCTTGTCTCAGCATTGTTGCCTCCGTCAGTGGTGGTGGCTGATACACTCGATCAGTCATCAACTCGATGATACTCTCCATATGTCGCATATGTGCCTACGTATCTTGAAGCTCATCTTGTGTTGCTCAAGTTGTAGTCTCGATTTATTAATGATAACGTTATTATTTACCTCTAATTACGGCCTAAGAGACTGCAATATGAAATAAATTAAAGTTAGTATATGATTTAAATTTTTTTATATAATTGAAGAATTATTAACAATAACGTTATTATTTACCTCTAAATAAATTTCGTCCTTTTGAAAAGGATTAAGTTCATCATGAGATGAACCAATCACTTATGATTGCTGTGTGATCTTCTCTGTCACAATTTGCACGATCCGCTCTACCCGAGGTTCAACAAGCTCAAGTCCGTCGACCTCTTCCCCGACGACGAACTTCTTCTTGGCATTAGTCTCAACGACTAGCTCAAGAAGAGTCGATTCTCTTTCCATCCTCTGCATCTGTAACATTATGATAATATGAGTAATTAACAATTTTACATAAAAATAAAGTTAAATTACAAATTTAAATTTCTTACCAATTATTTTTTATTTTTGAAGACTACTTAATTCCTAAGGTATGGGGATGCAGACCATCCTCAAGAACTTTCTCGTTGTACCGATATTTTTTGGCCTTTTCGTTTTTGGCATTGAAGTCCTCCTACATCCAATGTTGGACGAGTTTATTGAATACCTTGTCTGTTTCCCATGTCGGTTTGGTGTTCTTGGTATGATAGTTGCGCTTGGCGTTGTTCATCGTCAAGCGCAACCGAGCTTGCATATCGCGCATCTAAGCGAATATGCGTGATTTTTCCTTCTTCCGCCATCTATACGCGCTAAAAAATAAAATTTTAATTAATTATATTATTAGTCAAATTTGATAATGATATTAAATTAAATTTTATATTAAACACACATACGATAAATGTATACCACCATAGGCGGCATATAACCTCTAGCATCACCTGCCAGGAATAATATAGTTGATCTTGTAAAAAACTTGGATTATGTTGTTGTTCGTGTGTTTATGAACATGATTCACATAAACCTGCACGTGTAAACAAAACCATTCGAGAAATTTAAAATTAATTGAAATATATATATATATATATATGAATAAATAATATCTTACCATAACATCCCGTCAGGATGTTCGTGATAAATGATGGAAATAGTTAGATGCTCGTTGAAGGTATCAATCAAAGTGTTAATATCCACCATATCGTCTTCTCCATAAAATATCGATGGTGCTGATATAGGTGAAGGAGGCCGATATTGTGGCAGAAGTGGTAATGGTGGGGCTCCTACGGAACCCGCCAACAAATCACTCTGATTGTTTTTAGTGTTTAGGATTTGTGTTTGAGAGCATTTGATGTTATAGTTTTGAGATTATGTTAAAAATGAAACGTTCAACATATTAAATACAAAATATTTCAACGGGTATCCATTAGAAATGTCAACGGATGCCCGTCGAAAATGTCTCTAATAAAAAAAATTCATTAATTGACGCGACTGTTGAGTTCCCAACAGGCATGTATTAGGATGCGATGAGGTAACTAGGCGGAGCATAGCATCATGACCTATTCCAACGGATGTTCATTGAAAATTACCAATGGTCATCCATTGGCCATTTATATGCGTTCTAATGGGAATCCGTTGGCAGGTTGTATGCAATTCACCATTCATTCGTTGGAAACTACCAATGGATGATCGCTGCAAAATGAAAAACCATAAAATATTTCAAAGTGTCGAACTGAATTAAATGATTCAACGGGCGTCTGTTGCATTTGCCAACAGATGCCCATGGAAATGGAAAGCATAATGTAAAAAAAATCAAATTAAAAAAGTTTGATATATAATTACACAATTCACATATTTTCTCCACTTGATTCTTCAATTGACGAGTCTTCCTTCAATGGTACATGCAATTTGTCACCATGTTCATATTTTGCATCTTCCTGTTCAACGTCTTCATACCGCGGATGTGTTCTCAATCTATGCCAGTTCTTTCGAGAATCTCTTCATATTGTTTGTAACAATTAACCGTTTGAGTTCAAGTTGATCGGTTTGCAATGGATCTTCTATTTCTTATGTGTTTATAACACCCCCAGTTTATTCTTGACTATGACCTACCATTCATCTCTTCCATATTTCAATATTGTTGGATAGTGTCTGTAACATACCTGATTTGCTTGATCTATTGTGATGAATGAATCATACTTTACATATTGTAGTGTCCGGTTGACGTCAATTCCCTCCCACCGATTGTTTTGTGTACCGCGTCCTATGGTTGGGCCAAATTATTGACATATAAAAATCATTATCTTCAATCCAATGAGACCAAGATATTCCACCTATAGGATTTGGTGCAAAATGTTGTAGAAATTATCATCTTTTATTTCACTATTAACGCAAACTTCGTAATTGAATGTGCTTCTATATTTTTCGTGCTCGTAAATGTGTATCCCTGAGTAAACATAATTGGCCAACACAATACATTTCTTACAAGACCATTACCCAAATCTCTTAACCACGTAGGATGTCTCACAATCCTTAACCTATATAATATAAAAATAAATGATTACTTATAATATAACTTATTTTAATTATATATGCGAAAATACGTGTACTTACGTAATCTCTTAATCACGAGGTATAAGGCTGAACTTTCATTTAGGTAAGTTCATATGTGTTTAGATAATGATATGTACCAATTATTTCCTCATCAAATATCCTAGAATGAAAGTATGTTAACACACACACACACACACACACACACATATATATATATATATATAAATTGAAAGAATCGTTTTTCTCGTTTTGTACCTTTGGAAAAGTAATAGCTCTTGATAATTTAATAATATATATATGTGTTGATAAGATTATGTTCCTTAGGGGTTAGCCAATATTCCTCAGATTTTCCTCTTCTTAGGAATTGCACCAAATTGAGGATTGTATTGATATAGATAGTTTGTATGATCTTCTTCTAATCTTCTCTTTTTTGTGGAATATGTGACTCGAAATAAAATATGCTGAAATATGTGATTTCTCCCAACAAGTATTGTTTAACAATAGATCCTTCAACCGCTGCATTGTTTTTTTTAACTTGTCCTTAGATGAAAGAAAAACGTTTTGAATGGATACATCCACTTGAATTGAACCAGCCCATCGAGTATTGTCTTGTCTGGTAAATGTATTGGCAAATGTTCTATGGCATCGAAGAAGGAGGGCGCAAAAACTCTTTCCAAAGAGCACAATACTTAAGAGCTATTGTTTTCAACAAATCCAAGTCTTCTATTTTTAAATTTCTTGAACATATCTCTAAAAATATGCTAATTCAGTATAACATGTAGTGAATGTTCTATGATTATAGCTACACAAACACAATTAGAATTAGTATCTGCATGAAAACGTGTCAATCATGAGTTTTCAACCTCATGAGCCCTGAACCAAAAATATCCACACATCGAGCAATGTCCATTCCATATCGATATGAAAATTTAACGTATTCTTTAATCCACCTCAATAATGTTGTTTTCGCTGGCCCAAACAATTTGAATATTGAGAGAGGTGTCTTTCCATCGCATAACTCAAATTCAGGTCTTCGACATATTGTCCAAAAATCTTTCCTTGACTGTTTGTTATACTCGTTTTCCCCGTCACATTCAAAACAATGTTTATAATGTTGTCGACTTTTTTCAATATGCATAACATCCAAATTATGACGCAATATGAGTGATTACCAATATTGTAGTTCCAAAAAAGAAATACTACATTTATACCAGCTATGTCATTCACCTTGGCCTTACGGTTTTCGATGTCCATTCTCCACCACATTCCACCAATAATGCTTTTAAATCTGAAACACACTTAGTCGTTCATAAAGTATTTGCGTTCTTGTTTGTAGGGATGATGCCTTTTCTTTTTGTACCACATTCTTTTGAAGTTTCTTTTATCTTTTCTAATTGTATGTCCATGGGACGAAATCTTCTATGACACTCAAACCAACATGGTTTCTTCCCATTTACTAGATGAAACAAATGTGTATCGTCCATACAATATGAACATGCCAGTCTCCCGTGCATGCTTCATCCATATAACATTCCGTATATGGAGAATTTGCTATTTATCCACAACAAGACTGCTTTCAATATGAAATTTTCTTTGTACTTACGTCATAAGAAACATTTCCATTGTTCCACAAATGTTTTAATTCATGAATTAAGGGCTGTAAAAATTCATCGAAACTTTTCTTCATATGTTCTAATCCTGAAATCAGTAACGTTAGAAAAATGACTTTTGTTTCAGAAACAGATCGAGAGGCAGATTATACGGAGACAAAATCATATGCCATAGAGAATATTGATTTCCGGATTATCCATATTGACTAAAACCATGTGTTCATAAATAAAGATAAAAAATCTCGTTTCATACGCAAATTTAGGAAATATTTCTTTAAAATCCTTCCAAATCTTACCATCCGATGGATGTTGCATTATCCTTTCACACGACGAGTGTTCTGTCTGCTATCTCATTGTCGCGACGGTTTTTTATTCATATAACCTTCTCGATCTGTATGCTATAGGCATATAAAACATATTTTTATACGGTTTATATTTTTGTGAAGTTTTTTTAAAATGAAATCTGCTTGCACCTCAAAATTTACATTCCAACATGTGTTTATCTTCTAAAAAAACATGCAAATAATTCTTTAAACATCAATTTTCTCATGTGGCATTCCGAAATCTTTTAAAACATTTTTTGTTTCATAATATCTGTTTGGAGCTTGATTATTTACGAATAAATATTCACGCATGGTTTCGCAAAATGAATCCATGCAATTTTTAGCTACATTGTAGTCTATTTTTATACTCATCTATCTTGATGACAATGATAAATGAGACTGACCTTCATGACAACCATCATATATAGGTTGTTTTTCCATATCCAACAGGTTGAGAAATCGGTATGCCTCATTGTTCGACATCTCATCATGTGTTTGCTCAACAACTCTAGGAAAAACATCTGACACCATTTCAACGCATGGACTGGTTGTCGTTGTTTCACAATGAACCTCTTCATTTCTTTTCATTGCTTGTGCTTCTTGCACCCTATCTCTAACACCACAATTTCCGTTGTGAAAGAACCTAATTTCGTAATTCTCTACAAAACCCACCTTGTAAATGTGTTTGCAAAAAATTTTTGACTTTGATATTTTATGCTTTTGCATCTTTTGCAGACATAGCATTGTCCCACATTCTTGACACGAAGGTTGCATCGATACAAAACTCATGAAATACTCCAATCCCTGTAAGAATTCTTGTGTAACTTCATCGATTAAGGGATATTTTCTTCTATACATCCATTCTCTTGTTTTGTATATATCTCTATTTGAAGAAGACGACATTGTTTGAAAATATATTTTGTGTTGATGGCTTGTGGTAAACAGTTCAAGTTTATTGTATAAATAGTGAACATTCCAAAAGATGCCCGTTGAAATCTAAGATTCGATTATTCCAACGACTGGATATAAATTTTAACCTTTCAAACGGACATTCGTTGTACTAAATTGTCAGTTTTCAATGGTCTTCCAACATATACATCAGAAAATTTGCAACGTGTTGTATCAGTTGATGGTCTGGTGGAAATCCCAGTGGATTGCAATGGACTTTTAGTCATTGATAATTTCACAATTTTCTTTAAAATTTGTTACAAAATTATCAACGGACAGATCCATTGATTCGTTCGTTGAAATTCGACGGTTTGTTTTTTTTTTGTAGTCAATATGCTTCTAGCTACACCGATGCATACTCCTATGGCATCAACCCTGCATCTCTCGTCATCTCATTAATAATTTTCATTGTCGTCTTCATCATCACCATCATCATCATCAACAATGATCGTCATGTTTGTGAAAGCTAATTGAACCTTAAAACCCAATGGATCTTAGACTCTGATACTATATAAATTGATATAATTCGATGAATATCATTGATACCCAATTGAATATATTTGTAATTAGAAAGTGATAATATTTTCTAAATAGAAAAGAAAAGTATTGATAAGGGAAAAATATATAATTAAAAAGTATATTTCTATTATTCCTAATAAAATAATAAATATATTTCTATTATTCCTAATAGTTCTTTCATTTTTCATTAAAATGTACTTCTTTGGCTTAGAAATTCCTAGGATTCACAATGATGTATCTATTTCAAAAAGGAAATATACACCTGAATTGTTATAAGAATATGATCAATGAGGTTGTAAACTAGTCTTAATTACAATGAAAATCAATGTCGAAATTTCACAAAAATTGAATATGTTCTATATAACCCTACTTACTATTAAAAATTAATTGGAAATTTGATCTACTTAACTACAACTCGGCCAAACATTTGTTTTGTTATTAAAAAACTTAGTGAATAATGTCTTGTCCTACACAATTATATTTATATTTAATTCAAAGAAATTATCTCTAAAAACAACTCAAGACAATGTCTATTTTATTCCATTCACAATACATGAAACTTAATGCAGATTCCCCTTGGTCTAATTCCACGCCTTATGACGAAAGGAGAGTCGGCGTGGCATCAAGTGAAGATTTAGGGAAGTAGAGCTAAATTCCTTTTGTTTATGCAAATTGAACATTATGTCTAAACTCTTATTTTGTTATGGGTTATTGTGTATTTATTAAGGATTCATTAGTCTTATGGAAATTAAAGAAATATGTAACTATTTCTTGCATTGGTGAATTTGAATACAAAGCTTTTATCAATGCAACTTTTGAGTTACTTTGGCTTTCATCTTTCTTCATCAATTATAATTTTCCAGTTTGGAGCCTATGTTCTTATTTTGGGATAATATTCCATATTGCATATCGTAAATAATCTGATATATAACGAACAAACCAAACCTATTTAAATATAATTTCATGTGGTTTAATGGATTCTTGAAGTCACTGCTCGTCCAAACCAATAAGAAATCTTGTTCCACAATGATATAAATGAGAAAGCTCATTGATTAGTGAGAGTGTCATCCTTGGTAGAGTAAGCAATTCGATTTTTATGCACCAACATTCTTTTTTGATATGTTACTTACCATAAATATGATTTATGTTCATTCATCTCCTATAGTTATCTACCTTAACTATAATAAACATCCATTATATCCATAAACTGTTATTGTAACACTCCTAATCTCACTCGGACAGACAATTATGTACATACCACGCTTCAAGTTTTTCCATCATTTACCTCATCAGATCACTTAAACTAACAACCATACCATTTGTACTGCATTTTGCCAATGGAGATCCTGCAAAGCACATGACAACAAAATCACCCACAACATATACCATTTGATGATCTTATTTTCGGTAGATTTTTCTAGCGGATTATCGGTAAGGTTTTCTGTTTGTGGAAAACTTGTAATATGAATAAAGGAGGCCTACTTATGTGGATAGAATTCCTATAGATTGATAAGAATGTATGACTTTTACTATTAAACTTAACATCCATATTTTTTAACAATTTATATTGCCATTTTCTCTTTGTTTTAAGTTGTTTCTACCTTGACCTAAGCTACTCTATGTCGTAGTTATGTTTGCTACAAGGGTCTGTCAATTACGAAATATTCAACCTATTTTTCGGTATTTTAAAAGAGGGTTCAACTGTAGTTTTCGACGGTTTTGATGTTTTTTGTTGTGGAGATATCTACAAACTGTCATATGCAAAAGTGTCCATCTAGATCATTGTCTCAACGAACGTTTTACAACTTGATGAAGGATTAACTACTATTTCTAAAGAGCGTTTTAGCCTAAAATGTTATGACGAGTTTGTTGCATTAGCAAATCAAAACCTCTCGTTGCCAGATTAACACTTTTTTACTTTGAGTTATATTCTATAATCATTTTAGTCCAGTGAAATTTTTAATTAATTTTTAGCCTTGCAGATGTCGTTGGTCGGATTGTCCTAATTATGAATTCACAAGGGGATAATATATTGTCTACACAATATATCATGTCGCGACTACAAATGACAAATTAAAATTTGCATTAATTTGATATCAGTAATCTTATTATTGAAGTTGTTAAGTATATTTCACAATATTAAGTTATCATTATAGGGGTATTGATTTAGAAATTATTTCTTGGGACCAAATCACTTTGGATTTTTGTTCCAAGTTTGAGGAGTTCAGTTCACAGCCATGTGTAGTTCTGGTGACAAGTTTAACTCTAAAGTTCGTTGGAGGTTTGTGTTAGGGGTGGGCAATTCGAGTTACCCGGACCGACCCAACCGAAAAACCTAACCCATGAGATAAACGGGTTTTGTAGAAAACCCATATGGGTTCAAAATCTAAAATCCAAATGGGTTCGGGTCGGTCCGGATTGGGTTCGGAAGAATCTGAGGAATCTGAAGAACTTGAAAAAAAACTAAACCCTAACCCTCCTAACCTAAACCGCGAGTCTGTCGTCTCCCACTCTCTCACTCTCTCACACACATCACACGAACGCGCGACGCCTCCTGAAATTTTTTCTCAAATCACTTCCTTCCTCCCCGTCTATCTCTCGCCCCTCATCCTCCCGTCCGTCGCCCCTCCTCCTCCCGTCTGTCACAATAGCTTCAGTATTTTAAGCCTTCCTTCCCGTTCATCGCCTATTTCCTTCCCGTCCGTTGCCCCTCATCCTTCGAAAGTATCTTCCATTCTGCTCCAATCCTATTTTAGTATATTGGTAAATTGGTCATCTTTGCCCTATCATTTTATGTGTAGAGGTACACTGTAAAACGAATGTTGATCGTTAACAAAGACACCGCAGATGGAAAGATGGTGAAAATCTTGATCTTTGGGTAGTAAGATGTTGAAATGGAGGAACATGTTTTCCGATGAAAAGCACTGTGTACTTTTTAATTGTTGGTTTCAGTCAGTGAAATGATCTTTTATCTGTATGAACTAGAGCTATTACTAAGTTTTTCCTATATTCTCTAGTTTTGTATGTATTTGTAGATTGTAAGTATTTGCAATTTTCTTATAAATGAATCTTAATTTTCTTATTAATTTGAAACCCGAATTACCCATTTAAAATCCGAATTATCCGTTTAAACCCGAATTACCCGTACTTAAATAATCCAAAAATCTGAAGAACCTGAGAACCCGAAATAACCCAAATACAATTCGGGTTTTTCTGGGTTCAATGTTTCAAAACTCGAACCCAACCCAAAACCCGAGGAACCCGTCCCGAAAACCAAATGGGTTATTTTTGGGTTCAATTTTTTAAAACTCTAGGAACCCGAACCGAACCCGAGGAACCCGTCTCGAAACCCGAATTTTCCATCCCTAGTTTGTCTTATGTTATTTTCAATTTTTTTCCTTGGATTCATATTATTTAGTTAGTATTTTTTTATTTGTTTCATTTTCTAAATGATGTATGATGTAGTTTTGTATTCGCGAAGACATGTGTGATGGGATAATACTCTTTCTTATTTTTTAGGTCACCTATACCTGAACACAACTTCAGCATTTAGATTTTATTTCAATTTGCAACAATTGATGCTTTCATTAAGAGGTATTAAAATCTCTTTTACATTTTCATACAAATGTGTTCCTTTGGTGTTTTTTCATATATTTGTTATTTCATATTTAGCATAATAATTCATATATAATAAAAAAACAATCTAAACCCACAAATACATTGAAATATCAGATTATATATGTGAGTTTGTGGTTATATAGGTATGTACATAAAAGTATTTGTCATTAATTAACATTATATCTATGAAATCATGCATATGTGCTTAAAAACGACATAATGACACTCTATATATGAACACGAATGTATAAGTATTTGCTTATACATATTTATGCGAATTTTTCTACCTAGCAATTTCCATTTCTATCCCAAAATAAATAAAAAAATAGAATTTGTACACATATGTATGTGTGTGACAAAATCTACATGTAACCTTTCTATGACACTATAAAGGATATGACATAATGCATATACAACTAACCATCCATCTATTATATCATGCCATAATGCATGATATATATATATATATATATGTGTGTGTGTTGTTTGTGTGAAATCATGTGTATGTAACATTTTTTGTGATAGTATTAAAGATGGGATGACGAGGGTTTAAAGAGCGTTAAAACATGCAACAATGTTGTTAAGGTTGAAAGTTTTTCAATCTTATAAATGGTAATTTATATCACAAAGTTAGATCACAAGGCATTTTTTCTATGTTATATTCCTCTAACAACTAGCATGTTTGGTTGTTTTTATATTAATGTTTCAATTATCTTGCAAATCAGAAGCTTAATTTTTTTGTGTACAGCAAAGCTGTTGATGTTCTTTCCAACAACGATTGGACTTACGTTGCATGTGCAATGTGATCTAGGAAACTAAAAGCATCTATATATTCTTTGTTTTGCACATTCTACCATGTGTCTAATGTGGTTAGGCATACTAGATACATAATTATTTTTTATCGAGAACTTTTTTGCGGTTATAACAATCTAAAAAAACTATCACTTTTTCTTCAAGTTTAGAGTGAAACTTTTTTTAATGATCGTGCTGAGTTTGCAACTTTTGTTGCATTTGATCAAGAAATTTCCAAATTGACCAACATTTAAGCATCAAACATCATTTACTCAAAGGTATTGTACATGCACCATTTATTTTCAAAACGTTTAATTGTTTAAGATTGTTTTACTTCAATTTACTTTATTTTACAAGAAAAAGGTTGTGAACTAGATGTGCCTAAATGTTTGAGGCACATAATAGGGAAGACATTTACGTTTTGAAATTAGGGTAACCTCATATGATTTTACATCTAATCACCAATCATTCACACGAGAAGATTGAAGGTGAAATTTTCGCAGAAGATGTAGATGAGGTGATTGTTAATACATTAGTCAAGATGGCAGATCTTGGAAAACGATTTACATTATTTAGTTTTGTTAAGTTCAATCTTGGGTTGTTTAAGTTTTTCTACTTAAACTCCTAAGTATTCGTCAGTATTATTTTTTAATGTCAAACTTTTAAATTGAATTTAATATATTGCTACAGTTTTTGGTTAACATTCCATTGCATTCAGTTTCTATCCAACTTCTAACTGCTTACAAATATATAAATAAATATGAGCTTAAGGTTTTTTGTTGTTGTATGATTTCAAGTTATATTTTGTTCTTTTATTATTTGTATGCTTGTTTTTTACAAGCTTTTCAAGTTAAAATTTTTACCTTTATACTATTACTTTTATTGTATCCAAAAGAATTCAGATATCATGTTCTAGTTTAAGTCACAACAACTCTTAAAAAATACACAAAGAAAAAGAGAATAACTTGTAAAGATCCTTAACTTGCCGTTATGTTCTAATTCTTTCTCTAAACCTATTTAAAATAGAATAAATAATTGTGTTCGGCCAAAATTTCTCAATTTATGTTTTTGAATAAGCACAATTAAAGGTAATACATAATTTAAAGAGTTTTGTTTAACAACTATTGTAAGGATATATTGTTATACGACAAGTTATACACCAGATCTAGGTGAATATAACATATTTACTTGATGGAATCTTTACACACATAATGACGCCCTAATTTGTTAAAAAAATAATATGAATTGACATCGATTAGAAAAATCTTCCATAAAAAAAAACTAAACTGAACACATATACCTACAGATGTGGTATAAGTCTACGCCACAAAAAAGCCAAACACACACCATAATTCATATCCTAATGTAAAATATAGACTCACCACACCTGAATCTTAAACAAACAACAGATCATTGCAAACATATCGAGAATTAAATGAGAGGTTCTTCTCTCCCTTCACGGATTCAAACATAGAAATTATCAAAACACTAAAAAACAAACATGAAAAGGGGGAAATCCTTCTTAGTAGTGGTAGTTCTATGTTTCTTCTTTGGTTTCGTGATATGGTGGCATGCGTCACCACCGTCATTTTGTCTAAATATTCGCTGCAATGGTAGTGGTGAATCTTCACCAACATTCTCAACCCTCAAATGGTGAAAGTCCCACCAAATATTTGAGAGATCTCCAATCGAGTTTCGGTCGAACCCTAGGAATCCCTTTTTGGGTTCTCATATCGTTGTTTTTTTTAAAGATATCGCTAGTTTGAAATGAAATAAAATAAAAGTACAAGTAAAAAAGCTTTTAAAAATGAATTAAATATTCCTTGGATTTAATGTATATATGCATAACGAGTGTAACATATAAATATAATTTACTCAAAACTAACATTATATACATTTTAATAAACACCAATAAATTTGAAACAAAAAATAAGTTTTATTTTAAACCCATTTTTCTTATATTTTTTTTAAATATGATATAAATATAGATTCATTTTTAACATTGTATTGTCTTTATATTAAATTATCTTTTTTTAAAAGAGGTTCTTGAAGGATTAACGTTTTCCAAATCTTTCGACCAAAGTTATTTTATCTTATTAGGTACCAATTTTTTTTTTGAAGTATAGAACGATTTATTTTTCTTAATTTCATTTTGGTTGTATCTGGTAGTGGCAATCCGAGATATTATAATATTTTGATCATGTTTAAATTGATATTCATTATTTAAAATGATTAATTTGTTTGATATCAACTATCACGAAATCACTATAATACCACAAACATGGATTGTTAAAGATTAAAGGTAATTCTAACTGATAGCATTTTTAGGACACACCGAGAAGTTATATCATTTCAATATATGAAAACCAAAGCATGTCGTTGTAGCAACAAAAGATGGTTCAGGGCAAACTTAAACTGTGTTGAATAACAGTAACATCTTTTCATATTGGTTTTGTATTCTTATAAAGGAAATGTTAATCTTCTATATTGTATAAACTAATCATAATTATATTTTATCTTTGCAATCGAAACATGTCCTTGGTTATCGAAAAAATACTTACTACATAAAGATCAATTGAAATCGTATAGAACATTAGACTTTAAGAAAAAATGTTAGTATCGAATCCCATGATATTTTTTTTCATTTTTGAATTTATAGATATCTAATATTTAAAAAATAATGTTATATGCATGTCTACTTTGTGTGCAAATATTTTTTTGACCAATTATTTTTATAGCATATGAATTAATTTTGCAATACACTCAAGAAATTCTTGGAGCTTAAGAAGAGCCATCATATCGGAGAAAAAAACAATTATTCGAGAAGAATCTAAGCATAAACTTTGAAATAATTACAGAATACGAAGCATTTTTCTTATATTTTTTCTCTTTTAAAAAACTTAGTTCGAAGTGCAATACTTTAAATATTTTAAAAAAAGCAAAACATCATCTATAAATCACTCGTCGATTGTATATAATATTTTTCGGATTTTATCACTAGTAATACATCCATTGGAGCTTCAACATTACAACAAAAATGTTAGTTTAGACTTAATAAATATTATAAAGAACCTAAACTATCATCAAATAGATCAGGTTTTTCCCATTACAACCTCTTATTTATTGTAACCCATTAGGTTTCTCAAATACATAAGCTCATATTGTTGCAGAAACCATCTCTTGTCAATATTGTAATGCATTATTATGGCATTGTGAGAGCCGGGGTCGATAACCTAATAAAACGAATTTGTTATTCAATATGTGTTGTATGCAAGGGCGAATTAGATTACCAAAAGTTCCAAAACCACTTGTTCTATTGGAAGAGCTGTATAATAGTTACCTTGCATTCTGAACAAACATTAGGGCTTATAATCCTATTTTGGCATTCACGTCAATTAGTACAAAATAGGCAATTCTACAACAGATAAAGGAGGTCATTATACTTTCAAAATCCACGAACAAAATCATCACCAAATAGGACCTTTCTACCCGTTGAAGGAACCCTCTGAAATTTTCCTAGCTATATATCTATGACACAAAAAATGAGGTTCATAATCGTATAAAAACTCTAAGTTGAACTGCAAGTGCGGGGAATCTCGCTGAAAACATAGTAAACGAGCTAAAAGAAATGATGGATGCTCATAAATAGTTGGCTAAGATCTTTCGGAAGGCTCATGATTGATATGAAATGAGATATTTCAATGATATCTCTTTACGATTGATGTAACTTAGAAAGAAAGGGAGGCGATATGATTTTCCAACAGGCGATGATATTGATGGTTTAGTTTTCGATTATCTCTCAACAATAAACATAGAGAGTGACATCATCTTAAAATTGTAGTCGTTAGGTCAATTTTATAAAATTAGTGATCTTGATCCATTGTTCATGAATGTATAGTATTCGTTGTTATTTTCTTGTGGTCAATATGGGTTGCATGAGGAGATACCATACACTGATTTTAAAGAAGAAGATAAAAATATCTTTTGTTACAATGAGAGATTTTTATGCTTATCAAATACAAACTCGACTGTCATAAGGGAAGACAATTATCATATAAGGTATCTTATTCCAACAATAAGTTGTTGATGGGTATACTACCATTGTAAAAGAGCGAAAACGATGGTCTAGAAACAATAAAAAAACTAAGATTTGATCTTTATAATCATATTTTTTATGCGGTTGGAAAAGGTGATAGGAGTCTTGAAGTAATAAGCAATTGAATTGTATTACCATCTTGATGCGTATCAGAGTTAAATATAACCTAATCTACCCGCAAGTGCACGGCACGTGTGTAGTATTTTAGGTGTCGATCCCACAGAGACTACGCAACCCTACCTAAACCCGAACTACGAATCAAACTTGCTAAAGAATGGAGGTGAATAAGGAATGAAATACTGAAAATAACTAAACTACTTGGGTTCTAACGATAAGACAAGCGTCCTAGGAAACCGGTTTCACCACAAGACTACCGAAACACACGATCAACCTATCTATCATGCAATCCCAATTAAAGCTATCTAAGGCGGACGATCCTAACATGATACCTACCCTCTCTCAAGGCATAGACATGTGATCTAGACAAGTTGCCCCCTACTTTCGTGGCTGACACCTTGAACTAAACCCATAAACTCTGTGATTCGCCCGTTCACCCTCAACCGTTGCTACCCTACTTTCGTGGCCTAACCTCGGTTGTTCTAAACCTGATCTTCCAAGACTAGAATTCTCCTTTCGGTCCTTCTCCTAACCCCTAACACATGCATCTACGTGGCCATTCGCAAATACAAGTAAATAAAACACTCAGATAAAGAATAGATGAACTAAAACGGGAAGATGCATTCAAAATAGATCAAAAGCGGTCTCGGGATAGCCAAGGGCTAATCCCTTCTCCTAGAACAAACAAACTACTCGCTCATGCGTCTGTAAAGAAACATAAACATAGTAGAGAGTCTAAGGAACATAAAAACCAAACAAAACCGAAGTGGTGGTGCTTGATCTCCAATGCTCCTCGCTTATCTCCTCGCAAGAATCTGCTCTAACTTCGCTGAATTGTTCTCCTCTGTATGCTTCCTCTAATGACGTCTTTTTGCCTCCTTTTAAGCCTCCTAAGTCGGTCCAATTGTTGCCCAAATTGCCCCACGAGTTCCCTTATGTTTTAAGTTAAGTTTACTTAAGTTTTGAGAGGTTTCGGGCCACTACCCGCTCGGGTAGTGACTGTACCCGCTCGGGTGCGGCTAGGGCAGTTCGTGCGCGTCCTGTGGTGCTGGAATGGTGCCCGATCGGGCATGGCATGTGTGCCCGCTCGGGCACAAGGCAAAATGGTCCTAAATGCTTGCCCGAGTCGTGCTAAATGGTCCACACAATTGGCCGTAGGTTTTGCCCGATCGTGCAAGGGTTGTGCCCGACCGGGTGAGGCTTTTCCATGCTCAATCTCGTCCCGTTTGTCCCGTGATGATCCCCAAAGTTGCTCCTTAGCTCCGTGCATGTTCCTTTAGCTCCAAAATAGTCCAAATACGCGTAAAAACCTGTAAGAACATGAAAAGCACGAAAGCAAGTAAAACGGATACAGAATCATACGTAAAACATCACATATGTATCAAAAACGTCTCCTAAATCGTGCAAGAAATACGTATGAAAACGAGATGATCAAAATCCCCCAGACTTGAATGTTTGCTTGTCCCTAAGCAAACGTAAACGTGGAATACATGGGGTGTGAAAAATACGAGAATTCCCCTTCTCCTAGAAATACCGCTAAAGCGAACCTAACCGATCAACTAGCAAATCGAGAGCAAATTCGGCCTAATCGAGTTTTCAGCCTTAATCCTAGGTCCACCACGGTTACCCATAAGAAAGTAAATCAAAGGAGACTAGACACACTACCGTAACTCCCTCCACCAGAAAAGACTTCAGACTATGCTAAACCTAGGTCAACCGAGGATACTTGTTTCTTTCTTTCCGAGCTTCTTTCTTTCTTTTTCTTTTCTTTTTCTTTTTCTTCTTTTTCTTTGCATAC
>CM071861.1:20014700-20025667 GCA_036759665.1 Gynandropsis gynandra
GCTTCTCCATGCTCAATCTCGTCCCGTTTGTCCCGTGATGATCCCCAAAGTTGCTCCTTAGCTCCGTGCATGTTCCTTTAGCTCCAAAATAGTCCAAATACGCGTAAAAACCTGTAAGAACATGAAAAGCACGAAAGCAAGTAAAACGGATACGGAATCATACGTAAAACATCACATATGTATCAAAAACGTCTCCTAAATCGTGCAAGAAATACGTATGAAAACGAGATGATCACATCTTCATTTATCAACGGGCTGTGATATCCATGCCCTTACATCGAGTATAGAAATGTTGATAATTCCAAATATGTGCTCTATGAAAGTAGAAACGACAACTCCAAGTTTGCAATGAAGGGTGATACCAGATTGGACAACCGTTATGTTGTACCTCATAATTTAAAATATCTTCAAGAAGTATAAGGCGTATATCAACATTGAGTGGTGCAGTAAATCCAATGCTATCACATATTTGTTTAAGTACATCACAAAAGGAGTCAATAAAGCATCTCTGCTGAGTGATGGTCCTTCAAGTCAAGATAAGGCACCAATCATGGAAGTTAATGAAATATCTAACAACCTAGAATGTTATATCTATTTTGTGCGAAGCTGTTTCGAGGATATTGTCATTTCCAATACATTAGGAAAAGCCTTTAGTTTCAAAAACGAACAAGCTTTAACTTTTGAAGATTCGAAAGATATAGAAAGAGTACTTACTAATATAGGATTAGAAGAGCAATGTTTATAGAATAGATGAACACAAACAAAATATTCAAAGAAGCGCATGAATGAACATATGTTGAGTTCCCAAGAAAGTTTGTGTGGAACTACATGTATAAGTTTTGGTCTATAAGAAAACAAGGTCTAACGCTTAGAAGAATCATAAATATTCATCCAACAAATGGAGCATTGTACTATCTTAGGATGTTTTTGAATGTCGTAAGAGGTCCAACCAGTTATGATGACATAGAAACGGTTGATAATGTCAAGTATATCAATTTCAAAGATGCATGTATAAGAAGAGGGTTACTCCATGGAGATAATGAATGGTGTCAAGCTATGAACGAAACATCTAAATGAGCAATGTCTTCACAATTATGTCACCTTTTTGTGACACTACTATTATATTTTGAAATAAGAAAACCATTTGATTTGTGGAAATATTTCTAGAAATTCCTTGGAGAGGATATCCTTACGAAAAAATTAGAAAGAATTTAGATTCAATAGCATACAACTGCTGGATAAGAAATTGAAAAATATACCATAATAGAGATTGGAAAACTACTTGGGGAGAACGACAAGCCATTGATTGACTACACTGATATGCCAACACAAGACAAAAACGTCATGTATGAGATCACTAATACTCTATTTAGACAAGAGCTACAGTTTAATGAGAAAATCGAACGGGTAGAGCACATGAAATTATTTGAAACTATAAACAAATAACATATTTAACTTTATGAGTATTTTATAGTTTGGTTAAACATAAAAAGGGAAGTTTTTTTCATTTATGGTCTAGAAGGAACGAGTATAACATATTTATACCAAACTATTATTTTAAAGATCAAGTCAGAACGTAGAGTTGCTATATTTGTTGTCTCATCAGACATAGCAGTACTACTTCTTAATGGGAGTAGAACAACGTATTCTTGGTTCAAATTCCATTAAACGTTCCATGGAGGGTCCTCATATGATATAAAACGAAGAACTATGCTAACAAATTATTGACCAAAGCAGATTTAATTATATGGGAGGAAGCTCCCATGAAACACCGTCACATATTTGAATCATTGGATTGAAGAGACTTAGTATCTATTCATGACGAAGAAGCCACAAAGAAACCATCCGGAGGTAAACCATACTCCTACGAGGTGATTTTCATCAGATTTTACCTATTACTTGAGGATGCCACGTTGAAATCGTTATGATAACAATTACTCATTCCTACCTATCAGAATCATGTTGTCAATATACTTTAAGACAAAACATGCATTTGCAACAACAAGAGAAGGATTTCGCCATGGTTATAGGATGCTGAGAACAATACAACACACTAAACGAATTTATCATCTGACAAGTATTCAAAGGCGGAAAAAATCATCATCACCAAGGATTTGATGCTAGAAAAGATAAATGTTTCATTGTAAAAATTTTGATGGGATCCATGCTTCATTGAGTTGCTCAAGAACCATAAATATCTCAAAGAAAGGGTAATTCTTATTCCACGGAAAGAAGACGTTGATGAAACAAATGAATTTATATTAGCAAAAATTCCTGACGAAATGGTTGAGTACTTGTGTTCGGATGCAATTTGCATTGATAGAGCTCCTACTAATGATTGTCATTCATTCTGCCATGTAGAATACGTAAACTCTCTTGACTTTCTAGTTTGCTAAAACATAAGCTTTACCTCAAAATCAGTGCTCCAATAATGATACTAAGAAATTTGAACAACAAATAGGACATTTGTAATGGAACGAGATTAATTGTCACACATTTAGCGACAAGAGTATTGTAGACATAGATCATCACATGAACAAAGGCAGAAAAGTCCTTATACCAAGGAACTTTTATCACCAACTCATTCGGGGCTCCCATTTACATTGCGAATTAGATAATTTCCAATCATATTATGTTATGCAATGACCATAAACAAGAGTCAAGGGTAGAATTTGAACCAAATTGAATTATATCTGCTAAAACCAGTTTTCAACCATGGCCAATTCTATGTTGCCCTATCAAAGGTTACTTCAGCACACGGTTTGAGAATTTCGGACCTCAACAAACGAACAACAAAAGATACAATTGTATCTATCATTATGTAGAGAGAAATTTTCAAAGGCCTACTAACCACTACTATTCATTATTAATTTTTCCGCATTCCTAAAATATTACATATATACAATGATCCTTGTGCACTTTTTTTAGCCAAAAACCTAGAAAGGAAGCCTCATTTTTCTCTTGCGATGAAGAAAATCAAAAGGTTAAGCATTTGCAACATTCAAAGAAACACAAAGCAAACTCCCATTACACTTGAGTATTGTTACTTCAGTTTTTCGTAATTATTATATTTTATTGAACATTATATCGCTTATTATGTTTATGTAATTATATTATATATAAATATCACTAATATGGTGGTCATGAAGGAATTACAAAAACGACCGTAACAAGAGTAGCGTTCTTTGCAAATATCATATCACATGCTGCAGAACAACGAGTTATAGGAAATTTATAAGAAATATGGGACCATCTAAGTCTTTTTTATGAGAACCGGATTATTGGAATGAGTTTTGTACATTAAAGTGAAAATGTTAGTTATCTATATTTCTAAATTATATTCCAACTAAAATTTTATATTCATTGTTATGGACATAACATTATATAGAGAATAACTCTTGAAGGAATAATAGAACTAAATCTTATGTCCAAGAACAAAGACCTTATAAAAGAAAGAGATGTATTCATACTTAAAAATTTGTCGGTTATACTCAATGTGAGTAACTAAAAATTAAGCGGCAACGATATGTGTATGAGAGAATACTATTGTAGAGATAATTGTGGATAGTCTCTATAAGATTCTAAAATATAAATTCACGCTACACTCACTTCGATAATTGATTAGATTAGGAGAAAAAATATTTTTATCAGGTAAAAAGGACTCTATTCATTCATTAAAGTTTTTCCCATTCTTTTCTAATTAAGTCTTGTACATTTCAAATGTTATCAGATTACTAATAGATATATAAGGTTCAAATTTACGAATGTCATTGTCAACTCAAAGAATTGACTTGCGATTATTGTTGAAAAGGAATCTTTTAAATAAAGTTAAATCCATCAACCTATATTTACCGTAACTTATAACTCAAAACGACCTACTTATATTAATTAATCATCAAAGGAACAACGACACAACATTATCATTATGGGATAAACTAGCAATGCATGTATCATTATAGGATGAATTAGCAATGCATATTCGATTAAACATGGAGATGATAATTGTAAAAAAAAGACTATTGTTGTTATTACTAGCGTCATTCCACAAATGATTTATAGTAATAACTCCAACTTATCAACAATTGCACATTACTATAAATTATTATATATTATAAATTTGATGTTGTTTTTAATTATGTTTGTGTTTATGCTTCTGGTTCTTTGACACTTCAAATATCATTATCATCGAACGATTTATTTTGATGACGACTTAAAGATAATAAAAACATTCCGTCAAAAATAAATCTTCTAAACTATGATTTTACAGATTTTAAAAAAATATATTTGAAGTGAATATAATTTCAGGTGACATTGTTTTATAAATATAAATATGGATTAAACAAATAATTACAAAATCATATTTGCGTCAGATTTCCTTCTTCATGTTTTGTTTTTGAAAGAGTATCTGTGTATTTCGAATTTCATATAACCAATAAATCATCAAATATCATCTTATACATCTTATTATTCGACTACTTATTGTTTCAACTTTTGTAGTGAACCGAATTTGAGTGTTCTTATGATTTAGTTTAAAAACCAAACATTTGTATTATGTTAAACAAGAATTAATTATTTTAGTATTATATTTATAAGTTACATATGTTCTACATCAAAAAATCTTTTAAAAAATAAAACTTTAAAAACTTGCATATCACGTGGCGTAAATAAGTAATACCTATTAACAATGATAAAAAGACATTAAATGTGAGTCATATAGTGACCCATCACCTAGAGAGTATCTCTAGTAGATCTTAGGCAATCCAGACACTATATTAAATAAATAATAAATTATATATATTAAAATTATACAATTACATTAATTCTTAAATATATAATTTTCAAACTAAAATATATAAATAACGTATAACTATAAATACTAATAAAGGCTATTATTTTATAACAATCAAATTTCTTAATATTATTCCAAATAATTGTTAATAATATATTATAATTCATAAAAATAAATATAAAAAACAAATTTAAAATATTAAAAGTTGAATTTTTGAATTTTGTTATGTCATGTAAACGTGAGCTTTATAGTCCAATCAGCAAATCCAATTTTCTAGTTAACTTTTTTAACATTTGGATTGTTGGTTTTTATTGAACATTTACCTATGATATTTGGACCCTAAAGACTTTGATATTTCTTTTCACAACTATTTGTTTCACCATTCTCAATTATACTGCAATTCAATTGAAAATGAACCGCATTATACAAACAGTCAGTTTTCATTAGTATCAACCATAATGTTTATGACATTCATTGCAAATGAATTTAATTCTATTTTAATAAAATTAAATTATTATAACTGATACAATAATCCAATTGTATTTTATCAACAATTATGCTCAAATATCATTCAATTCAATTGCTGTAAATTATTGCAACTCATGCAATCTATGCAATTTATCAACAATACACGAAGCAAATATATATATATATATATATATATATACTGCAACTTTATTTGAGACTAAATCATCCCACATTTAATTTCTAAATTTAATTATGAAAATTATAGTCATTTAGAAAAAATATTGTCATTCCCTATAAATACTGTTACAAATACCAACATAGTTACCAAAATTTGTCTTTAAAAAATAAATGTCCTTAATGAGAAATAAAATGATTTTTTATACTCAATCTTCCACAACTTTTCCCAATAAATAACCAATTTCGCATGAACTAATTATAATTTTAGGATATTAAATTTGTATATATATAAATAGAAAGTAAAATGGTGCTTACCACGGTTTCTTCTTCTCCATTCATCATTTTTTTCTTTTCTTTTCTTTTTCTTTCGCACTACCTTTAATATTATCATTAAAAATATCAATTGATTAGGTTATCCAACCCATTAAAATAAAATAGATTTTATAATATAATTGGGTTAAAATAGATTTTATAATATAATTGGGTTGGATTCAATTAGATCCATATAATAATGGATTATACAGTCGGGTTAGACAAATTAAATAGATTTATTCATATAATTAACATTATATATATATATACTTTTATCATTTAACATTTATGATACATATATTAATATACATAAGATATTATAATTAACGTCTAGTATTCAAAACAATAATTTATAAAAACCGATTTCACCTGATTTTAATTCGATTTCATCCAATTTCATTAAATTTTAACCCAATTTTAACTTGATTTTACCCAATTACCAAATATTATCCGAATTTCAACCCAATTTCACCAAATTTTATCTCGATTTCACCCAATTTAACTAGATTTTACCCAACTTTAACTCGATTTCACCCAATGTCACCGAATTTCAGCCTGATTTTCATCCAATGTCATTGAATTCAATTCGATAAAATTGGATGAAATTGAGTTAAAATTGGATGAAATCGAGTCAAAATTGGATGAAATCGAGTCAAAATTGGATGAAATCGAGTTAAAATTAGCTAAAATTGGGTTAAAATTTGGCGAAATCGAGCTAAAATCGGGTTGAAATTGGGTTAAATCGGGTTACAACTAGGTGAAATCGAGTTGAAATTGGGTGAAATCGGGTTTAAACTTGGATGAAATTGGGTTGAAATTGAGTTAAAATTAGGTGAAATCAAGTTAAAATTGGATGAAATCGGGTTGAAACTAGGTAAAATCGGGTTGAAATTCAGGAAAATTGAGTGAAATCAAATTAAAATTAGGTGAAATCGGTTTAAAATTGGGTGAAATTGATTTGAAATTTGGTGAAATCGTGTTAAAATTTAGATAAAAATTGGATAAAATACGGGTCAAAATCGGGTACTCAGAACGACAGTGAATTTGAAGTGAAGTGTGAACACAGCGATAGAGAGCGTCTGAGAGATATGAGAAATGTGAGAAAAGTAAAGATGAAAAAAATAAAGGATATATGAGTTAGTATATTAAATGGGTAAAACCCATTAAAATTAATCTAATTGGATTTTATACCCAATTAACCTATTAATAGAAACTCATGTATATTTTAAATGGATTGAGTTGAGTTAACCCATCAAATTCAATTCAAATTGACATTACTATCCATCGTTAATTGAGAAAATTGATTCTCTCCTTCACATCTCGTTTAATGAGAAAAATATAGAGATGTGTAAACCTTTTTCCAAACGAACCATCTCTGGGACAACATCGTAGCTCTCAAATCGACCATTTGAATGATAAGTTTTAGTGTTTGTGTTCGATTTGTGTTTGGTTTTGATTATTTAGGGTTTCAAATAATTTTTCCTACTTCGACATATCCAAATTTGTTTATATTTCAAGGCCTTTAAGCTTCACACTCGGTCCAAAAAGCCAAAAGAGTTGGAGAAGTTCAATCTTCCACTCTGACATATTGAAGCTTTATTGAAGGGTGAGCTAAGTGGAAAACAATTGGGTAAGGAGATATGTGTGGCTATAAGCCGGAACAAAAAATAAAAACAAGGTGACCTAAGGCGATGAACTGAGAGTATGGGGTAAGTTTAATCGTCCTCTTGTTGGCCGCTTGCAATTGCTCTCCTCCTATTTCAATTTGTTTAACATGATTGGGCATATGTTGATTATAAAATAACGTTGAATGAAAATTGAATTAAGCGAGAAATATATTGAAAATAAAGGGAAATACATGCTCTCACTTGATTCCACTAAGGAAGAGAGGGTGGGAATATCTTCTTCCACGTTCTTAGGTTCTCATTCTTTATAAAATATTGTTGTTTTGTTTTGCTTTTGATTTTTATCATCATCCAGCATTTGCTTGACGAGATTGGAGTGGTAAATTTTTCGATTTTTATTGAGATTATTTGTAAAAGTAATTTTTGCCATTTTTCATCATGAATGTGAGAAGAGTGATTTCAGTTTGAAAAAAAGGTGATGAAGAAATGTGAAGAAAGTGATGGAGTGACGATTTGGCCTTGCTCACACTCCCACAAGTGTAGGCTTGTCATAATAGAGTCCGGCCCGTTGGCCGATCAAAAATCTGCCTGAAAAACATGGGTTCAGGCCTCTAGTTTCTAGACCCGTTTGCAATTGGGATTTTGGGTCTAGAGTTAGGAAATTATCGGCGAAAATTTTAGTCTAGACCCGACGAGCCATGTGCCAACCGTGGGTTCTTCATTAGGATTCCATTCCATTTTACCTAGGTGCCTTAAATGGATTGTCAACCCACACTTTGATCTTGATCTAATTCATACAAATGCGGATTGGGTTGAATTATTTTTCAACCAGTATAAAAATTGGGTTCGTACATTGGACCAAAATTTTAATCGATCTATATGGTTAGCCTATATGATATGTGGATTGATACGCGAATTAGATTAAAATTACAAATTTATTATATATTATATTGATAACATATAATTATAATATATTTTTATAGAATTCAAAATCTAATTGTAAGTTATCTATAAAGATAAAAAAATATATTTTGAAGTTTCAAATTTCAAAATATTTAGTTGAATAATGTTTTTATTTGAATTTTTAAACATTTATTCAGTTTATCTATATTTTTTTAAATTATTCTAATATTTTAAAATTTCAAAATATTTAGATATATAATTTTATATACATAATATTAATAACATATAATTATAATAGATTTTTATATATAACAAAATATAATTGTAGATCATCTGTAAAAATAAAAATTATGTTTTAAAATTTTAAATTTCAAAATATTTAATTAAGTATTGTTTTTATATAAATTTTTAGATTTTATTTAATTTATTTATGTTTTTGAGTTTTTGTTTTAAAATTTCAAAGGTTTTAAATATTTTTATTTGAATTTTAAATTATTTGTTTAGATTATTTCTAAATTTTTAGATATTTTATAAATTATTTATTATATAATTATATAAAAGAAATTAAAATAAGAATCACACGATGGATTAGACTGTTTCGAAAATCCAGAAGCTCATCAAATATGTACTGGACTAACTAGTAGGGCTGGGCAAATAACGAATATTTGCGAATATTAGACTATTTGTATTTGTATTTGTATTCGGTGAATATCCAAATTTAGATTTGTATTTGTAAATTCGTATATTTATGAATACGAATATTTGTCGAATATACAGATATCCGTCGGATATACTGATATTCGTATCTGAACCTAAATTTTTTTAACGTATAAAATATATATATATAAATATTTTAACAAACAAAAACAATAATCATCAAATACAATTTAAAATTAAAATTTTAAATCGCACAAAGCAGATATACGTAATATAAATAAAACAAAACATCAAATCTTCACATTCATCTCCACACTTGTCATTTAAATTCAGTTTTGTTGATGATTCTAAGAATATCGTTAATTCACCTTAAACAATGAACCAAATTGTTAGATTACACACTAAAATAAAATTCGCAAAAAGTTATATATTTAGTGAGTTCTGTATTTTTTCATATATTGTAATGTCTCTATAACATTATCGAGCTCATTTGGATTAAAACCAATCTTGAGTATAAATTAAATCTTCAACAATATTAGTTATTTTAAAGTATTTGATATTTTAGTCCTCCAATCATAAATATATTACATATTTGCCTATATATATATATATCTATTTCTATATAATAAATGTTTAAATAATATTAATAATGTTTTTATTTCCAATTTGATCATTAAAATCAATTTTGTTATATATGTATTTATATATTAATTAAATTTTCTATTTAATATTTACGGATACGAATAGTTCGGATAATTGGGTCTATTATTTGTATTTGTATTTGTCGAATATCTGATTTCTAATATTTGTATTTGTATTTATATGAACGGATATTTGAATTTTCGGTTCGAATACGAATCAAATACGAGTCGAATACGAATCAAATACGAGTCGAATACGAATCAAATACGAGTCGAATACGAATCCTTGGAATATTTTGCCCATCCCTACTAACCACTACTTAACCGTCTCGCACCCCTAATTTTATCTTTGCTTACTCCTCTGCTCAGAGATGCCGCTGGGTGCTCTCCTCTCTCCTCTCTCCTCCGGTGTTCTTTTGTTTTCCTCCCGCTCGGCTTGCTTTGTCGATGCCGTTGTCGATCGTCGGTGGCCTCCTCGCGATTGTTTCTCTTTGCGTCCTCTGCTCCTCTTACTTTGACCGTCGTTTCTTCGATCGCCGGTGGAATCCTCGTGCTCATCTTCTCTTTGCTTCGTCGATTTGGCGTGGTCTTCCCCTTGTCTTTGCTTACGCGTCTCTTTTCTTCGTCGATCTGGCGTGGTTTTCTCGTCCTCTCCTCTTAGCTTGGTTGCTTCGTCGATTTTCCAGCACCCGTCGATACTCACAAAACATGTGTGTTTGTGTTTTTCCTTCTGCATCGTTTTAGGTGTTATGCAAAGTTTCACAAAACAGATGGCTTAGTAAAACATATGGCTTAGTAGAACAACTGCTTTGATAAGTCTAGTTCAGGGTTTAGGGTGCTATGCGATCGTTTAGTAGAAACTGATCCTTGGGTTGGGTTTGTGTAATTGTAGGTGTAGAATCTGTAGGTTACATATTATAGAGAGGTTGCATTTCGGAAAGTGTATATCATTCTTTTGTTCAATTTCGGACCGAATCGATCCGTGCCCGTTTTCTGCGAGCATCATGCAGGCCTGGACCGCCCGAACGACACTCCTACCCATAAACATGGACGCTCCAAAAAGTACCTCAGAAGTTCATGGATCAAAAAAGTTAGTTTTAAACTTCTTTAGTATTATGGATTTACTTAGTGATAAATATGCGACTACATTTTGAAAGAAGTCGAATCAATTCTCCATTGTTTTATTAATCACGGAATACGTTCTTATATAGTACACAATATCATACGTAAAAAAGAAATATAATATCGCAGAATATTATACAATCTTCGAAAATATTTCGGTATTAAATAAGATATCGGAAAATATCCAGAATATCTCGTAGAATATCATCAGAATGATCCGTGTGATATCGGAGAATATTCTCGTATCAATCACACGGATTATATCCGTTAATA
>CM071861.1:20025780-20066395 GCA_036759665.1 Gynandropsis gynandra
GGATCGATACACCAGAGGCGTCGGGTTCGGTACGCCATAGGGCGTCGGGTTCGGTACACCATAGGGCGTCGGGTTCGGTACGCCATAAGGCATCGGGTTCGGTACGCCATAGGGCGTCGGGTTCGGTACGCCATAGGGCGTCGGGTTCGGAAGAAACAGAACAGGGGATCAAAGAATCATAGATAACAGATTCAAGAATCACAAAAAACAAGAGGAAATTTTCGTCGGATAGAAAGGAGGAAGAAAGAAAATCACAGAGAACAGGATCGAAGAGATCAATTTTCGTCGGTCGAGAAGAAAACAGAAATGGATCAATTTTCGAGAGGAAAAGGAGGTATATTTAAAGGCGGAATCTGGTGAAGAAGAAGAAGAAGCAGTGAGCAAAAGAAGTAGAACGACCGAAGAAGAAGAGTCGACTGAGAAAAAGAAGAATCGACCGAGAATCTGGCGTGAAGAAGAAGAAGAAGGATCTAGCATGAGAATCTGGCAGAGAAGGAAGAAGAAAAAGAAGAATTTTTGAGAAAAATATGGCTGGGGCATAAGAAGAATTTGGAAGAAGAAGAAAGAGACTGACGCAGAAGAAGAACCAAAGAGGTGGGAAAAAAGGAGAGAAAAAGAATCGGCCGAGGAGAAATATTTTTTTTAGGTTAGAAGCTCTGATACCATGATAAAATATGCGACTACATTTTGAAAGAAGTCGAATCAATTCTCCATTGTTTTATTAATCACGGAATACGTTCTTATATAGTACACAATATCATACGTAAAAAGGAAATATAATATCGCAGAATATTATACAATCTTCGAAAATATTTCGGTATTAAATAAGATATCGGAAAATATCCAGAATATCTCGTAGAATATCATCAGAATAATCCGTGTGATATCGGAGAATATTCTCGTATCAATCACACGGATTATATCCGTTAATACTTAGTTTTAAACTTCTTTAGTATTATGGATTTATCGAGTTGATACCTGGAAGGCAATGGTGTAGCTGAGGGTTTATAGGGTTTTTGTTTCTTGCACGCCAACCGTTTGTGAATTTCTTTCTCTTTACATTTGGAAATTTTTTCCCCAGCATATCTGTCCAATCCTCTCCAATAGATTAGCTATGATGTGTCTACGGTCTTAGTAGCTTATTCATTCTGGTACACTGACACCCAGTTAATGCCATGATCAGCATAAATATCATAATATTTTCCTTGATGTATTGCAAAAACACATGGAATTTCTTTTAGTATTGATTTTTATCAATTCTATGCACTTTCAGATTGGGATGTGCTAAGTAGAGACTTTGAGACAAAGTTTGAGTGCATAAACACCATTATGAATGCTTTAGTGTATACTTTCTTACTAAGAATGATACACACTTTCCTTTGAGTCCTTTTACTCTAGAGTTAACCGGTAAAGAAAGACGAGAATTTACTTGAATTGTTATTTTTCCAATTTATTGATCAAATTCTGGTCATGGTAGGAGGGATATCAGAAGGAAGGAGATTGATATTGATTCTCATATTACTAGTGCTCTTTGGGTTAGTGGCTATGGAATTCATGGTTCTTTTTACAATTGGACCAAACATTACAAATAAGAGATGCGATTGTATGTTTCATCACGTGTGAATTGAGACATTTAAAATTTATGGTAATTGAATGTTGCAGAATATTTGATTAGTTTGTATGATCAATATTAAATGCGAGTTATACAAAGAAAGAAATAATCTTCTGAATATAAATGTCAAGATGGTTGAACCCAACCAACCCAACCATTAAAAAAAGGATTTTGGGTTAATTAAATGGTTTGTATAACAGAGAACTTCAAAAATATCTTTGTAGGGCTCAAGTCTTTCAAAAATACCTTTGGTTGAGAAAAAAAATTTTCCACTTCAAATCTATCCTTAAAATATTGATAATTCCATATTACCTTTGTCGACAATTTTTCTCTCTCCTCTAGAGCACCTCTAATTATCTCTCCTGTGGCGCGAAAATTACTGTTCCCCACATCACAACAGATTCGGCGAGAGTAGCTTGAAATCGGCATCAGATTCGCTCCCAATAGGTTGAAATCCTTTGTTGTCAACAAAGAAGCTTGCAATTAAGCACGTTCCGCAGAAAAACCAGGTATGTATAGTGAGTTTTTCGTGTTTCTCTTGTGTTTATTGCAATTATTGAAAACGAGTCTAAACAGGTCATATTTATTGCAATGTCAAAGGTGACAGAGTGGGTCACAGAGTCGTACGGTCGCACTAGGTCACAGAGTCTCATCGAGGGGTCAAAGGGATCAAAGGTCGTCGAAGGGGTCCAAGGGTAAATGGGTCGAAAAAGGTCAAAGGGTCGCAAAGGGTCAAGGATAGGAAAGGGGTCGCAAAGGGTTCAAAGGGTCGCAGTGGTTGTTTCTTGTTGTAAGTGAATGCAACGAAAAGAGGGAAAGGGGTCGCAAAGGGTTCAAAGGGTCGCAGAGGTAAAGGGGTCGCAGGGGTCCAAGGGTCCCAGAGGTAAAGGGGTAGCAGGGGTCCAAGGGTCGCATGGGAAAGGGGTCGCAAAAGGTTAAAAAGGTCGCAAAGGGTTGAAAGGGTTTGCAGGGGTCAAGGGTCGCATGGGTACAAGGGTCACAAAGGGGTACAAGGGTCGCAGAGGTACAAGGGTCGCAAAGTGGTACAAGGGTCGTAGAGGGGTCAAAGGGTCGTAGGGGTCAAAGGGTCGCACGGTCGCACTAGGTCACAGAGTCTCATCGAGTTGCACGGTCGCTGTGGGTCACAGGATTTACCCCTCTTTTTATGTTTTTGTTACATGTGTAATATATACGGTGGATGAGAAAATCAAATTGATTTATTTTTTTATGATGGTAAATGGGAAAAACCCAAATGGAGAACCTGAATAGGTTGGTAGAGTTCAGGAAAACCAGAGAGTATTTTTCTTATGTCCTCCGGTTAGTCTGACATACCAGCAACTGATTGATGAGTTATACGCAGAAATGATGGTGGGAAATAATACAACGAAGTTGAAGTTAAACTATTTGCCCAATATTTGTGAAAATAGGAAACCGACATATATAATGAATGACAAACATCTTATTTGTTATCTGTTCGATCGCATAAGAGGAATTCGACCTATGCTGTATGTGGAGATAGAATCGACAAGTGTGAATTGTGAAATCGAAATTGAGAGGGAAATTGAGCCTCTAATTCCTGCTTTTGGAAGCATTGCTAAAGAAGGTGAGGATCGATGTGTTGTAGATTACGATGACTGTGTTATTGTAGGTCCAGATAACAAAAGTAGAGTTGAGAGTAATCCGGAGACAATAGATATTTTGGATTCGGATGATTCTGATAGTGAACATACAAGCGGGTTAAGAGAAGATGGTGGGTGTGCCATGAATGTGGTAGTTGATTGTGTTGTTTGTGGCAGTAATAAAGTTGATTATGATGTGCCAACAGAGAATAAGTATGGTGAAGGTGAGAACAACTCGCAAATGGTAGTTCACAATAGCGAAAATAATATCTTCGTGTTCGAAGATGGATTGGATCTTAAAATTGGGCAAGAGTTTGATAGCAAGAAGGATGTACAGACATTTGTAAGGAAGGGTTCAATCGAAGCTTCGTTTAGATATACAACATTGAGATCTGATACGAAGCTGTGGGAAGTACGATGCAAGTTTGCCGGAAATGGTTGTAAATGGAAATTACGTGTGGCAGCAATCCCGAATTCCAAACGGTTTAGTGTCAGAACACATCATCCCATTCATAATTGTTCACCTGTATCTAAACGCACCGAAGCTACAAAGGGTACAGCGCAAATGGTTAAGGATTATTTGAAGGAGGAATTTGCCGGAAGTTATGAAACACCTCTAGCAAAAGAATTGATGGCTCGTGTAAAAGTAAAATACGGTGCCAATGTATCGTATTTGATGACATTAAGAGAAAAATGCGGTGCTCAAAAGGATATTCGTGGTGATGACTTTGAACATTATAGGAGGCTTCCAGGGTGGTTGCAGATGTTATAAAAAGAAATCCCGGATCTGTCGCAGATCTTCAGTACGACATTGATGGGAAAAGCTTCAAATACCTTTTTATGGCTGTCGGAGCGGCTATAAAGGGATGGAAATACATGCGTAAAGTGGTTGCTGTGGATGCGAAATTTCTGACAGGAGTGTACAAGGGAGCATTGATTGTGGCGACCGCGCAAGATGGTGAACATCACCAATATCCTCTTGCATGGGGAAGAGTCGACAGAGAGAAGGACGAATCATGGACGTGGTTTATGTCAAGATTGAAACAGGTGATACTGGACGGACGTGATGTCATTGTGATATCTGATCGCCATAAAAACTCGATCAAAGCAGTCAAACAAGTGTATAAAGAAGCTGATCATGGTTTTTGTGCGCATCATGTATCGCAAAATATAAAGAGCTACGTCAATAAAGGCCATGGTAGAAAGACTTCAAAGGGTGATACTGTGGCGGAAATGTTCTTCAAATGTGCAACAACACACACGGAGAACGAATTTGAAGTGCTATTGAATGATTTGAAGGCCAGGTACAAAAAATGACTTTTGTGACTTATGCGTCTTTTGTGACCTCTGCGACCCTTCTACCCTTTGCGACCCTTTTACCCCTTTGCGACCCTTGTACCCCTTTGCGACCCTTGTACCTCTGCGACCCTTTGACCCCTTTGCGACCCTCGTACTCCTGCGACCATTGTACCCCCCTGTGACCCTCGTACCCGTGCGACCCTTGTACCCCTTGCCACCTTTGTAATGTTGTGACCTTTGTGGCCATTTTTTACCTTTCTGACCTTTGCGCAGGTATCCTAATGTTGCAAAGTATTTGGAGAAAGAGGAACTTGATCTCGTTAAGTGGGCAAGATGCAAATTTAAGAGGGAACGGTACAACTTATTAACAACTAATGGCGCCGAGTCAATAATATCAACGTTGAAGAAGTCAAAAGAATTGACGATCCTAGGGCTTTTAGATGTTTGTTTGGGAAAGACAGTGGAATGGTTCAATAAGTATAGGTTGGAAGCAGTTACCGGTGATGATTCTCAAAAGTTAACACCTTACGTTGAGAAAACGTTACATGAACGGTTTGGACAGGCATCCAAGTATGATGTTATTGAATTGAACAGTCTGAGTGATGAGTATGAGGTGAGAAATGGGATGGGTAGAAGATTTGTAGTGAGTCTTCAAAAAAGAACGTGTGAATGCAAAATGTTTGACGTTGATAAGTATCCATGCAGTCACGCAATTGCGGCATCACATAAGGTTGGTAAAGGTCAAAAGATACCAGATCTATGTTCAAACTACTACCTTCGGGAGACATGGCGTTTGGCTTACCAAGAAACCGTGTATCCGGTTCCTGATTGCAGTGATTGGGACATTCCCCTTTCAGTGTCTGAATTTAGGTTTGAACCTCCTATGCTGGCTCAGAAAAGGCAAAGCGGGAGGCCTAAAGAGAGTCGTTATCTTGGACCCGGTGAGGCTCGGAGAAATACCCCATCTTCGTCGAGACAAACCTTGTCTGTTTCGTCGAGACAAACCTCGTCTTATTTGTCGATACAAAACCCATTTGTGTCGACGCAAACCCCATGTTCTTCGTCATTACAAACCCATCTTCAAAAGCCAGCATCACTGGCAGTGTTTGGAACGTGACAACCGAGACAACGCCAGCTTCAAAAAAAAGAAAGGTTTGTTAGTTAGTAATTGTATAATAATATATTATTTGTATTATTTTGATTAAACCTTTTGGGACTTTCATCCTTATAATTCGATAAATTCTTCATTGTAATTCGACCCATGCGACCCTCAATTGGATTAAATTAGAACCCATCCGACTCATTTGACCTCATGCGAACGAAAATGACTCATGCGACCAAAGCGACCTCATGCGAACAAATATGACTCATGCAACCAATGCGACACTCAATTGGATTAAATTAGAACCCATCCGACATTTTATCATTGTTAATCCGTAAATTCGTCGATTTCTTATGTATCGATCATTATATGCGACCATACGACCCATGTCATTATCAATTTAGGATCAATATAGACAATAATATAAATAATATCGACATTTGAAAATAATGTTGAATGTATTTTTTGAAATTTTGTCAAACTCATCCGACGAGTTCTTAAAACACTACTATCGCTTTTGTAGCACAAACATTGGTTATACACAAGTTTACTAGGGACACATGGGTCATAATCTGTTTTAACCATTGATTGACGTTCTAAATGTATTTTTTTGATTGGTCTTTTACATTTTATCATTATAAACCCGTAAATTCGTCGATTTCGCATGTCTTGATCCTTATATGTGACCGTGCGACCCATGTGACCCTCAATTGGCATTAATTAGTTTGACGTTTTAAATGTATTTTTTTGATTTTTTTACATTTTATCATTGTTTATCCGTAAATTCGTGGATTTCGCATGTATTGATCCTTATATGCGACCATGCGACCCATGCGACCCATGCGACCCTCAATTGGAATTAATTAGTTTGACGTTTTAAATGTATTGTTTTGATTGTTTTTTGACATTTTATCATTGTTAATCCGTAAATTCGTGGATTTCACATATATTGATCCTTATATGCGACCATGCGACTCATGCGACCCATGCGACCCTCAATTGGCATTAATTAGTTTGACGTTTTATCATTATAAACTCATAAATTTATCGATTTCGCATGTATTGATCCTTATATGTGGCCATGTCACCCATGCGACCCGCCGAAAATTCTGTCACCAAAATTCCCGACGAACTTTTCATCATATTTGAAAAATTTAAGAAAAATAACATGTGCAGGTCATGTCTTTTGGAATTCCATCTGACGGCGATTCGATATCCAGGTCATGTCTTTTCGAATTACAGTCGTTTCCTTTTTTACAATAACAACACAAACTCTCTCTCTAACTCTCATTCTATCAATTTTTCCGAAAATGTTACATTTTCCTTCTTTCTTCAAGGAGATTTTTCCGCGCTATCTGGAAGAGAACTACATTATAACCTTCTTCATCAGTCTCTCTGTCGGTATGTTACATGTAGAGAATGTAAAGATTTGACTTGTTTTTTCATTTTTTGTTACAGGTTATCCCGAAGATATTCTTCAATGATTATATATACGGCAACGCTTAAATCGAATGGGTCTAACAGAAGATGGGAAGTCAAGTTGGATGGCTCCATATTCACTGATGGGTGGAAAGATTTCTCCAACGACCTAGACTTAAGTATTGGGGATTACATACTTTTCACTCATGAAGGTGACATGGTCTTTCACGTCACCTTCGCCACTCCTGCTCTGAGGATTTTACGAGAAACTGTGGTATTAGTCACTCGTTCGAATCTGACCGCAGATGCATTGGTAAGTGACTTTAATACGGTTTTATTCCTTGCATGGTAAGGATTTTAACGATTTTTATTCCTTTCTTCGGATGTCGCAGACACTTCCGATAGGGTTTGCGAGGCCGAGCGGTCTTTGCCATAGACGATGTAAGATATATCTGATGCTAGGATACTCCACGCCGTGGGAGGCAGATCTAAGGCCCGTGGCACGTGGTGACGCTTCCATCAGAAAGGGATGGAGAAAGTTTTGTCTCGACCATTCGACAAACCGTTGGTTGTACCCTCGTAGTCGAATTATATGAGAATGGACCAATACCTATCCTTCAGTTTTTCCCTAACAATAACAGTGTTTAATTTTCAGTTGTGTTTTGTATTTGGATGGTTTTCATTTGTGTTTTGTATTTGGATGGTTTTCAGTTGTGTTTTGTATTTGGATGGTTTTCATTTGACAATGATTCAATAGTAAGTATTATTGTTTACTATTGCCGTTTTTGTGGATTTACTATTCTTGTAATAAGGGTCGCGAGGACAAGGGTGGTAGAGGGACAAGGCTCACATGGGTCCAAGGGTCGCAGAAGGACAAGGGTCGCAGGGGTCCAAGGGTCGCAGAGGGACAATGGTCGCACGAGTCCAAGGGTCGCATAGGGACAAGGGTCGCATATGGAAAAGAAATAATAAATTATTCATATTATTTGTAAATAATTGTATTTGTAAATAATAAATAATAAATTTTTCATATGATTTGTAAATGATATATTATATGTAAATAAGAAATAATAAATTATTAATATTATTTGTTGGCACAAGGGTTACAGAGGGACAAGGGTCGCATAGGGACAAGGGTCGCATATCGAAAAGAAATAATAAATTATTCATATTATTTGTAAATAATTGTATTTGTAAATAATAAATAAAAATTTTTCATATGATTTGTAAATAATATATTATATGTAAATAAGAAATCATAAATTATTAATATTATTTGTTGGCACAAGGGTCGCAGAGGGACAAGGGTCGTACGGGTCCAAGGGTCGCATGGGGACAAGGGTCGCATATAGACAAGAAATAATAAATTATTCATATTATTTGTAAATAATATAGTATATGTAAATAATAAATAATAAATTATTAATATTATTTAAAGTTTCTTCATAATAATAAAAGGAGTTGCATGGGTAAAAGGATTGCAGGGTCAAGGGTCGCATAGGTTCAAGGGTCGTAGAGGTTCAAGGATCGCATAGGTTTAAGGGTCGTAGAGGTTCAAGGGTCGCAGAGGTACAAGCGTCGCAGTGATCCGAGGGTCGTAGAACCTCTGCGACACTTGAACCTCTGCGACCTTTGAACCTCTGCGACCCTTGACCCTGCGACCCTTTTACCCATGCGACTCCTTTTATTATTATGAAGAAACAATGTACCAAATGTTTAAAAAATAACAATGTACAAAATATTTAAAAAATAAAAATGTACCAAATATCAAGTTAATCTCAGGATGGAGGGATACATTTTTCATTGCTAAATACCTCCGCCGCAATCTTCTCACGCATGGAAAGAACATTTTCGTCGCAAATGGAGTGCAAATCAATACGTATTTTCATTACCGTGACTTCTAAGTATTTGTAGGAGTAAACACCACAGTCATTCCCGCTTTCGTTCTGTACACCTTGATCATACTCATATTTCCATTTACCTTGTCCAGATGCCAAAGAAGGAAACCCTCTAAAAATGATCATTTTGGGGATAGCTTTTCTTAGATTCTCAATCACCGGTTCGATATGCGTTCCCTTAAGCCTCGTCTGGTAGTCGTATACCGTGATGCATTGGGTTTTGAAATCCGCTTTCATGGCTACCAATGGCATACTGTATATCTACAACTGATCGATGGAATGTTTAGAACCGCGACAAAGCCTTCGAAAGCACTAATTGGTTCCGTTCTTCTTAATGAATACTTGCCATTCAAACAATCACTAAGAAGTTCCGGAAAAGTGTCCATATTTCCGTACGACCAATACTTGAGGATCTCCGTGAAAAACATAGGACAAACGTAATGTTTCTTAAATATCTCGGGGAATGTCTTCATGTGACAATACTGCATCAACAACGCCTCCTCCAATTGCTGCAAAAAATTTAAAAAATAAATTTAACACACATGAATACATATGGCATAAAATGACCTTTGTGACTTCGGGTTTGAAATAACTTACCTCATCTTCAAACCATACGTTGGGCGTTAATATAACCTTCCAAAAGTCTGGCCCCCGGGGAGTATCTAGATCAAATTTCCACCAACTCTCATGTCTAAGTTTCTTCAGGAACGTATATAGAGCAGTCAATTTTTCACCCTTTGTCAATGAACAAAGGTCCTCGGGTTATCGAGCCCTTTTCTAATCCCTTGGGCGTCCACCAGAACGAAGGTTCTTCATCCACCTTTTTATCGGGTTCTTGAACAACCTTCTTTTCGGGTTCTTGAACAACCTTCTTTTCGGGTTCTTGGACTCCACCAACATCTTTCCCTCGCCCTCGCCCTCTCCCTCGCACTGTTCTTGCTCTTTTCGCCGATGGAGGATCAACATATGCCTTCCGTGGACATAAAACTCGTTTATGAACCGGCGGAGGTTCAACATATGGCGCAGAATCCTTCGATAAAGGTCCAGCACCTGCATAAAATTTACTTCATTAAACATATGGCGACCAATGCGACCCCTGCGACCTATGTAGACCCATACGACCCATTCGACCTTTTGTGACCCATTCGACCCATACGACCCATAAGACCAATGCAACCAATGCGACCATTGTGACTCAAAAGACCGTACTCACTTGGTGGAACCTCCTTATCCTTAGAGGGGACCTCTTCGAGAGGATCCACTGTAGTATCCTCGGAAGGAACCTCCTTATCCTTAGAGGGGGCCTCTTCGACAGGACCGACTGTAGGTTCCTCGGAAGGAACCTCCTTAGGCTGCAGATGCGATATTTTCAATTAATCTCGAAATGTTTGCCAAATCCTCTTCTGAGCCATCTCCAGAGTCATTTTCAGACTCTGACTCAACCGGCTCTTCGTTAGGCACTGGATATGAACATTGAAGGAATTCATTATCTCTAACACTGTCGGAAGATTGGTTTGCGGTGCTCGCATCTATCTCGGCAGATTTTGATTTTGCCTTTTCAGCACCTTTGGGATTTGTGCCTCTGCTTTTGTATTAGGCAAATGAAACCCGACACCCCTTAGAAGATCTATGACAGCGTTGATGATTCTTTTCTCCGACTTCATTATTTCCTTCACTAATTTCTGCTCTAGTGTCAGTCGGACTGCAGCTTCTTTTCCTTCAGCTTCATCTTCATCCTCGCCTTCTCTTTCAGCTTCAGCTTCAACATTACCATCTCTTTCTTCATCACCTTCAACATCAGCTTCAGCATCAGCTTCATCATCTTCAAGCTCTATCATTTTTGCCCCACACTCTTTTTCCTCTTAGTCCCCTTCCCTTTCCCGTTCTTTTGTTCACCAAGAACTGCTTTTTCGCGTCAGCAGTTCTTGCTCACGGATGTCCTCCCAACAAATTCCCTTCGGATTTCTACGAATATGTTCCATCCATATCTGAACATCGGGATTGTGGCATCCCTCATAATCGTCCAGATCAAAAACTAAACCTACCTCTTCGTCTTCAGCACGAAGAATACTTCGAACATCCTAAAAAACAAAAAATAGCCATTATTACCCTCTGTGACCCTTGTTTTCCTTGTGACCCTTGTGTAATTGTTACCTTAGAATCTCTGATCAGCCTTATCACGTCTACGTACTTCAGGTTAATATTGGATTTAATCATCTTCTTGCACATTCTTGGGCATGATGGATCCGCATCCATAACATCAACATACCATCCCTTTCCGCCCAAACTAAGGATGGTTTCGAAAGAAAGTAACTGCAACATTAAAACAAAATGATAAGAATGCAAAAAGTATGAAAAAATTCAAGTTATTCAAATAATATATACAACTTACCATTAGTGGGATCATGAAACTGCCACAATATAATTTTGGTTTCGGTGAATCCCCGCTAACGTGCTTGCGGCAAGTATCCACAATCTTCTCGAATGTGTAACGCCCCCATGGAAAGCGTTCACAAAATTCCAAGTCATCAACCATGTCAATGAGATCATGGCTGATAGAGTTGTCTGATGAAGGCTTGTGAGCCATAACTTGCGCCAACAACATCAAAGTTGCCAACCTCATCCGATCGTCGGCATTCTTCGTCTTCACAAGTTTTCCAATGATTTGTGCGAGGGTCACCTTTCAACGGCCGAAATTCTTCCGCCTAAATGTATCACCCCTTTTGGACTCCCATCCTTTAGGATATGGTCCGCAGTTCAATCCGGAAATTAGTGCGTGATCCACTATAGAGTACCGGATAGAAACACCGTTTAAGACGAACCACAACTCCTTCTTGTCCCGCACAATCACGGAGTGATTTAGGAGGATAGACATTTAAACCATAGTCAATGTTGGAAATGGAATAAATGCTTAAATTGCGATTCTTTGTCAAAGTAATTCAACTCGTATTCATCTAAGATTCCTCTCAGCTTCGTTATTGTCTCGCGAGGATAACACTTGGTGGTGATCTTTGGCATTCTGTCCATGTGCTTGAACTCATACACTTGGTGGTGATCTTTGGCATTCTCCCCAAAACAACATGCAATTATTTCTACAAAAACCAATTTTCTCATATGGCATTCCTAAATCTTTTAGAACATTTTTTGTTTCATAATATGTCTCAAGAGCTTGATAATTTCCGGTAAATATTCACGCATGGTTTTTGATAACACGTAGTGTCTGTTAGTTTTAGGCTAGGCATTTACATCATTTTCGCATAATTTGCATAGCACGAGTTACAAAACCGATACGAACGTTCTCTATGTACTCCTTTTTGTTGAATTTCATGTTCTAAGCTGACAAGGCCTAAACGAGCTTTAGAATGTCAATTCTTGGATTCAAGCGCACATACTGGAAGCCACAAACCACTCGGAGCATATTCAGGCAACGAAACCAAATGGAACACCCGAGCATCGAGCAAGAAGAGCAAAAACACAAAGTTAACTCAACCCGCTCGGGCTTGGAAGAGGCCCCCGTGCGGGCTGCATCCGACAGAAGTTTGAGCCTGATTTCTGCCGACTATCAACCCACGCATGCCCCGTGAGATTACATATCCCGAGCGGGCTGTCACCTTAGCCCACGTGGGCTGCAACCCTAGAAAACTTCACACACATCGGGCTAGAAGAGAACCCGCTTGGATTGGACAAACATGATGACCCTGCGCGGGGCGAATATCTTGGCTCAGGATGGCTGCGTTTCCAGCGAATGTTGCACGACCCGAGAAGGCAAGCAGCCCGCTCAGGCTGATTGATACAAGATGAATCCGTGCGGATTGAGCACCTAGCCCGCGCAGGTCCCCTTTTTAGGACATAACTTTTTTGGGTTTTAAACAAAAAATAAAAAGGAAAAGGGGCGGCTGATGATTAAAGACGGTGACTCAGGCCAGAAAAGAGACTAAAAAATACAAGGAGAAACTCTGGAGAAGCTGGAGAAGGAGAGAAACAACAATCCGAACTTCGGTAACGAGATAGGGAAGACCGAGGAATCGTATTTCTTACTCTTTATCATGTTTAGGGTTAATTTCTCTTGTTTTACAGTAGAACCCATGAGTGAGTAAGCTTCCATCTATGGGTTAGGGGTATCAGATTGTAATGGATACTTGAAATTATGCATTAATGCTTAGATCTTTCGAACTTTTCTTGTATTTCGGTTTTACAATCAACATCACAAATGTTTTATAGTAGTGTTGGCCGCTCAGTAACTTAGGAAGTCATGTTTAGCGGGGAGGTTAGATTATGAATCCGGAATAGTTGATTGTTGATTAAGTTCGATTAATGAGAATCTTGCCGGTCGGTTAATCAACTTAGGAATTAGGATTACGCGCTTAACGCTACCGTAATCACGAGTTAATCGCTGCCGGGAGGTAGGATTGCACGTTGTTATGGTTAGGAGGTTTAGGTGTCGAGAGAATCATTCCTTATTTATGAGCATTAACTCGCCGTTAGTTAGATAATTCGATAGGTTCATGATCCATTGTTTGTTGCATCCTTGCAAATCCCCGTAACTCGAAACCCATAGTGTTCTTAATTATCCAGTTTTTCACATCTCCTCATCGCTGTCATAATTCATTTTAGTATTTTAGAAATCTGTCCCACATCACCATCAATTCAACCCGCCTTAGTTTAGTCATATTCTTAGCTTAGGTTGCATTAGTCCCTAGAGTTCGACCCTTGTATTACACCGATCCGTACTCTTGCGGTAAGTGGATATTAGGCATTTTATTGCTTGATAGTTCGCACATCAAGTTTTTGGCGCCGTTGCCGGGGACTAATCACGGTCTTGATTAAGAATTTGCTAGATTAAGATTTAGTCCTTTCGGAGTCTTAGTCATTTTTCTGCATTTTTCTTTTCCCTTTATCGAGTCTTTTCTATCGATATCAGATCTACACTTTGGTTGTTCATTTATTGTTGTGCAGGTACCATTGTAGGAGAAGCTCCACACAAAAGCTACTCATATACGATCTCGAGGTTGAAAGAACAATACGGAATTTGCGCAAAAAAAGGAGAATGCGAGACAAGCTACCTTGAGCTAGGAGCCTCTTTTTCTTCTGCCTAGCTCCCCGAGAACAACATTAGACCTGTAGATTCTGAATCCGAAGTAGATAAAGAGAGCATACCAGAAACACACTGTTCCAAAGAGGAAGGAATTGGCATCGAAAGCCCCAGCGCAAGCAGCGGAGAAAACAACAGAACAAAAACCAAAATGGACGTCGTCGAAGAAACCTACGGAGCTTATGCTGCTCCAAAGCACACCCAACTTCTTTCATGCATGGCCTGTCCGATAGAAAACCAAGTTGAGCTGCAACCCACTTTCATCCAGATGCTCAACAATTCCGTCTTCAGAGGAATGGAGAATGAGGATCCAAATGCACACTTGACTGACTTCAAGATGCTCTGCAGCACTACTAGAGTTGGCACAAGAGTCACACGGGAAGATCTATACCTATCCGTATTCCCATTCTCGCTCAAGGATGCAGTACAAAGTTGGTTATTCAACTTGCCTACTGCGTCCATTACCTCATGGGATAAGTTAGAGCAGCGATTCATGCAAAAATTCTTCCCAGACCATAGGACGCAGCTCGCCAAGAGCCAAATCAACTCGTTTCTGCAAGAAAGAGGTGAGAGTTTATATGATGCATGGGAGCCCTTTAAAAAATATCAACGCATTTGTCCGCATCATGGAATGGACAAGAGGTACCTCATCACCAGCTTCATGCAAGGTCTCCAAGAGACCACACTCTTCATGATTGTAGCAGCGGGTGGTGGTTCTCTCAACAATCTGACTTTCCAACAACTCGAGAATCTGATCGAGAACATGGCAAGGGAGGGAGGCAAGAAGGTCGGAGATTACAACCATGATTTTTCATCCAAAGCTAAGATAAATGAGTAAGGTATTGCCAACCCGAACTTAACAGACATAAAGCAACAAGTAGGAGAGATATACAGGATGATGACAGGCCTCCATGTCGAGCAAAAAGATGTACCCATCGGTCAAGGGATCGAGGAAATCAACTATTTCAACAATCGACCCTACCAATATAACTACATCAAGAGCCATCCGAACCTCTCCTATGGCAATACAAGTAACGTGGCAAATCCGTAGGATTTTCAACCGCGGATGATGGCAAGAAACCAAAACTAAGGTTTCTAGTCGAGAGGGAGTGGCCAAGATGATAGCTATCAGCATCGCGCACAACCTTGAGGTGACTCCGGAATTCTCTCTATGCTTCAATTGTTGCTGCAAGAATAGAAAAATCAGAGCTATACGCTTGGAGGAATCAAGGCTGAACAAGATGACATGAGGAAATAAAGGGAGAGCTTCCAAGCACACTTGAAGTACCTGGATACGCAACTGGCACACCCGGCCCAAGGGTCCAGCCGACAGCCGAGATAACTCCCTAGGAAGCTGGAGGCAAACCACCGGGAACAAGTCAACGCCATATATCTAAGGAATGGAAATACGGTGGAGCAACCCATGTCTTACACAGTCATGAGAGGAGAGCCTCTGAGCAATACAAATGAAAAACCCATTACTCAAGGCGTGAAAGAGGAGAGGGAGCTTTAATTCGCCAAATTCTTAGAATTCCTAAGGAAGCTGCAAGTCACCATCCCATTCTACGATGCACTTATGAAGATGCCATCTTACGCCAAATTCCTGAAGGACATAATAACGATGAAGAGGACCATAGACAATGAGGTAGTGATGGTCACCAACTCGCTCATGCAACCACCTACCATGGCTAAGAAGATGTCCGATCCAGGTAATTTTGTCATCCCTTGTAAGATCGACGATTATGAGATTGAGCATGCACTAATCGACATCGGAGCGAGTGTAAGCTTGCTACCAGTGTCACTTGTTAAAAAACTCAATCGAGTAGGAGATCTACAGCCCACACGCATGGTGATTACTTTGGTCGATCAGTCCGTACGAAGTCCCGTAGGCATATTGACGAATGTTAATGTACAAGTGGGAGCATTCTTGTTCTCAGTAGACTTCGTGGTAGTGGACATGGAAATAAAACCCAAAGATCCCCATCATTTTGGGAAGACCATTCCTCAACACGGCGAAAATGGTTATATATTGCGCTGAAGGCAGACTGGTCATGAAGTTCGGGGATGAGTCCATTGAATTCAAGCTCAATGATGCGTTTAAGAAGCCATATATGACTGAACCCGTGATGCACATAAACACGATGGATGAACTAGCGGAGAAAGTTCAATATGAACATCGCGATATCCATCCCGTGGAGATACCACTGTCCGAATGCATTGGGAGCCTATTTTAGTCACCCCAAGATGTCCATGCATGCATTCAACTCTTGGAAAAGTTGACAACACCGCAGATGAGGATTAGCCTGCACGTGCCCATACTCAACCCGCATGGGTAGATCACACCCCGACTCGGGTAAGTCTTTAGGGGGTAAATAATACATTTTAGAGCCCGCGCAGGGTGGTAGAAGAGCCCGCTTGGACGTATCACATGAACAAGAATCCGCGCGGGTTAGTTGGAACCCCGACACGGGCAACATCTTCCGGAGTAGAAGATCTGCACGGGCACGAAATACAGCCCGCACGGGCTACGTTACTTTAGCCTTGCACCTTATTTCCTACACCCTCGATCGCCCGCACACGCACTTACCCCGCCTGGAACACCGAGGAAGCACACAAGCAATGTCGAGTCCAATGGGGATACCATGGATTCGTAGAATTGGACGAGGGAAATGTGGGTTCGTTAATGGAAAACGCTCAGAGGTTAAATCCATGCTATGCTTATTGCGTAGAGGACGGAAGAGGCATACCTCCTCTTTTCGATACCACATACGCCTAGAGCGTAAGGCTCAGGCTCGAGACCTTAAACAAGCGCTTCTCGGGAGGCAACCCGAGCTTCGTATCCTTTTTCTTTAGTTTATGCTATCGAACTCGTTTTAGGACATGTACCTTTTTAGGATTTTAGTGATTTTCATGATTATGTGCTACCTAATTTTCATTGTGAATATTTTTCAGAATGCAGCACAGTCCACGCGGGCTGAGCAGGAGACCCCGCGCGTGTTACACTCTACCCGCGCGGGCTAGATTACACGCCCCGCGCGGGCTAGGTCAGTCTACAGAGGTAAGTATAGATTTCCAGTAACCCGAGCTACTTTAACCCTCGAAAATTAAATCCCCCCGAACGTCGTGAACCCTTGAACCCAGTCACCGCCGAGCGACACTCCTCAAACTACCGTCACTGCCATTTCTCCCCCCCGGCCCTTTCACTCACGAACCCTCGGCCGGAAACTCGAAATCTCTCACTCGCTCTTCTCTCTCAAACTCTCTCAAATCCTTCGACTTCTTCGATTCATACAGGTATTTTTGAAAACTACTTTTTGTTTTCCACCGAGTTGGTCTAGATTTAGGCCTGTTTTGAAGAAATTGAGTTGATTTTCTATGGATTGCGGCTCGAATTAGGATTTTCAGGTCGCGATTTCGCGACCAACCCGCGTGGACTAGGGTTAGAACTCGCGCGCGTACCTCATTTCAGAACACAGCCTCCGTGCGGGCCCTGAGTGACCCTGAGTCGGGAGAAATTTTCTGGAAATGGAGCCCGAGCGGGTTACACACTCTACCCGCGTGGGCTGATGCAACCAGTCAGCCTAATCGTTTCTATCTCTTTGACTGATTTGTGGATGGCTGCTAAATTGTTCAAAAGCTCAAAGGAAAGACGAGCCGACTATGATCCGGAGGAGGGATGGCCCGCCTAGTCGGACGCCATAACAGAGTTAACTCCGTATACACCCACCGCCACGTCCCACCGGCAGTACAACTATCGAGCAACAACCTTTCTGTCCAGCCACAAATCAAAATTCAATGAGCTGCTGTCGCACATTCAGTCGTCCCGCTTCTTATCCACGAAAGCTATGTGTGCTCTTCACATCAACGAGCAAATCAACAATATGTTTCATACAATGGAGTGGAGGGGATTGCAGACAGCAAGGGAGTACACATACGGCAACCTCACTACGGAATTTCTGGCATCTTACAATGCCTTCTTCCCCGAGTCAAGAGACCCGGACAAGGTGTTTATGGAGTTCCGTCTGCTGGGACAGAACTATCGCCTCCACGCAGCACCGTTTGCCTTTGTGCTAGACGTATCATTTAGCGCATACGCCAAACTGTTAGGATTTGATAGGCAACAACAAGCAGAGTTTGCAGCCGGATGGCGTACAGGAACTATTCTAGTACGAAGTCCAAGGCGAGCCACATACGCCATTCCGCCCTCAGGTACTTCCAATATTTCTTAGTCTCCTCCATCTTTGGCAAAGGAGCACATAGTGGAGTCAACCACACAGAGCTGGGGTACCTAAAGCACGCGGTCCACTTAGATGTTGATGGTGACGATTGGGAGATGGGCGATTTCGACTTGGCATCCATGATTATGCAGCATTTCTTAGATATCGACACTGACAAGCGCAGCAAGGAGAATCCGAAATCATTGAATCTGAAATCATTGATTGCCGATTAAGTTCGATTAATGAGAATCTGGCCGGTCGATTAATCAACTTAGGAATTAGGATTGTGCGCTTAACGCTACCATAATCACGAGTTAATCGCTATCAGGAGGTAGGATTGCACGTTGTTGTGGTTAGGAGGTTTAGGTGTCGAGAGAATCATTCCTTATTTATGAGCATGAATTCCCCGTTATCAAGATAATTCGATAAGTTAATGATCCATTGTTCGTTGCATCCTTGCAAATCCCGATAACCCGAAACCCATAGTGTTCTTATTTATCAACTTTTTCAAGTCTCCTCATCGCTGTCATAATTCATTTTAGTGTTTTAGAAATCTGTCCCACATCACCATCAATTCAATCCGTCTTAGTTTAGTCGTATTCTTAGCTTAGGTTGCATTAGTCCCTAGAGTTCGACCCTTGTATTACACCGATCCGTACTCTTGCGGTAAGTGGATATTAGGCATTTTATTGCTTGATAGTTCGCACATCAGTTTTGCAAGATGAATCCATGCAATTTTCAGCTACATTGTAATATGTTTTTATACTCATCAATCTTTATGACAATGATAAACATGACTGAACTTCATGACAATGTTCATATATAGGTTGTTTCGCTGCATCCAATAGGTAGAAAAATTGCGTGCCTAATTGTTTGACATCTCTTCATGCGCTTGCTCAAAAACTCCAGAAAAAACATCTGACACCATTTCCACATATGGATTAGTCGTCGACGTTTCATAAAAAACTTCTTCATTTATTTCTATTTCTTGTGCTTCTTGCACACTATCTCTAAAGCTACAATTTTTCCCATCAAATAACGAAATTTCGTAATTCTCTTTGAAACATACCTTAAAGATGATTGCAAACAATTTATTGACTTTGATACTTCATATTTTTGGATATTTTGGAGGGACATAACATTGTCCCGCGTTCTTGACACAAAGGTTGCATCGACGCAAAACTCATAAACTACTCCAAATCGTGTAAGGATTCTTGAGTAACTTCTTCGGTTACGGGATCTGTTCTTCCATACATCTACTCTCTCGATCTGTATATATCTCTATCTGAAGAAGACAATATTGTTTGAAAATATTTTTTGTGCTGATGGCTTGATGGTAAATACTTTGAGTTTGATGTATAAATAGTGAATATTCCAACAGATGCCCATTGGAAATACCAATGGATGACCATAGAATGTTGGATTATTCTAACAACAACCTTGAAATTCTAAATTTTCCAATTGGCATCCATTGGATTAAATTGTTTGTTTTCAACGGGCGGGCTACCAAGGGAAGCATGAGAAAATTTGCAACAGATAATTTCTATTGATCATCTGTTTGTCATTCCAATGGATTGCAGTGGACTTCTGGTCATTGATAATTTCCCAATTTCCATTACAATCCATTGAAAATTATATGAACAGATGGATGTGTTAATTCGTTTGTTGATTTTCGTCTATTTGTTTTTGTAGTGAGTTACATTGAAAATTTACTCTAACTTATTTTATTTAGTTTCCATTATTATTTAGTCCCTATAAATAGGACTATTTGAAAGACACTATAAACTAAGTTTTAGTGAATTGATATTGTATTTTTATTGCTAATCCTAGAGATTTAGCTACCGAACTCTTGGAGAGATTCCGATTTTTCACCGACTTATCAACACTAGATAATAAGTGTTGTGACGTCGTTCACTTAGTTGAGGTTTTTTATTTGGGTTGTAGTTTTGGTTTTAGGCGTTCTTTCTTCGGAAAGAAAAATTCTAGGTTGTGCGATCGGGTTGCTAGTTGATTTTACTGTATATCCATACATCTCACATTAGAAAGTCGATCTAGAATCAAATCATGTGGTATCACATCCCAGTTCTTGTGTTTGTCTATCTTTCAATCAATTTATTTTATTTTACTTATTTGTTTCCTTAGTTTAATTTAGTTTAGTTTTTTCGATTTAGAAAACAAAAAATGGAAGAAAAAGGGAAAATAAGAAAAAAAGTAGACAAGGAAAACAAAAAAAAGAAAAAAAGGAAAATGAAATGAAAATCAATAAGAAGAAAAAAAAGGAGAAATGATAAAAAACGAAAATAGGAATAAATCAAATAGCAAAAAATACTAGAAAGAAGATAGAAGTGTTGCAAACACAACTACATTTGATGATGGATGATTTTAGATGCATGAGGCAAGAATTCAACTAACAACTTGGTCATATTGAAGAAGCAACACGTGGGGTTTACCTTTAACAACCACAGAGGGAACCAAATATAGTTTGTATTCCATACCCCATACATATTGATGAAGAAGAGAATGCCAAGTTACTAGACGAAGATAATGATCGTCCATAGTGTTCTAACCATCAAGCACAGAACATGGCTGACAATGACATTAGTAGCATCAACATAGAGATTCCTATGTTTGTTAGACAAAATGATGTGGAAACATACTTAGAGTGAGAGAGGAAAATTGAGATGGTTTTCAATTTCCAATTTTGAACTCACAAAATTAAAGCTAGCATCGGTGAAGTGTATTGACTACACGCTTGCATGGTGGAATCATCTCACTCGTTCACATTGGTAGTATTTAGACAAACCAATAGTAATGTGGGATGAAATGCGTGCAGTGATGAGACGTCAATTTACACATTCTTATTACCGTAGATAGGTAAATTACCGTCCATAGAGATTGGTGCAATGGAGTTACAACATAGAGAACTCTTACAAAGAGACATCAAGACCAAGAGCACAAGGTACCTACCAAATCCTTATGGGTAATTATATATCTCAAATGTCAGGGTTGAGGTCACTACGCCAAATTTTGTTCAAACCAGCGAATATTATTGGAAAAGGTGGATAAAGAATAGGTGATAGAACCAGCCGATAATGTGGTACTAGGGGTTGATTATATGTCTCACAACTTGAATGATAATTTTGGAGAACATGTGGCAAGAAACGAACAGTCACTTGAAGCACAACTTGTCTCAAAAGTACGCAACTTAAAGGATATCGTAAACCACTAATGAGGAAAAGAGGTGTGAGAATGAGAGTGACCATGATGTAGATCACCATAAAAAAATAGCAAGGTCTTGAGAAAACCCCCAACAAAGGCTTGTGAGAGCACACTCGGTTTTCGAGATAATTTCAGGAAGAAGGAACCACTAGATAAAGCAAAGGAACTATATTTGGTATGACCGAGAGATGAGGTTTGGGTGCATGTGCGCATAGAAAAGCTCATACATAGGCATAAATCACAACGTTTGATACAAGGAAATTGACCTTTTATAGTTTGCAAATGCACCAATTCTAATATTTCTCAAATTGAAGGGCTGGATTTGAAGACAAATCCGTTTAAAGTAAGAGGGAATGATTTCAACAATATCTTAGTTCACCCAAAGTTTGTACGAAAAAAAAACAACAACGGACAAGGCAAAAGAGCTTCGAGATGTGTTTGCACAAGGACACATAGTGAAGAGCGAGGCAAAGGAGTTTTGAGACGTTTTCGCACAATTACTCATGGAATGATGGGTTAAAACGCCCACGAGGACAGAAAATAACACTTAAGAAACACTACGAGAAGTTCCTACAAGGAGAGAAGACCATGAGGAGCAAGAAGCTAGGAGGATGGAATTGAATTGAAACCCACTAGCAACCCGATAATTAAACCTAAAAATTTTCTTTCCAAAGTACGAACGTCCTAAATCCAGACTAAAACTAGACTAGAGAACCTCAAACGCTGTAAAATACGCCATAACATTTGTTATCTAGTGTTGATAAGTGAACAACTCGATATCTCTCCAAGAGTTTTGATGTGGGAAATATCAAGCTATACAAATGCCTAATATCCACTTACCGCAAGTATACGGATCGGTGTAATACAAGGGTCGAACTCTGGGGACTAATGCAACCTAAGTTAAGAATATGACTAAACTAGGAGGGGTTGAATAGATGGTGGTGTGAGACAGATTTCTAAAACACTAAATGGATAATGACAACGATGAGGTGACATGAAAAACTTGATAATTAAGAATACTATGGGTTTCGGGTTACCGAGATTTGCAGGGATGCAACTAACAAAGGATTATGAACATATCAAATTATCTTGATTACGGGGAATTCATGCTCTGAAATAAGGAATGGTTCTTCCGAGTCCTAAACCTCGTAACCATAATTACGTGCAATCCTACCTTCCAGCAGCGATTAATCATGATTACGATAGCGTTAAGCGCACAATCCTAATTCCTAAGTCGATTAACTGACCGGTCAGATTCTCATTAATCGAACTTAATCTACAATCAACGGTTCCGTATTCATAATAAACCTTCCAGCTAAACACGAATTCCTAGATTATTGAGCGGGCATCACTAGTATAAAACGTTTACGATGTTGATTGTAAAACCGAATATAAAGAAAGTTTCAATAAATCTAAGCATTAACGCATAATTCAAACATCCATTACAAATTCGACAATCCTAACCCATAGCTAGAGGCTTAGTCACTCATGGAATCTACTGTAAAACAAGAGAAATAAACCCTAGAAATGATAAAGAGTAAGAAATACGATTCCTCGATCTTCCCTATCTTGATACCGAAGTCCGGATTGTTGTCTCTCTTCTTCTCTAGCATCTCCCAAGTTTCTCCTTGTGTTTTTCAGTCCCTCTCCTGGCCTGTGCGTCGTCCTCTTGCCCTAGATCGCCCCCTCTCTTTCTTATTCAAGTTTGAAATTCAAAACTGAAGTTGTTGAGAAACAGGGGGCCCACGTGGGCTCATGCTCTACCCGATCGGGTATCAATCAACCCGAGCGGGTTAAGGTATCCGCCCGAGCGGGGTTGATTTGATTAACCTACCCGATCGGGTTCTCTTCTGTCCCTAGTCGTGTGAATTTTTCTGGAACTTCTGCGGAACTTCAGCCCGAGCGGGGCCTCTTCCAAGCCCTAGCGGGCTTTGTTTACTTGCTGTTTTCGCTCCTTTCGCTCGATGCTCGGGTGTTCCATTTGGTTTAGTTGCCATGCACATATTGTATCTTATCACTTAATCACGTTTTTGGGGTGGATTTGCCGTGATCACTCGTGTTTGCTTCATGTGTTCGTTTACTACACCAAACACGAAATGGTAGATGAAATCCTCGAATATACTCAATAACTCGGCAAAGTCCAATAAATCTAATCAAAACTAAACCTAGGAATCATGAAAATACTATGACGGATTACATGTTATCAAACTCCCCCAGACTTACTCTTTGCTCATCCTCGAGCAAATCTAGAGTCGAGTACAAGAAGAGTTAAACAACAATGGACACTGGCACAAATACTTCAAAGGATTAGCCATCATGCAAAACAACGTGTCACATGAACGTAAGCCTATGTGTACCTAGTTCAGACTTCTATCAATCGAAAGTCACGAGCCATGCAATCCTACCGATAACCTAAGTTTATTTCATACCCCTAGACAACGTCCAAGCGATCTCCATACCAATTCCCCTAAGCTTGAGATATCATTAGACTCGTATTCTCGTTCTTATTCTCTTTTTTTTATAGATCTGTGCTTGGTTTCTAGGACGTCAAAGTCGAAGAGGGATGGCTTTATACTTAAACCCAGGCTGCCTATGGCACACTCATAAGGTCTTGTAACCTTAGCGGAGTGAAGAGGTGCGTCATTGAAGAACAATTTTTTTTACCAAGGATTACGCATCAACTCTAACCCTTAGGACGTAGAATAGCGCATCAACCCACGACTTAGACCCGAACAATCGATCTCGATGCACTCATGTCAATATAAACCTAAAATAGTTAGAAATGTATCCAAGGTGACAGTGGAGTATAAGCGTGTGGAATCTAATAATCCACGAACGGTAAAATATATCATTCAAAGCAAGGGATAAACGGTATACACGGAGATATGGATACTTGGTACTGAAACCTAGAAGATGAATGCAACTATAGATCATGGTTTCAATCACAACTACTCGACTAATCGGTATCCAAAAGACTTCTTAGCAAACCTAGACTATTGTTTAGGATTCGAAAAAGTCGCAAAATAATGACTAAAGCTCGAAAATTCGTACTAGCTATCCATCCATTTATTCCTAAAAAAATCAACATCTAATCCTAATCACATGCATGTTACTCGACGAGTACTCCCCCAGACTTGAATGAAACACCGTCCCGGTGTTCAAGACCTAAGAGAAAATCTCGCACAACAAACTACGGAAAAATAAGGATAAAACGTGTGCACCTTGTGTCTCTTGCTGTCCCGAGTTGGTGATGCGGCTGGACGTTGTATGCGTCTCCTTCTTAAGGGATGATATCGACGTCGGAAAACCTGTGAAAAAGAATCATACAATCCCAAAAGAAAATACAACGTAATAGCTCACCGAGTACATCAATGCAAAAAGAATAAGAATAGGTCCTCAAAATGAATAGAAAATACGAAAGTCGGGTTGCCTCTTGATAAGCGCTTGTTTAAGGCCTCGAGCCTAACCAAGCACTACTCATCAAATCGAGGTGGGCATCCTCGTTGTTGTCTTGCGCGAGGTCGCGTGTGCATTCTCCTACCCGTTGGGGTCCCGAATCCTATGGCGCATACTGATGCTGTCTTAATCCTCCAATCGGGTTTAAAATGCTGCTCGGATGGAAAGAATCTGAAACATTGTTGATAAAGAATACTCCATTAGGCATAAAACTCAGATTCGTCGGACTTTTTGGAAATTCAGTCTGTGCGGTTGTCCCGATTGTGTTGCTCTCAAAGGAGGGACCTCTATCGTGCTTAGTGTACAACTCGATGGGGTTGTTATCAGCTTCGTCATTCATCTCTTTCAACTTCACCTTAGGTGCCTTGTCAATGCTCCAATTGTGTGCTGGGCGTTTGGTGTAGCTCCTTTATATTTCGAGAGTGTTTATACATAGGTCCTCGTCGCATGTATCTTGGGTCGCACTGGTTCCGCTCGGGTAGTGTGGAAGTCTCAGTCAAGGGGTTCCTTCTTCTTTCCTTCGTCCAGCAGCTCGTTTGGGTCCTTACATAATCCTTCTCTAGCTGCTGCGATGGAAACTTCACCTTTTTCAAACGTCGAAGGAATGGGCTGATCCACCATTGTCTTGCGCTGATTTTGTGAAAAGGGCAAAGGAGGTGGCCTCGGGGCTGGTTCTACGTACTTCTCCTCTTCCTCCTCTGCTTTCTCCTAAAGCTCGACAAGGGTCTCTTCCGCTGCTTCTTGCGCTAATTGCTCGAACTGTATCTCCAAATGTTTAAAATGATAGTCAATGCCCTCCATCTGCTTCTTGAGTTTTTTTGTCCCTGCGTTCACTTCCATAATTAAATTGCTTTGATTTTGTTGCTCTTGGATGAAGCGGGCTAACATGGCAGTAATATCGGAGGTTGCATCGGGTTGAGTCAGTGGTAGCGTGATGCGTATCAAAGTTAAACAAATATTTAACCTAAACTACCCGCAAGTGCACGGCACGTGTGTAGTACTTTAGGTGTCGATCCCACAGGGACTATGCAACACAACCTAAACTCAAACTGTGAATCAAACTTGCAATGAGCTAATATGGAGTTTAAGAATGAAATACTAAAAATAAATAAACAAACGAGTTCCTAACAATGAGACAAACGTTCTAGTAATCCGGTTTCACCACAAGACTACCGAAACCAACAACCAACCTATCTATCATGCAATCCGAGTCAAGTTATCTAAGGCAGACGATCCTAATATGACATCTACCCTCTCTCAAGGCATAGACACGTGATCTAGTCAAGTTATCCCCTACTTTCGTGGCTGAAACCTTGAACTAAACCCATAAGATATGGAATTCATCCGTTTTACCCTCAACCGCTGCTACCCTACTTTCGTGGCCTAACCTCGGTTGTTCTAAACCTGATTATCCAGAATTAGAATTCTCCTTTCGGTCCTTCTCCTAAGTTCCTAAAACATGCATCTACGTGGCCATCGCAAACACAAGTCAATGAAGCACTTAGATAAAGAATAGATAGACGAAAACGGGAAAATGCATTCAACGATAGATCAAAGTGGTTCCGGGATAGCCAAGGGCTAATCCCTTCTCCTAGAACAAAATAAACTACTCGCTGATGCGTCCGTAAACAAACATAATCGAAATAGATAGTCTAAAGAACTTAAAAACCAAACGAAACAAAATTCTTGAATTGATCTCCAATGCTCCTTGTATGCCTCCTTCGCAAGAGTCTCCTTCTTCGATTCCGTTCTCTCTCTACTCTCTCTCTTTGATTCCAAACTGAAAACTCACTCTAACTGAAGCTCCCTGACCCCTAGCTCCTGATCTTCTTTTTCCTTCTTCTTCTCTTTCCTTTTCTCCTCCTTTTTCCTTTTGGCGGTTCAGTTCTTTTCCTTTTGTTGCAGCATCCACCGATTTTTCCTTTTCATGAGTTTTCCATTCTTGATTAAGTTGGGCAACAATTCCATTACCTTCTCCAGCGAAATATCTCCTATTCATCTTCTCTAAAGTCGTTTTCCTTTTTGTGTAAGTCACCAACAAGTTCCTTTTCGTTTTAAGACAAATTAACTTATCTGGTGTTGCAGGTGACGGACTGGACCCGCGCGGGCTGAGTGTGTGCCCCGTGCGGGCTAAGGCCCCGATCGTGCTGATGGCTTGCCCGACCCGTGCTCAAGTTGTTGGACCAAATGCCGAACCAAATGCCCCGCGCGGGCAAGGGTGTACCCCGCGCGGGCAAGGGTGTACCCCGCACGGGCTAAGCTTGTTCCTCACCGATTCTTGTCCCGTTTGTTCCGTGATGATCCTCGATATTGGTACTTTTTCTCATGTACGTTCTTTAGCTCCAAAATGAACCAAATACGCATTAAAATCTATAAGAACATGACAACATGAAAACGAGTAAAACGGATACAAAATCATACGTAAACATCGCATCTATATCGTAAACATCTCTAAAATCGTGCAAGAAATACGTATGAAAATGAGATTAAAAAATCCCCTAGACTTGAATGTTTTCTTGTCCCTAAGCAAACTTAAACGTGGAACACGTGGGGTATACAAAATCCGAAAATTCCCCTTTCTCCTAGAAATACCACTAAAGCGAACCTAACCGATCAACTAGCAAGTCGAGAGCAAATTCGGCGTGATTAAATTTTCAGCCTTCATCCTAGGTTCACCAAGGCTACCCACGAGAAAGTAAATCAAAGGCAAACTAAACAAGCTACCGTAACTCTCTCCACCAAACAAGACTTCAGACAAATGCTAAACCTAGAACAACCGAGGATACTTGTTTCTTTTCGAACTTCTTTCTTGTTTTTTGTGCTTCTGTTTTTTTTTCTCTTTTTTTTCTTTCTTTGCATACACACTAGGCTTCTAGGACGTCGGATTTGAAGGGATCCAACCTCTACTTAGACCCAGACTACCGATGACGGTATACTCATGCATATCGTTCAAGAATGCAGCGGAGTAGGCGGTGTTTTTATTGTGCCATGCCCTTAGGACGTAGAAAGATGATCGCCAATCCACCACTTAGACCCAAAACATCGAAAGTGTATCAAGGTCGATGCACTCATATCGATTTTAGATCATGCTTTTAGGCATTATTTCTATCAATAGCGGAGTGTTAGTGTGCACTCTTATTCTGCAAAATAAGCTCGATTTCATACGATCTAATAATCCTCATAAAAAGAAGTAAAGCATCGTCTATACGAAGTATGACCATCTGGATAGAGAGAATAAACGATAAACTAGCCTAGCAACCTTGTCTAAACCCCCTACAAGCAACACTAGGATTCCCAAAGAATTACGACCTATTGCTTTTCAGCCGACTAATAAGCTCTAACGCTTAGGAAAAATCTAGCTCAAACATGCAAAATCTCACGGAAAAGACCAACTTCTTAAGTTTCCTAGGTTCAGGGTTCATCTCAAAACGTGGCACCGGATAAGTGCCTGGGACGACTCTGACTCACGAAAGCAACAACAAACTAAAAATTACAAAATCAAAGAGAAAATGAAAGAAAATAAAACAAAATCACCTGACAAACATGAGCTGCTCCCCCAGACTTGAATTGAACGGCGTCCTCGACGTGAAGATCCGATGGAGGGTAAGGGAAGTGAAGACACGTTTGTGGTGGTATTTTTTGTGTTTTTTTTAACGATTAACAGAGTCTTAAACTAAAAACTAAGAAAAATAGAAAACAAACAGCTGGGTTGCCTCCCAGAAAGCGCTTATTTAACGTCTTTAAGCTTTGACGTCTCCATTCCTCATGTGTGCACGACGGGTGGATCGGAAAGGGAAATGGAGTTTCGACTTTCGATCGGTTGAGCGGCTTGGTAGAGATTTAGTCGCTGCCCATTAGCTTTGAACGTTCCACTGGAATCGCTCCATAGTTCCACTTCTCCATGTGTGAAGACTTCTCGTACCTAAAAAGGACCAGACCAACGAGACCGTAGGTTGTCCAAGAAAAGCTTAGGACAAGAATTTAAAAGTAGAACTAAATCACCTAGTTGGAAGTCATGAGGTAGGATCTTTTTGTCGCGCCATCCTTTAGGCACTGCATCTTTCTTTGGCACATCATGCACGAGATTCACTCGTTTTCTGCCCGAGGTTGGATTAATGATTCCTGCATCAAAAAGTTTTATGACGTCTTTGTCCATTACCTCTTGCAAGTGCGGGTGCAGCCTCCTTTGAGTTTCGATGGAAGATTCGTGGCTGTCTTCCGTATATTTTCCGTACATACATATTTAAGAGCTGACTCTCCTACACTTCTTTACGCGAGTGGGTGACTTTCTCATCTCATATGCACTCAAGTTAGCATTCATAACAACAGGATGTATTTTATCGCATTCAACGTACTCATACCAAAAAGAAGACGGAGGTGGTTCGGGCTCAAGTTTGGATGTCTTCTCCATTGCAAAACCAGCGTGCATTTCGTGAGGTATCTCCTCACATGGGGCATCTCCTAGTGCTGCAATAGCACTCATGAATTTCGTGTACAGCTTGGCTCCTTCGTCCGTAAATCCTGCATCTTCACAAACTCGTGTTAAACATCGTACAAGGGGATCAGAAGCACTTATTTGATCAAGCGTGTCTTTTGATAACTCGTCCAGCGAATCGACTGTAAAGCAAGACTCCTTGGATAAGGGTCCATTCATGGGGTTGGACAAGTTGAATTCTATCGTCTCATCTCTGACATGTAAGGAAAGCTTTCCTTGTTGTACGTCTATCATGGCACCTGCAGCAGCTAAGAACGGTCTACTAAGAATAATAGGTGTCCTAGCATCTTCCTTTATTTCAAGTATAACAAAATCAGTGGGAATGAAGAGATTACCTACCTTGGTGGGAACGTTTTCAACAATTCCCACCGGATATCTCACCGAATGATCCGGGAGGCGTAGACACATCTTTGTAGGTTTGAGATTCCCAAAGTCCATCCGCTTGAAGACCGAGTGTGGCATGATGGTCACGTTTGCCCCTAAATCACATAAAGCATTGTCAACGTCAAGATTACCTATTGTGCATGGAATGGAGAAGCTTCTGGGGTCCTTCAACTTTGGTGGCAGCTTATTTTGAAGGATAGCGCTGCATTCCTCGGTGAGTGCTACGGTTTCGTTCTCTTCGATAAGCCTCTCCTTGGAAAGAACCTCTTTGATGAGTTTGGCATGATTAGGCATCTTTTGGAGGGCTTCCACGAATGGGATGTTGATGTCAAGCTTCTTGAGGCCCTCTACGAATTTGCCCACTCGTTCTTCATTCTTACTGCTCACCAACCGTTGAGGAAACGGTATCGGAGGTTTATACGCCGGTGGAGAAACATATGGTTTGTCTAATTCTGGTTCAATTCCGTACATAATCGCAATCGTACCATTTCTTCTTTTAATGGACGTACCAGCAGCTTGCTCTTGGTTTTTGGATGGCGAATGATCAATCACATCACTACTGCACACAGAAATAGCGTTCACGTACTCTCTCGGGTTTAACTCGGGTGTACCGGGAAGTTGTCCGGGATTACGAGAGGATGAGGCAGCTTGCTCTGCTACGAAGTTCTCTAAACTCTTCACATGGTTGCTCAAGGATTCCATCTGAGTTTTGAGCTCGTTGATCGCTGTCCCCACATCCACATTGAATTTGGTTTGAGTTGAATGTTGCTGCCTTTGCTCCTTGATAAATTCGAGCAACACTCCCTCAAGGTTTGACGAAGAGGCTTGAGGAGATTGAGGAGCTTACGGAACTTGCTGAGCATGCTGAAATTGCTGGTTATTTTGCTGGTATGGCTGATGTGGTTGCTGAAATCTCGAAGACTTCATCGGTTGAGTCGTTCAGTATGACAAGTTCGGGTGATTCCTCCAATTCGGGTTGTAGGTATTCCCGAATTGCGTGTTTCCTTGCTGCTAGGAATAATTCATATGTTCCACGTTCTTTTGCAGCGTGCATTGATAAGCCACGTGTTCTGTATCTCCACAATTTGTGCAGTACATGGCGTTCGCTGCATTACCCGTTGCTCTGCCGTGATTCGGCTCGTATAGGCAACGAGTGCTGTTAGGCATACCTCTAGGTGTTGACCACATAGTCTGGTTCATGCCGAGGTTATCGATCACCTCGTATGCCTCCTCCACACTCAGATCCATAAACGATCCTCTAGCAGCGTTAACCAGTGTAGTTCGGTGTTCATCTGAAATTCCGTTGTAAAAGGTTTGGATAACGTACCACTATTCGAGACCATGGTGTGGACACATCTGTAGAAGATCCTTAAATCTGCCCCACTCTTCGAACAACATTTCTCCATCTCTGCATCTAAACGTTTTGATTTCCCCCCTCATCTGAATCGTCTTGCTCAAAGGGAAAAATCGTGAGAGGAACAATGTGTAGAGCTGATCCCAAGTAGTGATAGATCCAGCGGGAAGCAATTGCAACCATGTTTTTGCTCGTCCCCCAATTGAGAAGGGGAAGAGATGCAGTATGATCGCGTCCTTCGAGACTCCGTGTATCTTGAATGTACCGGAAAGCTCTAGGAAGTCTCTTAGGTGCTGATGGGGATCCTCGTGATTTCCACCCACAAATTGCTTCTGATAAAGCATGTTGATCATTGCCGGCTTAATCTCAAATTGTTCCCTAGCAATAGCACGCATCCTTATGGTTGTTTGCACTTTGTTCATGTTCGGCACCACATAATCTCTGAGGCGACGTGGTGGAGGAGCCTGTGGTTCTCGCGGTTGAGGTGCGAGTTACCGAGAGGTAATTGAAGCTGTTTGTGGTCGTTCTGATTATCCATATCTCGTTGATCTGAAGACTCTGTGTTACCTTCTTCTTGGCCCTTTCTCAGTTGTCTGCAAGTGCGCACGATCTCGGGGTCGATTTGGAGTAGACTAGAAGCACCTTGAGATCTGGTCATACACCAATAAAAGACAAACGAATGGAATTAGGTAGAAAGAAATAAAAGAAAAGAAAACAAAAAGAAAAACAAAACAAGAAAGACTCTAGGCTCAAATCTAAGACGTGTTGACAATAGTCTCCGGCAACGGCACCAAATACTTGATGCGTATCAAAGTTAAACAAATATTTAACTAAAATACCCGCAAGTGCACGGCACGTGTGTAGTACTTTAGGTTTCGATCCCACAGGGACTACACAACACAACCTAAACTCAAACTGTGAATCAAACTTGCAACGAACTAATATGGAATTTGAGAATGAAATACTAAAAACAAATAAACAAACAAGTTCCTAACAATGAGGCAAATGTTCCAGGAATCCGGTTTCACCACAAGACTACCGAAACCAACAATCAACCTATCTATCATGCAATTCGAGTCAAGTTATCTAAGGCAGACAATCCTAATAGGATATCTACCCTCTCTCAAGGCATAGACACGTGATCTAGTCAAGTTATCCCCTACTTTCGTGGCTGACACCTTGAACTAAACCCATAAGATCTGTGATTCATCCGTTTTACCCTCAACCGCTGCTACCCTACTTTCGTGGCCTAACCTCGGTTGTTCTAAACCTGATTATCCGGATTTAGAATTCTCCTTTCGGTCCTTCTCCTAAGTTCCTAAAACATGCATCTACGTGGCCAGCGCAAACACAAGTCAATGAAGCACTCAAATAAAGAATAGATAGACGAAAACAGGAAAATGCATTCAAAGATAGATCAAAACAGGAAAATCCTTTCTCCTAGAACAAAACAAATTACTCGCTCATGCGTCCATAAACAAACATAATTGAAATAGATAGTCTAAGGAACATGAAACCAAACTAAACCGAAGTCTTGAATTGATCTCCAATGCTCCTTGTATGCCTCCTTCGCAAGAGTCTCCTTCTTCGATTCCGTTCTCTCTCTACTCTCTCTCTTCGATTCCAAACTGAAAACTCACTCTAACTGAAGCTCCCTCGACCCCTAGCTCCTGTTCTTCCTTTTCCTTCTTTTTCTCTTTCCTTTTCTCCTCCTTTTTTCCTTTTGGTCGTTCAGTTCTTTTCCTTTTGTTGCAGCAGCCACCGATTTTGCCTTTTCATGAGTTTTCCATTCTTGATTAAGTTGGACAACATTTCCATTACTTTCTCCAGAGAAATATCTCCTATTCCTCTTCTCTAAAGTCGTTTTTCTTTTTGTATAAGTCACCAACAAGTTCCTTTTCGTTTAAAGACAAATTAACTTATCTGGTGTTGTAGGTGATGGACGCGACCCGCGTGGGCTGAGTGTGTGCCCCGTGCGGGCACGACATGCAGTTTAGTGAGTGCTCGAGCGGGCTGGTGTATGCCCCGTCCGGGCAAGGGTGTACCCCGCATGGGCTAAGGCCCCGATCGTGCTGATGGCTTGCCCGACCCGTGCTCAAGTTGTTGGACCAAATGTCGAACCAAATGTCCTGCGTGGGCAAGGGTGTACCCCGCGCGGGCTAAGCTTGTTCCTCGCCGAAGGTCGTCCCGTTTTTCCATGATGATCCTCGATGTTGGTACTTTGTCTCATGTACGTCCTTTAGCTCCAAAATGAACCGAATACGCATTAAAACCTGTAAGAACATGAAAACACGAAAACGAGTAAAATGGATACAAAATCATACGTAAACATCACATCTATATCGTAAACATCTCTAAAATCGTGCAAGAAATACGTATGAAAACGAGATGATCATAGCGCATGTGGCTGATAACTTTGACTATAGGACTGCATCCACGGTTGAAAATTTTCCGGTAGATGTTGCGCATCCAAGGCCATGTTGGGGTTCCTATACAAAAAGTTTGGGTGATCTCCCCATCCGGTGTCGTATGTGTCTCCCACAAGCTGATTATTTTCCATGTAATTGAATTCCTCATAACCCCAAACTCCTTGGTTCCATGATTGCTCCGGGTAGTGCGAGAGATATGATTCGGATTGGCGATGGTAGAATTCCTCTAAGAGTTGCATTGCTTAGCATTTGGATTAAAGCTCGATAAAGAAAAAATAAAAATGCAGAAAAAGAACAAAGACTACGGAAATCTTAATCTAGCGAATTCCTAATCTAGGCCGTAATTAGTCACCGACAACGGCGCCAAAAACTTGATGTGGGAAATATCAAGCTATACAAATGCCTAATATCCACGTACCGCAAGTATACAGATCGGTGTAATACAAGGGTCGAACTCTGGGACTAATGCAACCTAAGCTAAGAATACGACTAAACTAAGACGGGTTGAATAGATGGTGGTGTGAGACAGATTTCTAAAACACTAAAATGGATAATGACAGCGATGAGGTGACATGAAAAACTTGATAATTAAGAACACTATGGGTTTCGGGTTACCGAGATTTGCAAGGATGCAACTAACAAAGGATCATGAACCTATCGAATTATTTTGGTTACGGGGAATTCATGCTCTGAAATAAGGAATGGTTCTTCCGAATCCTAAACCTCCTAACCATAATTACGTGCAATCCTACCTTCCAGCAGCGATTAACTCGTGATTACGGTAGCGTTAAGCGCACAATCCTAATTCCTAAGTAGATTAATCGACCGGTCAGATTCTCATTAATCAAACTTAATCTACAATCAACGGTTCCGGATTCATAATTTAACCTTCCAGCTAAACACAAATTCCTAGATTACTGAGCGGGCAGCACTAGTATAAAATGTTTACAATGTTGATTGTAAAACCGAATATCAAGAAAGTTTCGATAAATCTAAGCATTAACGCATAATTCAAACATCCATTACGAATCCGACAATCCTAACCCATAGCTAGAGGCTTAGTCACTCATGGAATCTATTGTAAAACAAGAGAAATAAACGCTAGACATGATAAAGAGTAAGAAATACGATTCCTCGATCTTCCCTATCTTGATACCGAAGTCCGGATTGTTTTTCTCTTCTTCTCTAGCTTCTCCCAAGTTTCTCCTTGTGTTTTTCAGTCCCTCTATTGGCTTATGCGTCGTCCTCTTTGCCCTAGATCGCCCCCTCTTTCTTATTCAAGTTTGAAATTCAAAATCGATGTTGTTGAGAAAAAAGGGGGCCCGTGCGGGCTCATGCTCTACCCGATCGGGTATCAATCAACCCGAGCGGGTTAAGGTATCTGCCGAGCGGGGTCAATGTGATTAACCTACCCGATCGGGTTCTCTTCCGGCCCGAGTCGTGGGAATTTTTTCTGGAACTTCTGTGGAACTTCAGCCCTAGCGGGCTGTGTTTATTTGCTATTTCCGCTCCTTTCGCTCGATGCTCGAGCGTTCCATTTGATTCTGTGGCCGTGCACATATTGTATCTTATCACTTAATCATGTTTCCGGAGTTGATTTGCCGTAATCACTCGTTTTTGCTTCATGTCTTCGTTTCCTACACAAAACACGAAATGGTAGATGAAATCCTCATGCGTTCTCTTTCTTCCGGGATCTTAGGACAATCCTTCCTAGAAAGAGAAATTCCAGTGCCTATCGGTAGATAGACCTTCTTGGAACTTTCCATGTTGTATCGTCTCACGATACTGTCAATGTACTAGGATTGTGACAATCTAAGCAACTTCTTCGATCTATCCCTATAGATCTTTATTCCCAGAACATCGACTGCTTCTCCTAGATCCTTCATGGAGAACTGATCAGACAACCATGACCTCGTCTCTTGCAACACCAAAATGTCATTCTCCATGAGCAATATGTCATCCACATAAAGCACAAGGAAGACAATCGTGCTTCCACTAAATTTCTTGTACATACAAGGCTCTTAATCACATCTAACAAAATTGAACTTTTCAACTGCCTTGTTAAAGCGAATGTTCCAGGTTCGAGAAGCTTGCTTGAGTTCATAAATGGACCTTTGAAGCTTGCATACCATATGACCTTGAGTTGGCGACGTGAAACCCTCAGGCTGAGTCATAAAAACCTCTTCTTGGAGCTCTCCATTAAGGAAAGTTGTTTTCACGTCCATTTGCCAAATCTCATAGTCATGGAATGCCGCTATCACAAGCAAAATTAGAATAGATTTGAGCATTGCCAGAAGGGAGAATGTTTCTTCATAGTCAATCCCTTCTCGTTGGCTATACCCCTTGGCAACTAGACGAGCTTTATAGGTCTCTACCTGCCCGTCTGCTCCAATCTTCTTCTTGTAAACCCATTTACAACCGATCGGTCTGGAAGCCTGTGAAGAATCAACTAAAGTCCATACTTTGTTGATCTTCATAGATTCCATCTCGGATTCCATGGCTTTCCACCATTTCTCAGAATCTGGTCCTTGTATAGCTTTTTGGAAAGTCAACGGGTCGTCATCTCTATGATCAACCACGTCCTCTTGCACCATCAGATTAAGTCTGTCAGGTGCACGTCGAGAACGTGTTGACCTTCTCAAGAAAGCCTGTGTAGCAGGTTCAACCTGCACTGGGATATCTTGTTGGACTTGTTCCTGAACAGGCTGAACTTGTTCCTGAATTGGCACTGTCATTTCAACATTTGAAGATGAAGCGCCGGAGCCTAACAACATATCTACCAGCCAAGATCTCTCATTTGACATCTCATGTCCATGAGCTTGTGTTGGTTCGTCGGGTTCTTGAATCTCTTCAAGAACTACTTCTCCCCATGAATTCCTTCCTCAAGGAATTCCCTTTCAAGAAAGGTTGCCGATCTGGCCACAAACACTTTGTGCTCAGACGGGTGGTAGAAATAATATCCCATAGTTTCCTTGGGATAACCTATGAACCTACACCTGTGAGACCTAGCATCTAGCTTGTCTCGCTGAAGTCTCTTAACGAAGGTCGGATAACCCCAAACCTTAATATGTTTAAGGTTAGGTTTCCGTCCCTTCCATATCTCATATGGAGTCTTAGAGACCGCTTTAGTGGGAACCTTGTTTAAGATGTAAGCAGCTGCTTCTAAAGCATAACCCCACAAGTTTATTGGAAGATCGTGACCTCATCATGGATCGGACCATATCTAATAAAGTTTGATTTCTCCTTTCGGACACACCATTATGTTCTGGTGTTCCAGGAGAAGTCCACTGAGACAAAATCCCATTTTGCCTTAGATAATCGACAAATTCATGACTAAGATATTCACCGCCCTGGTCAGATCTCAACACCTTGATACTCTTTCCGGTCTGTTTCTTCACTTCACTGCGGAATCTCTTGAACATTTCAAAAGACTCGGATTTATGTCTCAACAAGAACACAAATCCATATCTCGACATATCATTAGTGAACGTGATGAAATATGAATATCCACCCTTGGCTTGAACTCTCATAGGTCCACATACATCGGTATGTATGAGTCCTAGGAGTTCTGCAGCTCTCTCTCCGGTTCCACTAAACGGAGATTTGGTCATCTTACCAGTGAGACAAGACTCACAAGTTGCATATGATTCAAAATCAAAATGGCCTAGGAGACCATCTTTATGCAACCTGTTTTTTCTCTTCTCACCGATGTGACCAAGTCTACAATGCCAAAGGTACGTCTGTTTATGACGATCATCTACCTTTCTCTTATGGCCCGAAACATGCATGTTAATTGGTTCAATGTTAACATCATGTAAGACATAAATCCCTTGTTGCAAATAACCATTCACATATGCATCATCACCATGATAAACATAGCAAATGTTATTACTAAAGACTGTTCGAAACGTTCGAAACAAATTTAGGAACGTAGTAATAGTCTTCTAACAACAAAGTCTTGCCCGTAGGGCAATCGATCCTACAGCTAGAGCAGTAATACTTGCGTTGTTTCTAACCTTCAGATTGAATTCTCCTTTCCTGAACCTCCTACTGATCCTCAGTCCCTGCAACATATTGTAGACGTTAAAAATGCTACGGGTATCCAATACCCATCTAGATGAATCAATAGTGGTTAAGGAAATCATGAAAACATTTTCCATGAAAGTCTTACCTTGTTTCTTGTCCTTGAGAGACTGCAGGTATTCCTTGTAGTTCCTCTTCCAATGCTATTTCTTCTTGCAGAAGAAACACTCGGCTTCTGATTGGTCGGCCTTGGTGGCGCCGCCCTTGCCCTGGTCACACCAGTCTTAGGCACGCTCTGCCTGGTCCTGGGCCTCTTCTTGCCCTTCCTATTCTGATGAGAGGATTGCCCAACCATCAGCACAGATCCCGATCCCCTTTTCCCAATGGACATCTGTTTCTCCTACTCCGTGAGCATGTTGTGCATCTCATGCAACTCAACATCCCGCTTGTTCAAGTTGTAGTTGACCACGAACGGGGAGAAGGACTCAGGAAGTGAGTGCAAGATCATCTCCTGATGCATCTCCTTGCAGAAGGTGCACCCCAGCTTCTCAAGCTGTTCTATCAGACTAATCATCCATAGAATATGGGGTCCCACAGGAGAACCCTCACTCAGAGCGGACTTGAACAACGTTCCTGACAGCTTGGACCTTGCCGTCTGATTCTGCTCATCGAACATCTTCTTAAGATGCTCCATGATCTGCTTAGAATCCATATGCTCATGCTGCTTATGGAGTTCGCCACTCATTGACGCCAAGATGAGGTACTTCACAGTAATACACTTTTCCTCGTACTTGGTGTATTCACTGAAAGCCTCATCATTCGCTGGGCCTGGCACTGGAGGAGTCGGTTTGTCGTTCACATCGATCAGCTTCTCATGTGTCAGAACTAGGCGCAAATTGCGTTGCCATTTGTCGAAGTTCTCACCAACCAGCTTGTTGGTCTCTAGGATTAGATGCAAGTTGAACCGAGACATTCTCAGGAGATCTGAAAGCGAAAGAAAAATTACAGCAGGGAGTTAGACATCGTATATATCATTAAGACATGGACTTCTTCTAAATGGTACAAGTAATTTCTGCTGGGCCTTTATCCTATTTTTAGGTTCAGTAGGATTCTTATTGGTTGGAACTTCCAGTTATTGCTAATCAATGTTACCATAACATTAGCAATCTTATTTCTCATTAGCATTAATCTATAACTATATGCCTGAGTCCATTGGTAGTCAAGACGTTTCCAAAACATATAAAATAGATTCTTTATAAATTTTATCCTCATAAAATTTATAGTAAATTAACTTCGGCTCTATATCACATAGTCACCTGGTAATCAGGTCGTTCCTATCGATATAGTTGAGTTCATCCTTCAGCTCATGGTCGGATAACAATTAAATTCATGTCCCCCGGATAGTCCAGGCGTATACAAAAACTAATTGATCCCTCCCACTAGACATCTGATGTCATAGACGTACGAATCGAATTCTTCAACTACATACCTCCTGGTAGTCAGGTCGTTCCATGTAAACGAGAACTTATTCAAACGTCTACGATGAAGGAAAAACCTAACGATAAACAATTTATCGTCTAAGAAATCAATTATTTATATTTAAATTAAAATTCTTTATTTTTAATTTAAAATTTTTTTTTATTTATTTTTTTCGATTTGGCACGCGCGGGTTACGCGCGCCCGCTCGGGTTCACGCGCGCGTTACTGTAAGGTTAGGGTTAGGGTTTTCAGCTGCCGTCGCCACCCCTCTCCGGTCGCCCGCTCCGGGCGTGAATTGCGCTGGCCAGGGCGCCTCCATCGCCTTGCATGTGTCGTCGCCTTGCCTGTGCCACCTCGGTCCTGGATACGCTGGCCGACCCTTCGCCCGTGACCGACGACCCTCGTCCGGCCGGTTAGGGTTTCGATCGTTCGGCTGCCCCTCACTCCGCCCGCACGCGTTCTGTTCTAGTGCGCGTGGGCTACGCATGCACGACTTTCACGTTTTTTCGATCCATTTTTTCACAAAAATTCGAAAAACTAATCCTAAACAGACGACCAGACGCTCTGATACCACTGTTGGGTTGATTTGGGGTGCGGAAGCATGTTTTTATCAACCCGAATGTTTAGATTTAGTCATGTTCGGATTTGTTTTCGGGGTTTCAACAACGAACAAATTTAGAAACGATTTCGTAATACCTTTTCGTTGAACGTGTGATTGTCGGATGTGATAGACTTGATAATGCAAGTCCTATACGCGTATCCACGCCGAGATCGGATCTGGTTTCCAACCGTTGGTGCGGAATTCGGGAAGAACGAAAAACTGTTTTCGTTCTTCGTATTCTTTTGACAACTATTAGTTTTAGGGTTTAGATTTTGCGATTGTATAATCTGATAAGGAAACCTGTTTTCGTTTCTTAACTAATTATTAAACTTTTTTAATAATTACAACTTAAAACCTCAACTATTGAAAAATTACATAATAGGCATAATACTTTCACCTTATTCATGATGTCATGATGGGATCTAGAAAAGACAACAAAATCAAATTCCTCACCCTTCGACTTCGTTCATAACCTGTTTCCTTGATTTGGCCTCATTCTATTTCATGGTTATTTTGGCTAGACTAGTTTCTAGCTTTCATTATGTTTTGTTTCAAGTTTTTGTTTCTGCAAACTGTATCGTCGTTGAAAACATCATGCAATCTCAATATACATCGTGCAACCTCAATTTTTTCAAGCTAGTGATTCATTTATCTTTCTACAACAAAAATTTCCTTTTTTCGTCTTTTTTCATCTTATAGCTTGCATGGGCGGAATATCAGATATACCCTCGTAGGGCTAAAACGCTTCCAAAATACCCTTCCCTAAAATAATTATTTAATCGAAAAAAAACTGGAGAAAGACAAATTTACCTTTAATTTTCGAACGTGAGAAAACCCGCATTCTGGGAGAGTAAAAGCCAAACCCGCATTCTGGGAGAGTAAAAGCCAAACCCGCATTCTGGGAGAGTAAAAGCCAA
>CM071861.1:20083971-20113425 GCA_036759665.1 Gynandropsis gynandra
GACTGGCGTAGATTTGTCCACTACCTAGCATGCGTATACCAATCTCTCGATTGCATATCTCACCTACTAGATGCATTAAGACCGCTATCCTAATCCCTAGATTCAATCGATCGACCTGGCGTAGATTCTAAACCGATTAAATCCTAAATCATGGCTAGATTACAAAGTCAAATCACCTAGTGTAGATTCATTAGACTTCTATAATCATCCATTCGAGTGGCGTACATGAATGAAAGCATTAAAAATAACCAATCAATCTGAAAACGATCAAATACCGAATTCATTCATTCAAGTGGAGTACAAGAACAAAAGCGTTAAGAACCACCAAGCATTAAGAACAAGACTTCGTTACATATTGGCAAAATCTCTAACCCATGGCTATGGATCTACTCGGACGTGAACTCAGAAAACGAAACACAAAAGATAACTATATTCAACATTGATAAAGAATGAGATCCCTCCCTATTCATATACCGACGTCTTCAATAGCTCCTCCATGCTCCGGATCCCTCGTTCCGTTCTTCTCCCTCTTTCTCTATGTCTCTAAATATAACCTCTCATGTCCTTAATGTCTCTCCACGTTCCCCTCAAAGTCTGGTACGAATCCTAGCTCTAGAAGGCCTCTTTTCTCATTAATTGGCCGTACAAAAATCAAGGTGTTTGGTGAGAAAAAGGTGGACCCGAGCGGGCACAACCTCACCCGCTCGTGCAAAACCCATGCTCGCTCGTGCATGGCTTTCAACCTGGTCGGGCTGGCTTGCCCGAGCGTGCATCCTTTGAGCCCGAGTCGGGCTAACTCTCGGCGAATTTCTGGTCCAAATTGCAGTCCGATTGGGTGCACATACACAGCCCGAGCGGGCACACTTCATGCCCGAGCATGTACACTATCAAATGTTGTTTCCGCTACTTTCGCTCGATGCTTGAGTGTTTGATTTGCTTCCATGGCCTTGCACAAGTTGTACCTTGTCATTCAATCACGTTTTCGGGGTTGAATTGCCGTAATCACTCGTGTTTCGCTTCATGTCTTCGTTTCCTATACAAAACACGAAATGTAGATGAAGTCCTCGAATAAACTCGATAAATTGGTGAAATCTAAGAAATCTAATAAAAACTAGACCTAAGAATGATGTAAATACTACGACGGGTTACGTGTTATCAACACTTCATATATGTATCGTGCAATACAAACACGCGAATATTTATTTTCAATATAAAAAATTAAAAAATAGATTTATAAAATGTAGTTTAAACTAACATTTGATTGTTGATAGTATCTTCGAAAGTTTAATACAAAAGTCATAGAGAAAGTAATTGCATGTTTTGGCATGAAATATTTTGCATAATTGTTTATTCTATCTGTACATGCATAATTTTTTAGAAATAAATTTGATTTATAATATTATTAAAAACAATTATTGAGGTAAACATGTAGTTTGAGAATCTTTAAAACTTACTTCTATGGGAACTTTTTTATTGTCTTCATATTTTGATTAGTGTAAATGTTTGTGGAGCATGATGGTCGAAATGTTACAAAAATCTGATTGATACATTTACAAATGATAATTACGCAACGACATGAAATTACCATAAATATTAGTTAATATAAGTGTTAAAACTCTTTTTGTTAATATCATTGATCATCATGGGAATAATGCTTGTTACGATTATGACCATTTCCATGACAATCATTTGAACAATATTTGACCGAAAATACATAGCAAGTTCATCCAGATAGATATTGCATCTTTTATACATTTGAAATGGTTCAAGCAAGATGAGCAAATTATTGCGGATAAAATAACATAATAGGTTAATGGAGTAATAATACTAATTACTTACCTATTTAATAATAACCAAATTTCAATCTTTTGATCCTTGCATAGCGATTAGAAGTCCGACAACATCTACAACTTAGAAATAATAATTACAGATGCTTAGTAGCAAAGAACTAACATTTTTGATTCATTCCAAAACTACTTACCCAATAAAAATTTTTTGTGGTCAACCAATCCAACTAATGTTCGATATGAACGCGTCATGAATTTATACTTGGAAACTGCATGAATATGATATGTGATTTTTCGACAATGACTTTCTCCTTAAAACATATATTTATATTGTTACCGGTTAATTTGTAGTTACCAATATTTGGCAGTATGAATAATTTTTATGCATAAATATATGATCGACTTTTATATATTATTTGTATTTGTTAATATCGGAAGTTTCTTGCAATATGTCATATACATAATGTTGTATATTATACAAAAAAATGGAATTAATCAATTCAATATCAATAATAATGCATATAGCTTAACGAGATAAGTTATATGGAATAACATATATGTTTGCAATTTTAATAAAGTTATGTGAAAGAAGAGATGAGTACAGATTTATTTTGTATATTTTTGCTGTAATTATTTTATATTGTAACGTTTTTTTAATACACATCTTAATAAGAATATAGGTTTTAGAAATTATGTTGTAAAATGTAAAATAACCATAAACGTAGTAAGAGTAAGGGAAGTTTAGCAACAATATTACATATAAATGTATAATTACACGTATTAATGTATGATATTTGTTATGTTTAAGTAATTACTGAACGCATAATAATTTTAAATATTATATAGTGATGTAAATCTATTCATATATAAAAAATAATCTCTACATATGACCATTTAAGACGATAGATAAATCGATGGTGATATAATAAATATATAACAAATTTATAATCACTTACAATATTTTGATTTTCTCTATTTTACAACCAATATAACAAAATTTTAAACAAATACCAATCATAAAGTATAAAAATTTATCTACCGTAAGATTATTTCTAGATTAGACACCAAATAGATAATTATATTAGATAGATAAAAATTGATTATGATAATCTAGAAATAATCTCCATAATAACAAATACCTAACCACTAAAAATTTAACAAATAATAACCAATGAAACAATCTCAAGTCTCCTTATTCAACAACTAAACCATAAGGTATCAAAGGAACATCAATCCAATCGTTCTTAAAAAATCATTATTTGAGTTCCCATGACCGACGTCGGAAATGGCTATGAACTTCACCTTTCCTTTCTTGATGATTCGGTCTTTGTTGTTGCCTTGAGTTTCAACTCCAATCCCAGTCACACCAATGTTCAACATGTCCCTAAAATTTTTCATGGCTCTCATCTTCAGCTTCACCTTGTTTATATAATCGTTGAAAGTTGTTGCCTTGAGTTTCAGCTCCAATCCCAGTCACACCAATGTTCAACATGTCCCTAAAATTTTTCATGGCTCTCATCTTCAGCTTCACCTTGTTTATAAAATCGTTGAAACACTCATTTTCCTCTTTTTAAAGTCATTTTGAGAAGAAAAAAGGCATCCTTGAAAATAGGTTTAATCATTGACTCTATTTCCTTATATATTTCTCTATTTCAAAGATTTTGGGGTGAACCATCTTAGAAAAAATCGACATAGAATCACATACTAGAAACGCAAAGAACTTTAAAAAAAATATAAAAGAAGGCTTAGGTTGGATTAGTCATGAATTTGCCCGAATGTTTCTTTCCCCTATAAGATCGATGTGTTCGACGAGACTGGCCTTAATAGTGCCACAAAGTAACCAAAAGGTTGTGATTAAAATCATTCACACCAGCAAGGCATGTAAACACCGATACATGCAAGCTAACATTTAGAATCTCTTCAAAGGATCAACAATCAAACAAATTGAGTCAGATGTTAGTAAAGAAACAAATGAAAAGCAGAAGGAGCAGCAAAATAAAACTCATTTTCACATTCATGTTCATGGATCACTACAACACAGGTACACAAGGGTCATGAAATATGGGATTTGCCAAAATTATAGAGTTGATGGAAAATCATAGAATTAAGTGAAACCTGACCTGAGATTGCAACCCACCTATAAACCCAAAATTCAGAGATGATGACAGTGTAATAGTGTAACCAACAAATACTAGTACAAAAGGAACCTAGAGAACAAGAAAATATTATCCTATAAACGGTATTAATCAAGTGAGTGGTCCGCCGCGAAATTGTCTTTCCCATGAAAACAGTTTTCCGCACCAATTAGGCTTCCCCCTCTTGATAGAGGTTAATGTGAACTGAAACTGAAATATATTCTTCAAATGTTTATTGGACCCTTTGAATAACCAATATATTTCAATATCCATTGTTCTCGTGTATAAATTTTGCAAGACAAATGATTGTTTATAAATGAAAATAAGGTATGACAAACGATACATAAAAATATAAAACGATACCTCCATACATCAGCCTGCGATGAAGTTCAACCACCATTGTTTAAACAACGAAAGATAGAGAAAGTAAAAATGGTATCTTAAAATCAAAATATCAAAGGAAAATAAGGAGCAACTGATTGATTTTTTCTCATGTCTCACTTCAGTTGCACCCAAATAAAAGACAAAAATAATGTTATGTTTACATACTTTCGACATATCTAAGAGACTTTGGGAGTAAACTGATAACGCCTAATTTAGTCTAGTATTTTCATATCTTTCTATAGTTAGTCTTATCATTTATTTGGATTTTACCGAGTATTAAGCATCATTTAATCCTCTTCTAGCGTTTTCTTGTGTTGTGCAGGAAATGAAGATATGGGGATACAAACACGAGTAAATGTCGAGAAATATTGGCAAAACTACCCTCGGTTCAGCTGTGGACGGCCAGCACTCAAGTTGCCTAAATCCAAAAACAAAAATGCACGGCTGGAGAAGAAAAAAGGAATACATACGGCCACTTCCACAAAATGGAAACCGTCGGCCACTTCCACAAAATGGAAACAACAGTCGCGGTTCAAATAAAATGGAAATACTGCTCGAACAAAATGGAAATTTCCAGTTGCTGGAACAACAATTGGAACAGCACGGTTGAAACAAGAAAAAGAAACATGGATTACATAAAATGGAAGCAGACCACTCAAACACAAAATGTAAATTTCAAACCGCTCCAAACAAAATGGAAATCAAAGCCACTAGAACCAGAATTGGAAACTACAATCGTTGGGCCAAAAATGGATATGCACGGAAAAGAGGAAAAGAAAGAGAAAAAGAAAGAGAGGAAGAAGGAAAAAAGTACAAGGGGAGGAAGAACACAATTAATTTTGGATAGAACACAACATACAACAACACGCATGGAACGAGAGAGAATAGAGCATAACACAGAACATGATAGAGACGGGACGACGAACTCAGAATGCGGAGGAGCTATTGAAGACTACAATATTAGAATAAGGGAGGCATCTCATTCTGTACCTATGTGTAAGATAGTTTTGGTGTTTGGTTTTTTGAGTCCATGTCTGAATAGATCCATTGCCACGGGTTAGAGTTTTTCCAATATGTAATGAAGGCTTTTGCTTATTGCTTGGCGGTTCTTAATTCTTTTATTCCTGTACGTAACTTGAATAAATGATTATGGTGTTTGATCGTTTTCAGATTGATTTGTAGTTCTTAATGCTTTTGTTCTTGTACATCACTTGAATAAATGATTATAAAATTCTACTGAATCTACGCCAGGGGATTACACTTTGGAACTTAGCCATGATTTAGGGTTTTAATCGATTTAAAATTTTTCCTAGGTCTGTTGCTTAAACCTAGGGATTCGGATAGCGGTCTTAATGCATTTAGTAGGTATGACTATGCAATCGGAAGATTGGTAGTACACATGCTAGATAGTGGACAAGTCTACGCCAGTCAGTTCCTAAGATAGAGCTTGAATTTCCTAAATTCCTGATAATATCTAAGACCATGATCTTTATTAGCATTTCAATGCATTATTGTGCATCTCTCGAAATGTGTGGTGTTTAGTTTATTGAATTTATCTCGTTTAGTTAGTTTAATCTTTACTTTGCATTTCAATTACTTATTGATTTATTATTCGTCCTATTTATTAGTTAAATAACTTTATTGTTGCATTGGTTCCCTAATGTTCGACCCTGGTACAACATGATCCGTATTCTTGCGGAAACGTTAGATGAAGTATTTATTATTTGAGTTTAACTACATCAAGTTTTTGGCGTTGTTGTCGGAGAACTGATTACGAAATTAGAGTTAGGATATTTCTCAATTAGGACACAGTCCTTTCTGAAGTCTTTAGTTGTTTTCGTATTTTCTTTCTTTTATTTTCTTTCTTTTGAGTCAATTTTTTACCTTGCAGAGTTCACTCGAGTTTTCTATTTTGTGCAAGGAACAAATAGCGGAACACGTCGCCCCAAACGCACCATGCCTTGTTGCGCCTCCAATTCAAGTTGTGTTAACCTTTGGATCATACATGGTTCCTAGGCATACGCAACTCTTGTCAAGCATCACTGGGAGGGACACTCGCATCGAACTACAACCGGTGTTCATTCAGATGCTTAGCAATGCAGTGTTCAGAGGGAGACCCGTTGAGGATCCAAATCAGCATCTTATTGATTTCAAAATGCTTTGCTAAACTACTCGAGCCGGAGAAGGGGTCTTTGTGAAGGATAAAGCACAAGATTAGTTGTACTCTGAATCGTCAAACTCTATATGGTCTTCTGGACAATTGGAGGACAAGCTAATGACACGACTCTTTCCTCAGACTAAAGCTCAACTTGCCAAAAATCAGATTAACACATTCGTACAAGGGGCAGTCGAGGGCTTATATGAAAGCGTGGGAACAATTTAAAGGCTATCAACGCCTTTGCCCACACCACGACATGGATTTAAAACTACCTCATACATACTTTTCTACAAGGAATTATGGATAACAAAAGGATATTGATCATAGCCGCAACTGGAGGTTCCTTAAGTAACATCACGTTTCCAAAGATCGAGGACTTGATCGAAGGAATGGCCGGCGAAGGAAGCAATGCCACTGGAGAATACAGTCGCAATATTCCAACAAAGGTGGCCAATATGAATGAGGTTCATTCTTTACACGTCGGTTTAGATGAAGTAAAAGATCAAGTCACAGGAGTTACCATTTCTTGTCCGAATCACATCGTCCGCATTACTCGGAGCAACCATGGGAAAAAGAAGTTTAGGGGTACAAGGAAGTAAACTACGTGGGAAACAATCAACCTCTAGGGAACACATACAACCCCGGATGGAGAGATCACCCAAACTTCTCGTATAGGAACCCCGACGGTGCATTGAATGCGCAAATCTATCGGAAAATTTTCAGCCGCGAGTGATGCAACAAAACCAAGACTTTCAGCCAAGAATGGAGTCTCCAAATCGAGGGTATCAGCCACGTACACCACCGTCGATCCAGTCCAAAGCAGCCCCCGATATCACAGCCATGTTTGCTCGCCTCCTCCTACACCAGTAAAATCAAAACAACCTTTTGATGGGAGTGAAAGCGAAGCAAGATAATTCCAAGAAGCATATGGAGGGCTTTCAAAACTATATTAGGCATTTGGAAATGCAATTCGTGCAATTAGCAAAAAAAGCAGCACGTCCGATAGAAATTCTACCAGGGAGAGTGGAAGCAAATCCCCATGAGCACGCCAACACCATTTATCTAAAGAGTGGCAAGACGGTAGATCAGCCCACTCTTTTGACGTTTGAAAGGGGTGAAGCATTTATCACAGGAGCGAAAAAGGCTATCAACGACCTAAGGAGAAGCCTAAAGAGGAAGAGGAGCCAAACTACGTAAAACCAGCCCCGAGAACGCCTCTTTTGTTGTTTCCATAACGTCAACGTAAAAAAACGATAGAGCAGCCTACTCCTTAAACATTTGAAAAGGGTGACATATCTATTACACCAGCGGAAAAGGCTAGTGATAACACGTAAAGTGTATCAAATTTAGGCTAGGTTTTAGTATCATTTTCGCATACATTTCTTGGTTAGAGTTACATTCCCGATACGATTATTCGTTACATACGCCCGTTTTGTTGGTTTTCAGGTTTTAAGACGACAAGGCCTAAACGAGCGTAAAAAGGTGAATTCCTGAGTAAAACCACACATTTGAAGATATAATTCACTCGGAGCAAAAATCAAGCCTCTAAACTCAACGGAACACCCGAGCAACGAGCGGAAAAGAGCAAAATCAAGAAATCAAGAGTGCCCGCTCGGGCACTGAGTTCTACCCGTTCGGGCAAAACCTACGGGGTTTATTTACGACACCTTGCACGACCCGGGCACGAAGACTACATGATCAGGTAGTAATACCCAATCGGGGGCAATCAAGGTACCCGCTCGGGCGTTAATTCATCCTAAAAATCCCCGAGAGTTTACACGACTCGGGCTGTTCAATCACACGATCGGGTGCTGATGCCCGATCGGGCAGAACGGAGTACACGACCGGGCGAGGCTCTACACGACCGGGTAAAAGGTGTACCCAAGCGGGCCGCCTTTCTCGCAACAAACTAGATTTTGGATTCAAACGAGCTAATTAATAGACCAGAATGGATCTAGATGCAAAGGGGCGACACCTAGGGCAAGGAAAGGCTTGGAAATCATCAGGAAAGGCTCAGGAGATGTTGGAGAAGGAGAGAAGCATCAATCCATACATCGGTAACACAATAGGGAAGACCGAGGCATAGGGTTTCCTAGGATTTATCTTGTTTAGGGTTATGTCATCTTCTTTGATAGCAAACTCCATGAGTGAGTAGAATCTCAACTATGGGTTAGGGATATCAGATTGTAACGGATGTACAAACTTTGCGTTAATGCTTAGATCTATTGCTTTTATCTTGATATTCGGTTCTACAATCAATATTATCACTCGTATACTAGTGCTACCCGCTCAGTAACATAGGAATTCATATTTTGCTGGAAGGTTAAAGTGTGAATCCGGAACTGTTGAGTTGTAGGTTAAGTTCGATTAATGAGAATCTGATCGGTCGCTTAATCGACTTAGGAATTAGGATTGCGTTCGTAAAGCTGTCATAGTACGGGTTAATCACTGCTAGAAGGTAGGGTTGCACGTACTCATGGTTAGGAGGTCTAGGCTCGGCAGAATCATTCCTCACCTTAGAGCATGAATTTCCCATTATCAAGATAATTCGATAGGTTTATGATCTTTATTTGTTACATCCATACGATTCCCGGTATCCCGACACCCGTAGTGTTCGTCATTGTCCAGTCTTCCCCAACCATTTATCGTTGCCACCATTAGTTTAGTTCTTTAGATATTTTGCACCACGCCTTCATCTACTTTTCCCTTCGTCTTAGTTTAGTGATATTCTTAGGATAAGACTGCATTAGTCCCTAGAGTTCGACCCTGGTACTACACGATCCGTATACTTGCGGTGAAGTGGTCTAGGAAATATATTGCTTGAGATTTCACACATCAAGTTTTTGGCGCCGTTGCCGGGAACTAATAACGGCCTAGACTAGGAATTAGCTAGATTAAGATCTAGTCCTTTATGGAGTCTTCTTTTTTTCGCATTTTCTTTTCCGTTTTTCTTTTATTGAGTCTATTCTATCTACCGCGGATCTACACTTTGGTGTTTTGTTTCTTGTTGTGCAGGAACCTTGTATGAGAAGCTCTAGTTTTTGCTTTTGTTTCTTTTTTAAGGAGTCAATAATTTCTTTACCTCACAGAGCTTAATCGAGTTTGATGTCCTTTATCTTGTGAGGTAACATGGACAACTTCAACTCTTCGGGTGCCGACATAGCTGAATTGAGGCATCAACTTTCCGAGATTCGTCGTATGATCTCCGACTTATAGCATCCGCAACACTCAGAGCGATCATGGGAACAAAATGCTCGGGGGTATGAAGAAGAGATCTACGACAGCTACTATGAACCTTACGGGAATACGTACAATGACGAATGGAGCGATCACGCATACTTCTCGTACAGTAACACCGAGAATATGGTGAATGCACAGCAATCGTTTGGGAATTTCCAGCCATGGATGAAACCCCAAACCCAGAGCTATCAGTCATATGTGCCTCAGCTATATTCAACTCAATCCGAAGCAGCCCCCGATTATCCCGCCACGTACAACTACCTCCTTGAACTGTTTGAGAATCGAAACAACTTGGTTATGGGAGAGAGAGCGGAACAAGAAAGCGCCAATGAGCATATAGGCAACTTATTTGGACAATTGGACGCGCAAGCTTCAGAGCTTGCACAAGGGGCATTGCAACCACAAGAGGTTGCAACGGAAAGTTTAGAAATAAATCCTCGTGAATATGCCAGCAAAATCTACCCAAGGGATTTTGAGACAGTAGATCAGCCAAGTCCATCCTTGATTGAAAAATAAGATGAATCTAACACAGCAATGAATGAGGCTACGGACATTGATGATCACATGAAGAAACCCGAGGTAGAAGAAGAATTCAGTTTAGTGGACACGATTGAGCAACCATGCCATATCGACTTCGTGTTCCCCGAAGGCATCTTTGAAGATTTAGCCGAGGAAGGTTGTGAAGAATTTCAGACTAAGGATTCCTTACATATGGAACTCATAACACCCGTTGAAGGAAACTACAAGGCATCAAATGAGATGTTAATCAACGAAAGGAAAGAGGAATCCCCCGACCGAGACTTCCACACAACCCAAGCTAAATGCGTTGCAAGTCAGTACACAAATGACCCCGAGATGCCGAGATGCTGCACCAAACGTCCAGCTCATAATTGGGACATCGATAAAGCTCCCAAGGTAAAGATGAAACCTTCACCCCAAAGGCTCACACATACAACATCTCTGGAAACGAACGACAAACGCCTAACCGGTTACATGGAGTACTCAACCGGACTTATCGACAGCTTAACCAGAATGTTTGGACAGCACGATCTAGCACCCAACATAGAGAGCACCATGACCAATCTTAGGGACGACAATACCGATCGTGTATGTGACTCAATTGACTCCCGTGCCGCACCTTATCGAGCACATATTGCACGCGAAACACTACGGACAAGACGACGTCGAGGACGTCCACCCGATGAGTAGTGTGGTTTGGTTAGGCTCGCGACCGAAAACAAGTGCTTCTCAGGAGGCAACCCGAGCCCCATATCCTTTTTAGTCGTTTTCGTTTTATTTCTATATTTTTTAACTCCTTTTCATTTTTTTAGGTTGGGACAATTTTTCTAGGATTTAGGAATTTAGTGGGCTATCGATTTTTGCTGCATGTTTTCCTCGAAAATTTTTCTGTTTTGCAGCACAACCCAGTCGGGCAGCATCAGAGGATCCGAGCGGGTAGGTCAACATGGGAGACGCCCGATCGGGCGACATAGGGTACCCGATCGGACACTGTAAAATCTGCAAGGTAAGTTATATTTCGAGTAACCCGAGCGGCCACCCTCACTTATCCAACCCGAGCGTGCTCCCAGAAATTTCGAACCCTCACGCCGCAATCTCTTCCACCGGAGTCGCTCGTGTGCCGCAGCCGTTCACCACCGTCACCGGTTACTCGAAATACCTTTCTTCCTCCCATCTCTCGAAAAACCTGAAAAATTTCACAAATTCCTCTCGTATCCCAGGTATATTCATGAACTATTTTGTGATTTGGACTGCCATGGGTTAGATCTAGGTATGATTAAGAAAGATTTAGGGCAAGATCGTTGATTGAATCATGAAACGCGAACTACAGGTCGCGATTTCGTGATTCAACCCGACCGGGCTAGGTTTAGAACCCGGTCGGGCATCCTGGATTTGTACCCGATCGGGCGGTGTTCCCACCCGAGTCGAGCAGTGCCTACGAGGGTGATTTGACGAATTTGTACCCGACCGGGCAACACCTCCCACCCGATCGGGCACCATGCAAAACCGTGATTATCGCTTATATTTCTTCTTCGATTGTTTTGCAGATGGCCCCGAAGATCTTTCAGAGCTCAAAGAAACGTTGATTTGACGCATATGACCTAGAGCACGGATGGCCAGCGAAGTCGGATGCAGTCACGGAATTGACGCCGTACATGCCGATAACCACATCCCACCAGCAATACAACTACCGGACGACAACCTTCTTGTCCGGTCAGAAGTCGAGATTCACTGAGCTTCAGCCGCGGATTTTCCCATCCCGCTTCCTACCCTCAGAAGCGATGAGTGCTCTCCACATCGAGGAGCACATAGACGCCATCTTCAACACCTTGGGATGGACGGGACTGAGGGACACGCAGGAGTACACCTACCGCAACCTCACGGCGGAGTTCTTCGCATCGTACGCAGCATTCTTACCCGAGTCCGGAGATCGGGAGAGAGCCTTCATGTAGTTCCGTCTGCTAGAACAGAACTACAGGCTTAGCGCGAGACAGTTCGCAATCATCCTTGACGCTCCACACTGTAACTTCACGAAGATGCCTGGGCACAACCGGAGCCGTCAAGCGAAATTCTGGGCTCAGATTGCGTACGGAGATTACTCGACGAGGTCGAAGGCCAGCCATATACGCCACCCTACCCTAAGGTACTTTCATTACTTCCTAGTCTCTTCAATACTAGTAAAGGGAGCACAAGGCGGAGTCAACCACACGGAGTTGGCGTACCTTAGGCGGGTGGTGCAGTCAGGCTTTGCGCTAGACGAGTGGGACATTCTAGACGTCGACTTGGCGTCGCTAGTCATGAGGCACTTCCACGACATCGCCACCGAGAAGTGTAGCACGGATACAAAGATCATGTGCGGTGTCATTGTCACGATGATCGCACGAAGAGTCGGGATCAACCTTGGTATCCTGACTGAGGACAAGATCGACGAGGAGCCCGAGCTGAACCTCCAGAACTTGCGCAACCGAAGGGCGATTACGTTAGAGAGGTACAATGTCATCTAGAGCTACAAGGACGAGCACGGTTGCAACTTGGAAGTCGACCTACGAGAGATTCAGATGCCGGGTCTAGACGAGGAGGGCTCCCGATTAAGGATTGATCATGCCATCGGACACATCGGCCTGAGACTAACTGACATGGATCCACCTCCAGCCGCTGCACCAGGACCATCCATGTCGAGGCAGCGCAGCCGACACGCCACTCACTCACGTGCCCGCCCAAAGTACCCTCACCACCGCTTTGACTTTCCTTCCATGGAAGGTGTCTCCGACGCTCTCAGGTATGTCGCGGAGGAGACCAGGTACTAGTCTTTTAAGGTAGAGCAGAGGTACGATCTGGAGGCGGCGAGGCATGACATCGAGGCTGCGAGGTATGTGGAGCAGCAGCAGTTCCAGGAGCAGTCTATCCAGCATACGTATTACCTCACGGAGTCCGTCTGTAGATTCCAGCAGCTCAGTATGCAGCATTACCATGAGCGATACGTGTTGATCCCTCAGGACTATCATATTGGCGCTATCCCGTACCGCCCGTACATACCCTACGAGCTGCAGTCTTTCAACTTCCCACCTGGGGAAGGGGCACCCGCGGAGCCAGCAGGCCCTCCGGCCACCTGCGGTGGAGAGGATGAGGATTAGACCACTCTTCCCTTTTTCATTTTTCTTTCTTTTTTTTTCATCTTTTATGGACCTATATTTTTTATTATTTTCTTTCTTTTTAGATTTAGCGCTTATGTACGCTCTTTTGAACTTATTGATTTAGTGATCTTTGCTCTATCTCTTGCGTTGCATGGTTCATATCTCAGGTCTTCCACGATAAATCCCGAAATAGAGCAAAAGAGTATCACAATCCGGATGTATCACAATTCGAGAAAGCTACACACACCAGGTGTACTCGTTATCCTTTTTCTATTTTCTCGAATTTTTGCATGCGGGTATCCCTCATAGATCTCGAACACCGGGACTGTGTTCCGTTCAGGTCTGGGGGGGTACTCTTTGTTTAGAGTGATACGGATTTTTCATTAGAGTGACATATTTGCGCTTAGGATTAGGATTAGGATTAGGTTTAGGAATAAGATGGATACCTAGTAAAATTTTTTCGAGCTTTAGTCATCTTTGCGACCTTGTCGAATCGTGGATAATGGTCTAGGTTTGCTTAGAAGCCTTTTGATACCGATTAGTCGAGTAGTTGTGTTTGAAGCCACGATCGATAGTTGAATTCACCCCTTAGGTTTCGGTACCAAGTAGTCATATCTCCATGTATACTGTCTAGCCTTTGCTTAGTTGATATATTTTAGCGTTCATAGTTATTAGATTCCACACGCTTATACTCAGCTGTCATCTAGGATAAGTTTATGACTATTCCGAGTTAGGATTGACATGAGTACATCGATGATCGATGGTTCGGGTCTAAGTGGTGGGTAGAGGCGCTGTTCTGTGTCCTAAAGGTTAGAGTGATGCGTAATCAAGAAAAAAACATAAATAAGATCTTCAATAACGCACCTCTTCACTCCGCTAAGGTCACACGACCTTATGAGTGTGCCATAGGCAACCTGGGTCTAAGTAGAAAGCCATCCCTCTTCGACTTCGACGTCCTAGGAACAAAGCGTGGATCTAAGTATCGAAAAGAAAAAAAAAGAAAAAAATGCATAAGAACAAGAAAAAGGATTTTAATGATATCAAAAGCTTAGGGGAATTGGTATGGAGATTGCTTGGACGTTGTCTAGGATTGTGAAGTAGATTTAGATTTTTGGTAGGATTTCATGGCTCAGCACTTTCGGTAGATATAAGGTTATACTCGGTACGCTTAGACCTTTGTTCATGTGACGCATTGATTTGCGGAATGACTAACTCTTCGAATATTTTTCTGCTACTATCCATCGTTATTAGATTCTTCTTGTACTTGTCTTTGGTTTTGTTTGAGGACAAACAAAGGTTCAGGTCTGGGGGAGTTTGATAACACGTAAAGTGTATCAAATTTAGGCTAGGTTTTAGTATCATTTTCGCATACATTTCTTGGTTAGAGTTACATTCCCGATACGATTATTCGTTACATATGCCCGTTTTGTTGGTTTTCAGGTTTTAAGGCGACAAGGCCTAAACGAGCGGAAAAAGGTGAATTCTTGAGTAAAACCACACATTTGAAGACATAATTCACTCGGAGCCAAAATCAAGCCTTTGAACTCAACGGAACACCCGAACAACGAGCGGAAAAGAGAAAAATCAAGAAATCAAGAGTGCCCGCTCGGGCATTGAGGTCTACCCGCTCGGGCAAAACCTATGGAATTTATTTACGACACCTTGCACGAACCGGGCACGAAGACTACATGATCGGGTAGTAATACCCGATCGGGCGCAATCAAGGTACCCGCTCGGGCGTTAATTCATCCTAAAAATCCCCGAGAGTTTACACGACTCAGGCTGTTCAATCACATGATCGGGTGCTGATGCCCGATTGGGCATGACGGAGTACACGACCGGGCGAGACTCTACACGACCGGGTAAAAGGTGTACACGAGCGGGCCGCCTTTCTCGCAACAAACTAGATCTTGGATTCAAACGAGCTAATTAATAGACCAGAACGGATCTAGATGCAAGGGGGCGACGCTTAGGGCAAGGAAAGGCTTGGAAATCATCAGGAAAGGCTCGGGAGACGCTGGAGAAGGAGAGAAGCATCGATCCATACATCGGTAACACAATAGGGAGATCGAGGCATCGGGTTTCCTAGGGTTTATCTTGTTTAGGGTTATGTCGTCTTCTTCGATAGCAAACTCCATGAGTGAGTAGAATCTCAACTATGGATTAGGGATATCGGATTGTAACGGATGTACAAACTTATGCGTTAATGCTTAGATCTATTGCTTTTATCTTGATATTCGGTTCTACAATCAACATTATCACTCTTATACTAGTGTTGTCCGCTCAGTAACATAGGAATTCATATTTTGCTGGAAGGTTAAAGTGTGAATCCGGAACTGTTGAGTTGTAGGTTAAGTTCGATTAATGAGAATGTGACCGATCGGTTAATCGACTTAGGAATTAGGATTGCGTTCGTAAAGCTGCCATAGTACGGGTTAATCACTGCTGGAAGGTAGGGTTGCACGTACTCATGGTTAGGAGGTCTAGGCTCGGCAGAATCATTCCTCACCTTAGAGCATGAATTTCCCATTATCAACATAATTCGATAGGTTTATGATCTTTATTTGTTACATCCATACGATTCCCGGTATCCCGACACCCGTAGTGTTCGTCATTGTCAAGTCTTCCCCAACCTTTTATCGTTGCCACCATTAGTTTAGTTCTTTAGATATTTCGCACCACGCCTTCATCTACTTTTCCCTTCGTCTTAGGATAAGGCTGCATTAGTCCCTAGAGTTCGACCCTGGTACTACACGATCCGTATACTTGCGGTGAAGTGGTCTAGGAAATATGTTGCTTGAGATTTCACACATCAAGTTTTTGGCGCTGTTGTCGGGGACTAATAACGGCCTAGACTAGGAATTAGCTAGATTAAGATCTAGTCCTTTCCGGAGTCTTCTTTTGTTTTTCGTATTTTTTGTTGAAGAAAATGCACATCACCATTCCATTCCACGAAGCGTTGCATAAGATGTCATCATATGCTATGTTCTTGAAGGATGTGCTTGCGAACAAGCGAGACATGGAGATGGAGACCGTGATGGTGACGAATTTGATGCTGCAACCAAACTTAGCAAAGAAGATGTCCTATCTAGATATTTTTGAAAGCCCTTGTAAAATCGGCGTTTATGAGATGATCCATGCACTTATCAATGTCAGAACAAGCGTAAGCATGCTACCATTATCTCTATACGAGAAATTGGATCTTAGGGGTAGAATGGATCTTTGGCCTACACGAATGGCACTAACAATGGCTGATTGAAGTGTGAGGATCCCCCAGGGCTTGCTGAAAGACGTACCTTTACAAGTCGAGAAGTTCTTCATTCCAGTCGATTTCATTGTCTTAGACATAAAGGAAGACAAGAAAATTCCAATCATCCCTGGGAGGCCATTTCTCAATCCAGTGAAGTGGATCATACATTATGCTGAAGAAAGACTCATACTGAAACTCGAACATGAGGAAGTGGAGTTCAACTTGAACGACACACTTAAGAAGCTGTGCATGATCGATTCGGTGTTCCACATCAACATCTTGGAGAAATTAGTCAAGGAAGTTCCTGGAGAATTTAGGAGCATACACTCCCTATAAAAGGCTCTCTTAACAACTGGATAAGGATTATATAATGACCCAAATGAGCTGCTGGACAAAGAAAAGAAAAAGGAACCTTTGCATCAAGAGTTACGTGCGGCCTGAGCACACATCACCACATAAACAATCCAAGGATGCCGAGAAGCTACAAAAACGCCCAAAAACCGATTGGAGCAGCGACAAGGCACCCAAGATGAAGTTGAAAGAGACGAATGACGAAACTGATGTGCCCGACCGGGTATCCCCATTACAACACAGCATGATCGGGTAAACTTCGATCCCGACCCGTGCATTATCTTCGGCAAGAGGTGGAAGGATATCAAGCCCAACCGGGCTGCTCGTGATGCACGATCGGGGTCCCTCTTTTGAGATCAACACAGCCGGACTAATAAAAGACATGGTCGCACCGACGGAATTTGCAAAGAGGCCAACTGATCTCTGTGCTATACCCAATTGAGCATCCTATGCGCGCAAGATGCTACACACACAACAATGACGAGACCTTAACCAAGTGCTTCTCGAGAGGCAACCGGAGCTTCATATCCTTTTTATTTCATTTTATTTTCAAAACTTAGTTCTTATTCTTTTCGCATGTATGTACTCGGTCAGCTGCCACATTGTATCGTCCTCTCTCTCTTTCGTGGATTGTTATATTTCACAGGTTCTCTACTTTGATATCATCCCAATGGAGGAGACGTATACAACATCCAATTGCACTACCAGCTCGAAACAGCAAGAATACACAAGGTGTACACGTTCCCACTTTTTTTATCTTCTCCCAAGTATTGCTATGCGAGTCCCTCTCTTAGGTTTTGAACACCGGGACGGTGTTCCGTTCAAATCTAGGGGGTACTCTTCGAGTGACATATTTATGATTAGACTTAGAAGCTGAGTTCTTCATTTTATTTTAGTATTTACGTTATTTTCGTTAGGATTAGGCGGACGAATATCTAGTACGAAATTTTAAACTTTAGCCATCTTTGTGCAAATTTGTCGAATTGGAAACAAAAACCTAGGTTTGCTGAAAATTACCTTTAGATATTGATTAGTCTAGTAGTTGTGCATGAATCCATGGCTTATATTTGTATTATGTCCCCTAGGTTTTAGCCCCAAGTACTTATATCTCTGAGTATATCGTTCATTCTTTGGTTTGCTTCTCTATTTTTGTAGCTCCATGCGCTTACACTCTGTTGTCAATATCATAAGTTTCTAACTATTTCAGCCTCATATTGACATGAGTGCATCGATCTTGATGGTTCGGGTCTAAGTGGTGGGTTGAGGCCATTTTTCTACATCCTAAGCATTACATTGATGCATAATTAAATAGTTTGGTCTAAAGAGAAAAACAAATTCTTTAATGACGCAATCTCTTCACTCCGCTAAGGTTACAATACCTTATAAGTGTGTCAATCGGCAACTTGGGTATAAGTAGAAGGCTAACCTCTTCAACTTCTATGTCCTAGAAACCGAGCGTGAATCGTCAAATAAAAAATGTGTGGGAACCGAAAAAAAGAGAGAAAAGAACAAAAATAATGATTGTCTTTAAGAATGGTATGTCACGTGAGCATAAGAGAATAGGTATGGAGATCTCTTGGATGTCGTTTAGGGGTTAGTGAAATGAACTTAGATTAGATGTAGGATTTCACAACTCATGACTTTCGGTGGATAAAATTCTGAACTAGGAACGCTTAGGTCTATGTTCATGTGACGCGATGTTGTGCATGATAGTTGATTTTCGAAGTATTTGTGCTAGTATCCAGTTGTTGTCTAACTCTCATTGTACTTAATTCTAGTTTTGCTCGAGGATGAGCAAAGGTTCAAGTCTGGGGGAGTTTGATAATGCCTAATTTATTATATTTTTCATATCTTTCTATAGTTATTTTTATCATTTATTTGGACTTTACCGAGTATTAAGCATAATTTAGTCCTCTTCTAGCGTTTTCTCGTGTTTTGAAGAAAATATAGATATTGGGATACAAACACGAGTAAATATCGGCAAAATGTTAAGAAAACTACCCTCGGTTCAGCTATGCACGTCAAATACTCAAGTTTCCTAAAGCCACAAATAGAAATGCACAAATGGAGAAGAGAAAAGGAATACACACGGCCGCTTCCACAAAATGAAAACCGTCGGCCACTTCCACAAAATGGAAACAACACTTGCGGTTCAAATAAAATGGAAATATGGCAGGAATAACAATTGTTGCTGGAACAACAATTGAAAGAGCATGGTTGAAACATGAAAAACGATACATGGCTTATATAAATGGAAGCAGCCACTGGAACACAAAATGGAAATCAAAGTCGTTAGAACAAGAATTGGAAATTACAGTCGTTGGGCAGAAAATGGATGTGCACGGAAAAGAGGAAAAGGAAAGAGAGAAAGAAGGAAACAAGCACGAGGGGAGGAAGAAGAAAATTCAGTTCGAACAGAACACAACAGACAGCAACACGCACGAACAGAGAGAGAATAGAGTAGAACGTAGAACATGATAGAGACGGGACGATGAACTCAGAATGCATAGGAGCTATTGAAGACTACGGTATTAGAATAAGGGAGGCATCTCGTTATGTACCTATTTTTAAGATAGTTTTTATTTGTGTTTTGTTTCTGACTCCATGTCCGAATAGATCTATTGCCACGGGTTAGAGTTTTGCCAATATGTAATGAAGGTTTGTGCTTAATGCTTGTTGGTTCTTAATGCTTTTATTCATGTACGCAAATTGAATACATGATTATGGTATTTTATCGTTTTTATATTGATTTCTAGTTCTTAATGCTTTTGTTCTTGTATGCCACTTGAATGAATGATTATAAAAGTATAATGAATCTTAATCGATATAGAATCTACGTCAGGTCGGTCGATTGAATCTAGGGATTAGGATACCGTCCTAATGCATTTAGTAGGTGAGATTACGCAATCAGAAGATTGGTAGTACGCATGCTAGATAGTGGACAAGTCTACGCCAGTCAGTTCCTAAGATAGATCTGGAATTTCCTGAATTCGTGATAATATCTAAGACCATGATCTTTGTTAGCACTCATTGCATTAATGTGCATCTCTCGAAACTTGTGGTGTTTAGTTTATTGAATTTATCCCAATTAGTTAGTTTAGTCTTTACTTTGCATTCCAACTGCTTATTGATTTACTATTCGTCCTATTCATTAGTTTAATAATTTTATTATTGCATCGGTTTCCTAGTGTTCGACCCTGGTCATACACGATCTGTATTCTTGCAGAAAGGTTAGTCTAGGTATTTATTACTGTATATTAACCACATCATGAACCATCTTGAGGAGGAATCGACAAAAAAAACATATTAGCACAAAAAACTTAGAATAAATATACAAAACAAGGCTAGGTTGGATTAGTCATGAACTTGCCTTGCTGTTTGTTTCCCCTATAAGACCAATGTAGTTGACGAGACCTACCTAAAAAACATCACAGAATAACCAAAGGTTGCGATTAAAATCATTCACACCAGCAAGGCACGTAAACACTAACACATGCATGACAGTATTTAGAATCTCTTAAAAGGATCAACAACCAAACACATTGAATCAGATGCTAATAAAGAAACAAATTAAAAGCTAAAGGGCTAGAAAAAAACTCCTTTTCACACTCATTTGCATGGATCACTACAACGCATGTATGCAAGGGTCATGAAAAGGGGTCTGCCAAAAGTATAGAGTTGATGAAAATATCGTAGGATTAAGTGAAACCTGATCTGAGACTGTGGCCCAATTGTAACCCCCAAAATTCAAAAATTAGAATAGTGTAATATTGTAACCAACAAATACTGATATAAAATGAAACCAATAGAACATGAACAGATTACCCAAGCAAGGGTAATAATCAGGGCAATGGTGCGCCACAAACTTTTTCTTTCCCACGATAATGGATTTCCGCACCAATTAGCTTTCCCATCTTAATACATGCTAATGTGAACTGAAACTCAATATATTCTTCACATGTTTATCGTACCCATTTGAGTAACCAATATATTTAAATGACCATTGTTCTCGTGTATAAAGTTTCCAAGAGAAGGATTGTTTATGACAAAAATGTGTTTGAACATACTAAAATGTGTTTCTCGTGTATAGCTCAGCATGCGATGGAGATCAACCATCATATTGTTTGAACATACTAAAATGTGTTTCAAAACAAATGCTAGTCAGAAACATATGCATGTGTCTGGTAATATAAAGGTCTCAATAAATTTTACTTACAGGTAAAAACCAATAATTGTTGACTGGTACCTTAAAGTAAACACATAGATATTCAACAATTAATATAAAAATGTATAAGATAACCAAGAACCAGACATAAATGGCATTTCCTACCATCCAACAGAATAATATCAATATTGGAGCAAATTGGAAACGATCACAGAACTAGAAAGTGCAAGAGAGAAGACGCAGATTAGTGACCCTTCTCTTCAACCAAATTGTCGTCATCGTTGTGACCCAAAAATTCAAACCATTTCACTACAAGAAATTCACAGATTAGGGACTGAAGAATCAGACCCTAATCCATCCGGAAAGGCATTTAGGGACTGATTAGGGACTGGCAAGCGCCGTCCGCAAACGAGCGTCGGCAATCAGTTCCAGTCCGCAAACCGTCCGCAATTTCGGACGTAAAAGGTAGTCCGAAAACCGTCGCAAAATTCCGGACGGACAATGCCGTCGGGAAATTTCCGGACGGAGAATAGCTGTAGAGAAATTTCCCGACAGAGATTTGCCGTCAAGAAAATTCCCGACGGGAACCACCGTCGGGAAATTTTTTTTTTTAAAAAAAATATTTCCGGACGGCAGAACGCCGTCGGGAAATTTCCCGACGGCAAGCTGCCGTCCGGAAAGTTTGCGGGGAAATTTCCCGACGGCGGTTTGCCGTCCGGAAATGTTTTTTTGTTAAAAAAATTAAAACGTAAAATAAAAAAACTGAAATTAAAAAAAATTAAAAAAACTGAAATTAAAAAAACATTTATACAATAATATTTAAATTATCCGTTTACAAATTAGTAGGCGGTAACTGTGAATCATTATCGTTGTTAGCATCGTTGTCTCCGGCCGTATCCCAATTGATAGAAGGCATGTGTGCCTTCATCATCCTCAGCCACTGCTCACGTTCTCTTCTATTTTGCTCTACTTCTCTTTGCAGAGCGCTTACATGTGAGTTTTGTTGTTCTAGTTGTGCTTTCATCTCCGAGATTGTATTTTGCAATTCTTGGATCACGACCTTTTCCTGGCCTTTGGAGGAACTCGCATGTTTTGATGACATTCCTCCAAGACCAAATAGGCGCCCTTTGTACGGCGTTACGTGCTACAAAAAATATTAACAATTAATTTAAATTATTAATAAAAAAATTATTGTAAAAATGTATTAAATTTACCTCGAAATACATCTCGTTGTATTCTTCTTGAGAAAGAGTCGGTTGCATCCCATCTTCTCTTGGCGGGATTTGGGACACTCGTTGCGATGCCATGTTATCAACATCGTCGTGAATTTGTTTTGCCCTGGCATCTACCCAGGAACCGTCGGATTTTTTCTTGTGTGTACGTTCTAACAATTCCACGTACGACGGTTCACATCCTTTCTCTTTCCTATAAAACAAATTTGATGTTTTACGTATTAACAAATGTGACTCCTAATAAAACTTAAAAAACTTTTAAATCTTACCATTTCTTCGAAAACCTCCGCGAAAGAGCGGAAACCAGCAGTATGTGCACTAGGACCATATCCCGATCTATCAGAACGACGAGATCGACTAGCGCGTTCACTTCGCTGCTTAAACTGAGGAGAGTCCCAATGGGCAAGCAACTGTCCCCAGACATCATCAGGGATCCAAGTAGGTTTGACATTGGTTGTCTCCCAATCTTTTCTCGTTTCGTATAAAAGATTTTTCAATCGCTCTCCCGCATGCTTTTGAAATTCGGACTTTACTAGTCCGGTTATTGCAGGATCCCAATAAAATTTTTGCTGAATATTATAAAATAATTATGTATTTAAATATTATTTTAAGTTTCAAATTTATAATAAAAATGAATAGAGAGCAAAAAAAATATACCACGAAAGCTTTCCACCATCGTTCCTTTACTTCGGGATCGGTTCGCGTCCAATTGTAACTTAGACGATCGTAATCAGCTTTCATTATCTTTGTAAGATGACGATTAAGCTGCATACGACCAAACCTAAAAATAAAAGTAAATTATGACTTGATAATTAATTAGTTACAAAATTAATTTAAATTTAGTTTATACCAAAGTTCGTCGGTGTTAGCTGGATCTATACGAGGAAGTTTCCGTCTTTCCTCGTCCATTGCTAAAAGCTCTTCCACTGTTAGTTCTTGATGCATCGGAGGCTCGTGATGCATCATCGGCTCGACCGGTGGTGGCATCTGCTGATAGAATGGATATGGTGGCATATATTGCGCAGATCCAGTGTGAAATAAATTATGATTCATAAAATCCGAATATAGTGGATCTGATGATTGTCTCTGATGTTGTGGTCCATTAGCGCTTTCTTCGGATATGAAAATGTCACACCACGCCGCAAAAAATATCTGGAACATCTGGTACTGGATATGAAAATGTCACACCACCATCAAAACATCTGTCTGGATTTCTACTTCGCGTTTGAACATGTGGTTCGAAGTAGTAAGAAGTGAAGAACGATATCTCCTCATTCACGTATTGTTTAACAATTGAACCCTCTGGACGAGCTTTTTGTTTAGCTTTTTTCTTCAAATGGAACATAAATCGCTCGAATGGATACATCCAACGAAATTGAACTGGACCTCCTAATGCAGCTTCGTGTGGTAGATGAACTGTATGCTCCATAACATCAAAGAATGATGGTGGAAAAATCTTCTCCAAATTGCATAGTACTGTAACTATGTTACTTTTAAGTCTACGAACCACATCTACGCTTAAGTTTCTCGCACATAAATCTCGAAAAAATATGCCAATACCTGAAAATTCAAGTATATTAATTAGATTATTTTACAATTAATATTTCTATAAATTATTAATCACTAATTATATACTATATAAAATAATCATGTTACCTCCAATTGCTTCGTGTGCATGCTTGTCCATCAATTCAGAAAAACATATAGGAAGTAGTCGTTGCATGAATACATGACAATCGTGACTTTTCATCCCTGATAACTTTCCTCCATGAATATCGAAGCACCTTCCGATGTTAGATGCATAACCATCAGGAAATTTCACGTCTTCCTTCAACCAATTCAACAATTTATATTTTTCCTCATTAGACAATCTGAATATCGGAACAGGCGCTTTACCATCCTCACTTATATGTAACTTCTTCCGTGAGCAATACTCTGCGAGATCCTTCCGTAATTTAATGTTATCCTTCGTTTTTCCTGTGACATTCATTACTGTATTGATGATATTATCGAAAAAAAAATTTCCCTATGTGCATGACATCAAGATGTTGACGAAGCTTCAGATTTTTCCAATACGGAAGATCCCAAAATATGCTCTTCTTGTACCAATTATGGGTAATTCCATAACCATCAATTCTCGGATGATTGTTTCCTCCGCAATCTATACTCCTAGGAATACCCAAAGCGAGAAGTCGTTCATACAATATCTCTTCGCCGGTCAAAATTGAAGGAGGAGATTTCCGCACAACTATATTCCTTCTGAAATTCCTCTTGTTGCGTCGTAATGTATCATCAGAAGGAAGAAACCGGCGATGACAATCAAACCAACTCGTCTTTCGTCCATACTTCAACTGAAAAGCATCTGTTTCCTCCATGCAATATGGACAAGCCAATCGACCATGCGTTGTCCACCCAGATAGCATACCATAAGCTGGAAAATCACTTATTGTCCACATTAGAGCACCTCGTAATATAAAATTTTGCCGTCTCGAAACATCATACGCTAGAACTCCTTTCCATGATTCATTCAATTCTTCAATTAGTGGTTGAAGAAATATATCCAAACTTCTTTTCGGATGATTAGGCCCAGGAAATAATATTGTTAAGAACAAAAACTCACGCTTCATGCACATATCTGGTGGTAAATTATACGGTGTCATAATAACTGGCCACAACGAATAATTTCTCCCAGACATCCCGAATGGATTAAAACCATCAGTGCAAAGGCCTAAATAAACATTTCGACTCTCAGCTGAAAAATCAGGATATACCTTGTTAAAGTGTTTTCACGCCTCACCATCTGAGGGATGACACATTTCTCCGTCAGGACTTGAATGCTCGGCATGCCATCTCATGTCGCTTGCAGTCTTCTCCGATTGATACAATCTTTTTATCCTGTCTGTAATTGGCAAATACCACATACGACGAAACGGAACCGATTTTCCATTTCTTGTCAAATAAAATCGATCTTTTCCACAAAATCGACAATTGATCAAGTCCGAAGTTTCTTTCCAGAAAATCATACAGTTGTCTTGGCAAACATCAATCTTTTGATACGGCAATAAACCCAATGATCTCATCATCTTCTTTGTTTCATAATATGACTCGACTGCATTATTATCTTCAGGCAAATAATCTCTAACTAATTGCGATATAGAATCCATGCAGTTCTGAGAAAGATGATTTTCTGTCTTCAAATTCATTAACCGTGCAGATAAAGACAACCGTGATAAACCACTTCTACAACCATCGTACAGTGGATGCCTAGCATTTTCTAACATTTCAAAAAATGTTTTTGCTTCTTCATTCGGATCTTCTTCAATATTTTCATATTCGTTTCTTTCCACAAACGCATTTTGCACCATTTCTACATAAGGGTTTTCTACATCTTGAAAAGTCTGAGACACTTCATGATTTACGATACCCCTACTAAAATTTTCCACAACATCCCTCGGTCGTGGTGCAAAATTCTCTCCATGAGATAACCAAATAAAATAATTTGGAGTAAACCCTCTTAAATAGAGATGATTCCAAACGGTTTTCTCATTAACGAATTTTTCATTTTTGCATTTTATACAGGGACAAACCAACTTACCGTTTTCTCTATAAACTTGTTGATTTGTCGCCACCGTCATAAACTGTGTAAGGCCTTCTAGAAACTCCTTCGATACACTTTGAGTTTCCGGATCAATTCTTCTATACATCCACTGTCTCGAAACGAAAATATTCGATCTCGACGACGATGCCATTACAATTAGAAACGATAACAAGATATAAAGAGAAATATATGAGATTTGTGTGTGAGAAACGGGTAGAAGAGAAGGGATTAAATAGAAAATTTTAAGACCGATTCGGGACGAATTGCGGACTGAAATGAATATTTCCCGGCGAACCGTCCCTAAGTCGTCTGTAATTAGAGACGGAATCGGGACTCAAATAATTTCGGTCGGAAAATTGCGGACGACTGCTCACGCAGTCCGCAAATTTACGGACTGCGGAGTCAGCAGTCCGCAATTTTCCGACCGAAATTATTTGAGTCCCGATTCCGTCCCAAATTCCGGACGACTTAGGGACTGAACGGTGGTCCCCAAATTTAGGGACGGATTTGGGGCTGTTTTCTTAATCCGTCTTTAATTAGTCCCTAATCCGTCCCTAAATTTTGGGACGGATATGTCAGTCCGCAAATTCAGTCCCGAAATCAGAATTTTCTTGTAGTGTTTGGATTGGTTTCCTAGTCGTAGTAGTTGCCTTTTCCTTCCACTTCGTTTGTTGTAGCTATTGCAACCCACAAACTCCTTGAGATATTCTTTTGATAGATCGGTAGAAAAATCATTGACATTGTTGTGTTATATCATCAACTAACACATACTTGAGTTTATAACATTAAACACATCAATTCTATACACAAAGGATTTTGTTCACCTTACCTAAACCCCATGTGCTCTTTGATCGAGAAAAGTTTTACAGTCTTAGGACTTAAAAAAAGCAAAAACTCAAAATTAGCTTACTCGCAAAACATTTTATCACTCACTGCCTTATAAATGAAAACAAAGACAACTCCACATGTCTAAATATTTTGAGGTTCACAAAACTTTAACTATTCAATATGAATGAATCACACAAAAAAGTGAAGAAACAATAGATATGGAAAGCAATATCGCTTCATTTGTCATCATTTAAAAATATCTCAACAAATCGAGCAAAACTTGTACTGAAACCAAAAGATTTCAATGAATCACGCACTCGCCTACGGTTTCTTCACTAACAACATTCGATCTTCACTTTACCATAACATCTTTTGTAACTAGACTAGGCAGCACCTTCCACTACGACAGAAGAAGAGTGGTTGTCGCCCAAAGAATGAGAAATGATGTCATGGCTTACAAATCCTTGATAAAACGGAGAAAGGGAAGGACATTGTGGCTTCTAGATTTAAAAGAGGCGAAACGGAAAGGACATAATGGTTTACAAGCATCTAAACCTATGCAGCTTGGTTCTCTCATCTCCTTCTTTGTCCAGATTCTCGATGGCTTATTCTCGGAGGTGAGTGGTCCAATCAAGGAATGTAGCTCAGTCCCCTTAACTCCTTATTTATCCAAAGATCGCCAACAGCTTGCTATCGAGGGTTGAGTGGCCCATCGAGGAGTGCAGCTTGGCTCCTTATCTCCTTCTTTCTCCAGAGATCATTGATGGCTTGCTCTCGGGAGGGGGTGAGTGGTCAAATTAAGGAAGTGTGTGTTCATAGCCTTTTTTCTTGAATGTTGATTCAATAACTTTATCCAGAAGCTAAAAAAGGATCAATTCTGTCAATTAGGTTTCATATGGGGAAGACGTTTGGTCAAGAAGAAATTTCGAGGTTTTATTTTTTTAATGGGGTTTTTCCTCCTCTCCTGATGTGGAAAGCTTAGAGTTCAAGAAAAAAACCACTCTTCTATATATATGATTCGTAATTTTGACAGATATAATTATGATGAAATTTCATTATAGTCGCCTTGGATTTGAGTCCATATTTTTTACGAAATTGCGACACAAAGTCTTGCATTGAAATTTGTTTAACCTAGCCTTGAAAATAGTTTCAGGGTAAAATTGTATAGAAATTATTGGTGTTTCAAGGATCGAATCTTTCGTGTAACAAACACATGTTGACTTCACACCGATCGTTTTCAAATATGAAATAATTTGATCCAAGAAAATAAACAATTAATGGCTATAAATAAATTTATCACAATATGTTAACGAGTTCAGGTCATCAATTTGACATCCCTACATCTCACCGGGATCATAACTCGGAAATATCACTATAATAAGGATAGAAATGTACATGAGTTATAGTAAAACTCTTTTCATGTGCACCTGACAACTATCCAAGTGTAGCTAAAACACTCATCCATGTTTCCTAAACCACGCACTTTTAATGACACTTGTATTTCTCGGTATCCACACCATCTAACTTTCTTACACTACCAGTTCTCTATCCCTTGACAATAGTCACCAGTAAACTATCAACTAACGCACACCCATTTGAGTATTTCCCTTAGTACTTCCTTCGTGCATAGATGAAAACCCTCAAAACTGCACTTCAAAAAGCTTAAAAGTGTTTCAAGTGTGTATTTTGGTTATTCTTTAGAGTTCTCCCCTCATACTATAAAAACTAAGGCAAAATTGGTATTTAAAGCCAACAATTCAGCTATTCCATTGGTTGAGATATCATTCATGATGGAGCATCCCTTTTCTGGAAATAGTACAACTTCAATTTCTCCTGATAGATTTTTCTGAGACACTTCAAAATCGAGGTCAACTTCCTTCGAGACTTGTTATAACTCTTTTCGTTGAGATGCATGTGACACTTTTCCAACTTCTTCTATCTCATTGATATCAATTTCATAGTCTGCACCTAATAATTCTCCACCTAGATTTAAAATTCCTCATGTTGCATTCATTTTCCAACTCTAGCGACGTGTTGAGGCTAACACATCCTCGATCGATGAAAAAAAGGGGATCAACTCAGCCCTAGAAACATACTGCTCAACTAGAGCTAACCCACTAGATATGAGATGACCAATGTGCTTGGTTCGAGCAAAGGAGTCGAGCTAGTATTTTTTTAGTTTATTCAATTTAGTTTGAGCTAGTTTTTGTACCAAAGAAAAGGAAAACACAATAAAAAGAAAACCATAGAAAAATAAAAATAATTAAAAACACAAAAAAGGAAGAATAAAAGGAAAAAAACCAAAAATAAGAAAATCAAAGGGTAAAAAATGATAATTTGAAATCTGAATGATTAGATTAGAATGAGCCTAAACGGCTATAAGTACAAAATACAACATTAGACCTAATTACAACATTAGACCTAATTACAGAAATTACGTTTCTACCCTTTTTACATGTATACCCTTTACACGCCCCTTCAAGATGGAGCACCCGTGGTGAGTCCAGTCTTGGAGCATAAGACCTCAAATGGTAGTCGCAGAAGAGGCTCCGTGAGAAGGTCGGCAAGCTGATCAGCGGCTCGAACATGAGTGACCCGAAGAGTGTTCGACTCGACCAAGCCGCGAACAAAGAGATAGTCAAGAGCCAAGTGTTTCATCCGAGAATGGAAAAC
>CM071861.1:20116003-20127532 GCA_036759665.1 Gynandropsis gynandra
TTAGCGGATGTTGTGGATCGAAGGTTGGAGCCGCATCGGAGAGACGGGCGGTAGGGTTGCTGGTTTGGCCGGCCATGGATTAGGGTTTTGAGGCGGCTGAGCAAGAGATGCAAGATCTAGGGTTTGGTGGTTTGGATCTAGGGTTAGATCTAGGATTAGATCTAGGGTAAGGTGATAGGAGAAAGTTAACCAGACCGGATAACCACGGGACGCGACGCGGGATGAAGGAGGGTGGGCGAGCCGAGACGCGAGAAAAACGGGCAAGGCGGCCGAAGTGGAGGACGACGGCCAAAGATCTGGGTTTTGGCTCTTCGTACGTGATGGTACGACGGCAAGGGAGGGAAAAGAGGGTGAACGGTCGGAGGAGAAGAGAAAGGATGGTCGGCGGCCGCGAAGGAGGAGGAGAGACGGCGACGGCGGCGGTTTGAGGGGGGAGGAGAGGCCGGCCGAGAATTTAGGAAGTTTGTTGTCGTTAGACATAAAGCTCTGATACCATGATAATTTGAAATCTGACTGATTAGATTAGAATGAGCCTAAACGGCTATAAGTACAAAATACAACATTAGACCTAATTACAACATTAGACCTAATTAGAGAAATTATGTTTCTACCCTTTTTACATGTATACCCTTTACAAAAAATTGAAATAATCCTTACGATAGAACTGGAAAGATCCATGTTGAGCGAAACACTTTTATGAGAGATTGCGAGGTTCGTTCATTTTTTTATCTTTTTTTAAAACTTTAAAATGTCTTGTTTGGGGTGTCAACACGACGAACCCGCCTATGGTGTGGGAGCCACCTTGATATAATTGTTGATGAACGAATTCAATCGCATGAGGAAAGATTCCAATAACGAGTTGGTTGGATAGGGGAAGCAACATGTGGGAATCGCCTAGAACAACCACGTAGGAGAGCACCCGCAGCTCGTAATCCATACCCTCTAGATATGGATGAGGAGGGGTATGGTGAGGTATGTGAGGTATGTGAGGAGGAGTATGGGCGTCTCATGATGAAACAATCAATGCGTAGAAGATCTATTAGATTATGACATCATTAGCATCAAGATGGAAATTCCTACTTTTAATTACGAGAAGAGATCCCGAAGCTTATTTGAAGGGGAACAAAATACATAGATGGTTTTTGAAGGCCATCTTATTCCAAACTCAAGAAAGTGAAATTGATAGCAGCCAAGTTCAACGACTATGAATTAGCGTAGTGGGATCAACCCATATATCCTTGAAGGCATCTTGGGAAGTGTGCAGTCGACACTTGGGACGAGATGCGCAACATCATGCGATGTCGACTCGTACCGTCTCAAGATCATCAAAAGGTCCATCAATGTCTGAGACGATTGGTGCAAGGTAGTAAGAGCGTTAAAGATTACTACAAACAGATGGAATTTCTGGTAATTTGGGCGAACATCGAGAAAATTCAAGAGGCGACAATGGATTGATTTCTAAGCCGCCTCCATCTTAACATAAAGGACCACATTGAAACCCATCATTATGCAAACGTAGACAGTTTGTTGCATCTAGCAGTAAAGATAGAGCAAAAATTAAGGAGAAAGGTCAAAGCATTCCAAAGGTATGGTAATGCCTTTAACTATCGTATTGAAGCTAATCAGTTTGACAAACCGAACACGGACACAAGAAGGAGGCTTCACAACCCAAACCAGCCGCTCTTACCAAAGGCACCTTTACGGAACTATGATACTCACTATTTCAAATCCCAAGATCGGAAATACATTGATCGGGACTATACGAATATCCGAATAAAAAGGCTATGATCATATGAGTTGATGGAGGAAACGAGAGAACATCTAAATATGAAAAGGCACTGAATCAAATAGAAGTACCTAAGTTGGATGAAAAGCTCGAGGAGTACAAGACTGTAAAGGGCGAATTACGAGTAGCCCGTCGAGCGTTAAATCTGTTAGCTAAAAAGGAAGTCATTGTATAGAGGGAAAACATCTTCTACACATGTGGCGTTATGCAGAACAAGGTACGTAGTATCATAGTGGATGAAGGCAATTGCATGAGCATGGTTAGCACATCGCTTGTGGAATTGAACACCACGAAGCATCCCAAACCCTACAAGTTGTAGTGGCTGAACGACTGGGCTCTTAGGACATGTTTCCCGACAAAACACCCAACTTCTTACCTAGAGTTTGTGGAATTGAGCACCAAATCTACTTCGTATCTCACGCGAGCATTCCAAATCGGCCAGCTTACCAAACCAATCCTGCAAAGACCAAGGAGCTCCAGAGATAGGTATGTGAACTCATAGAAGAGATACGTGCGAGAAATTTTGTTTCACCATGCGTTGTACCGGTGATACTCGTGCCCAAGAAGAATGACAGATTGCGTATGTGTATTGGTTGTCGCACAATCCACAATATTACGGTAAACTATCGTCATATTATACCTCGTTTTGATGAAATGTAATTACATGGATCTTCCATAGTTTCTAAGATAGATTTGAAGAGCATATACCATCAAATACACATGAAGAATGGTGATGAATGGAAGCCCGCATTCAAGACCAAGCTAGGGTTGTATGAATGGTTAGTCATGCCTTTCGGATTAACTAATGCACCTAGTACATTTATGCAATTAATGAACCATTTTCTATTGTCGATTCATAAAAGATTTCAACACCTTGGTTACGTCCTTGACCAAAGTAATCAAGAAGAACGTCACATTCTAGTAGGGTGAAGAACAAGAGAGGGTCTTCCAAACCTTAACATATAAATTGACACAAGCTATCTTATTGTCATTACCTGATTTCACTAAAATGTTATAAATTGAATGTGATACATCAAGTGTAGAAATTGGAGCAATAATAATGTAGTAGTATAGACCCATTCCAAATTTCAACAAGAAGCTCAATGGAGCACAATTTGGATATCCAACGTTTGATAAAGAGCTATATGCATTGGTGAGAGTGCTTCAGACCTGGAAGCACTACTTGTGGCCCAATGAATTTATGATTCATACTAAACATGAATCGATACGCCAAATGGATGGAGTTCATAGAGACCTTCCCGTACATCATAAGTACAATCAAATTAGAGAAAATGTTGTTGTCAACGCATTATCTCGACATTATGTTTTGTTTTTTGTAGTAGACGCAAGGTTGCTTGGTTTTGAACACATTAAAGAGCTCTACGAAACTGATCTTCATTTTGGTGAAATATTCAAGACCTACGAGAACACTGTCACGTGTAAGTAATCTCGTGCCGATGGTATTTATTCTATGAAAGTAACTTGTCTATACTCGAAGGTTCTATTCGGGATTTATTGGTTTGTGAGGCACACGAGGGAGGACTAATAGGGTACTCTGGAGTGGCTAGACTTTATCCGTTTTGCTGGAATATTTCTATTGGCACCATTTGTGTCGAGACGTTGAGCGCATTTGTGGAAGGTGTGTCACGTGTAAGAAGGTTAAATCTCGTTTACAACCCCACAGTATGTACTCACCCTTACCTCTTCCAAATCGCCTTTAGATGGATATGTCCATGGTTTTTTGTTAGGTCTCCCTAGGTCTAAATCAGGATACGATTATGTTTTTTCCATCATTGATCGATTCTCTAAGATGACTCATTTTATTGCATGTCATAAGACTAGTGATGCATCGCATTTTTCTGCATTACTCTTTAGAGACATTGTACGATTTCATGGAATTTCTAGAACTATCGTGTCTGATAGAAATGTTAAGTTCCTTAGTTATTTTTGGAAAACGTATTGGTTTAAGTTAGTCACCAAACTTTTGCTATCCACTGCTTGTTACCCTCAAATCGATGGACAAGCGGAAGTGATTAGTCAAACATTATCGACCTTAATAGAAATGTTGCTCAAGAATAATTTGAAAATATGGAAAAAGTGTCTACTCCAGTTCGAATTTGCATACAATAGGACAGTTACAACACATCAAACCAACGACAACAATTAATCGACATCATTAGATTCTTGGAGGTTCGAGATTGCACCATGTCAGGCAAAAGAAAAACGATATTGCAATCTAAAATTTATCACACCTAATCTCAACAAAAGATCTAACAATCAAGGTCACAACACAGAAAACATCCGATCCTAATCTCTCCCCGTCGCGCATGTCATCGAGTGTCAAAACCGTGCCATGTCACACTTCATAACACTGGTCACTTGGACTACATATATTTTAGCATAGATAATATATGTGTGTATATATTTATATATATATGTATGTTGAAAGTTAATTATTAATTTGATATATATCTAAATATATTAAAATATAAACATATATATTTTGTATGTATAATAATATAAATATAATTATAATATAATATAATTAACTTATGCATAATATAATATATATATATATAAAGTAAGATTATATATATGTATAATATATATACGTAACTATATATATATAATATCATATATAAATCCGTAACTTTATATATAAAAATAATATATATATATAGACATTACCTTACCTTGAAAAATGAAATTAAAGGGATAGAGGAGAGAGAGTAAAGAGAGATAGAGGAGAGAGAGTAAAAAGAATATAATGAAATCTGATTTTGAATGTTATATTGTTTTACATAAGGGAGTGCCTATTTATAGGCAAATACCCCTTTATATTTAATATTAAATATAGTAAATGGGCTTTAGCCCATTAGACATTTATAATTTAACACTCCTCCTTAAATGTCTATTGACTGCCTCCTTAAAAACCTTATCATGGAAAAACCCATTGGGATAAAAACCATGATGAGGAAAAAGAGTACAGTCATAAAAACTCCTCCTCGAATTGTTAATTCTTTGTTTAATCATAAGCTTCGGAGGTGTCGCATCCCGATATTTTGAATGTGTTTTCTCAATGTTGAAGTAGGGAGCGCTTTTGTGAATAAATCGGCTACATTTTCGCATGATCGAATGCATTGAACATCAACTTCTTTCTTCTTCTCGAGCTCTTGTGTATACGTGAAAAATTTTGGAGGTATATGCTTTGTTCAGTCACTTTTGATATACCCTTCCTTTGTTTGAGTAACGCAAGCGGTATTATCTTCATATAGTATTGTTGGGTTAATATTAGTTGATAATCCACATGTCTCTTGTATGTGTCGAGTTAAAGCTCTGAGCCACACACATTCTCTACTCGCTTCATGAAGTGCTATGACTTCAGCATGATTTGAAGATGTTGCAACTAGTGTTTGTTTCTGTGAACGCCATGATATCGCTGTCCCTCCAATTGTGAAAACATATCCTGTTTGTGATCTAGCTTTATGAGGATCTGATAAGTAACCTGCATCTGCAAAACCGATTAATTCACGTTTGGAATCTCTAGGATAAAATAATCCTAAATCAATCGTTCCTTGTAAATATCGAAAGATATGTTTAATCCATGTCCAATGACGACGTGTAGGGGATGAGATGTATCGTGACAAGAGATTAGTAGCAAATGCTATATCAGGACGAGTGCAATTTGCTAGATATAAGAGAGCCTCTATTGCACTCATATATGGTACTTCTGGTCCAAGTATCTCTTCATTTTTTTCACAAGGACGAAATGGATCTTTTTCAACATTTAAAGATCTACATACCATTGGAGTGCTTAATGGATTTGCTTTATCCATGTTAAAGCGTTTTAATACTCTCTTTGTATAATTCGATTGATGTACAAATATACCACTCTTTAGATGCTCTATCTGTAAACCAAGACAAAACTTTGTTTGTCCAAGGTCTTCCATTTCAAATTCTCTTTTCAGATAATTCCGAGCATTTTCAATCTCTTTTGAGGTCCCAATTATATTCAGATCATCAACGTAAACAGCTATAATCACAAATCCACTTGTTGTTTTTCTAAATAAAACACAAGGAAAAATAGGGTTATTCACAAATCCCCTTTTTAATAGATATTCACTTAGACGATTATACCACATACGTCCAGATTGTTTCAATCCGTATAAAGATCGTTGCAATTTGATTGCACACACTTCTTTAGGTTTTGAGTTTGATATTTTCGGCATTCTTAATCCATCAGGTATTTTCATGTATATATCATTATCCAAAGATCCATATAGATATGCCACAACCACATCCATAAGGTACATATCTAAGTTGTTGGATGCTGTTAAACTCATCAAATATCTAAATGTGATTGCATCCATAACAGGGCAATATGTTTCCTCATAATCAATTCCAGGTCTCTGAGAAAATCCTTGTGCGACAAGGCGTGCCTTATATCTCGTTATTTCATTTCTTTTTCGTACAAAAACCCATTTTCATCCAACCGGTTTGACATCATTTGGAGTTTGAACGATGGGTCCAAATACTTTTCTTTTATTTAATGAGTCTAATTCTATTTGTAGAGCTTCTTTCCATTTGATCCAATCATGTCTCTTTTGACATTCTAACACTGACATTGGTTCTAGATCTTCACTATCATTTTCAATTTCTTTGGATACAGAGAAAGAGAATATTCCATCATTGTCATTTATTTCATCTCTTCTTATAATCTTTTCATCATAGATATAATTGATGGAAATTTCATTGTTTTCTGTATCTGGAAGTCTATTCGCAATATTTTGCAAATGTATTATCTTTTGTACTTCCATATTACATTGTTTTGTAGGAGGATCAAGATATAACAATGATTGTGTTTTCCATGTTAACTCTCGTGAGGCTTGTTTTATTCCTCCTCCTAACGGTGGGAATTCATTCTCATTAAAATAACAATCAGCAAAACGAGTTGTGAATACATCACCCGTTTTCGGTTCAAGATATCTAATGATAGATGGTGATTTATATCCAACATAAATTCCCAATCTGCGTTGTGGGCCCATTTTTGTTCGTTGCGGTGGAGCAATTGGAACATATACAGCACAACCAAATACTCGAAGATGAGATATATTTGGTTCTTGGCCATTTGATAATTGCAATGGAGAATATTTATGATAAGCACTTGGCTTTATTTGAATTAGTGCAGCAGCATGTAAAATGGCATGCCCCCAAGCAGAAATGGGAAGTTTCGTTTTCATTAGCAATGGTCGAGCAATAAGTTGGAGACGTTTAATCAATGACTCTGCCATACCATTTTGTGTATGAACATGTGGTACGGGATGTTCAATCTCAATACCAATCGATGCACAATAGTCATTGAATGCTTGAGAAGTGAATTCACCAGCGTTATCAAGCCTCACCTTCTTAATAGGATGATCGGGGAATTGAGCTCGTAATTTTGTTATTTGAGCAATAAACCTCGCAAATGCAACATTGCGGGTTGATAATAAGCAAACGTGTGACCATCTGCTAGAAGCATCGATTAATACCATAAAGTATCGAAATGGTCCACTTGGTGGATGTATAGGTCCACATATATCCCCATGTAATCGTTCTAAAAACGATTGTGATTCATGTCCAACTTTGACAGATGATGGTCTTATTATTAATTTTCCTTGAGAACAAGCACTGCATGCGATTTTATGAGATTGAAATATCTTCTCATGTTTTAATGGATGACCATTGGAATTTTGAATAATTTTTCGCATCATTATTGAACCAGGGTGACCCAATCGATCATGCCAAATCTTAAACATGTCTTCATATCTTGGTTTGAATATGGCATATGTTTCCACGATTCTTATCTTTGTGAAATATAGTCCAGAGGATAAAGCTGGTAAAATTTCCACAATATGTTTCTTTTTAGAAACCATTGTCGTGATATAAAGATATTCACGATTTTGATCATTCATGATCTCAACATGATAGCCATTTTGGCGAATATCTTTGAAACTTAATAAGTTTCTTTGGGATTGTGGAGAGAATAATGCATCTTATATGATAAATTTTATCTCTCCGGACATTATAAAATTTGCTTCTCCACATCCCTTAATTATTTTTGCATTTCCAGATATTGTATTGACACTGGATTCATGTATTCTCAACTTGGAGAAATATTTTCTATCTTTCAATATTGTATGTGTCGTAGCACAATCGGCTAGACATATGTCTCCATCATTGATGTTTGATCGTGACATATTTTGTATTACTTTGATCCGATAAAGATATAGATGAACCTGAAAATATGAAGCAAACTTCGCATATGATATATAACATGTGTAACAAAATATTACAACAAAAGATAATCTAATAAAACTTTTAAAAACTAAACAGAGAAAGGAAAAATACATTCGGAAATAACAAGCTAAGTCTTAAAAATTAGATAATGATAACAAATAATTCATGTCGAAATCTCATTCTCTTTTCTCAGTTTCATTATCAGGTTGATACATAAAGTCTGCAATGTCAAGGTGCATCCCAACCTTGTCGTTATCCAGGAGATCATCGAGATCATCTGAGACAAAATTCGTTTGAATATTTTTTTCCTTTATTTGTCAATGACTTCTGGTATAAATCAACAAAATGTCTTGGTGTTCGGCACACTTGGGACCAATGTCCATTCATACCACATCGATGACATATTGTATCTTTTCGCCTTTTAGTCACGTTTTCATTTTCATTCACTCGATAATCGTTCCTTTTATTTTCTCCATGACGGAAATTATTTGGTGGATTACTCCGACCTCTTCCTCTACCATATCCATTTCCACGACCGCGACCACGTCCATGGCCTCGACCACGACCACGTATATATCCACGCCCATGGCCATGTCAGTGGTTATAATTTGATGAGGTCGCATTTGTTTCATAAAGTGCAGAACCAGTGGGACGAGCATGATGATTTTTCATTAATAGCTCGTTTTATTGTTCTGCAACGAGGAGAAGTTGTAACAATTCGCGATAGGTCTTAAAATCCTTCGTGTGATATTGTTGTTGTAAAATTACATTATCAGCATGGAACGTCGATAATGTTTTTTCCAGCTTATCATAATCACTTATTTTTTTCTCCACATCATTCCATCCTGGAGATTATTTCAAACATTACAGAATGATATTCATCGACGGATTTATAATCCTGGAACCTTAGATTCAACCAATCATTCTTTGCCTTTGGGAGTATCACATATTTTTGGTGATCAAATCGATCTTTAAGAGATTCCCACAACTCTATGGGATCTTCTTTTGTTCGATACTCATTTTCGGCAATATGATGACGTAAAAATATCATGGCTTTTGCCTTTCCTCTTCTGAGGAATTATTATCTTTATCGATCGTGGCAATAAGTTTTTTGCCTTTAAGATGCATTTTAGCATCAAATGCCCACGTCATATAATTTTTTCCAGAGGCATCTAGTGCTGTGATTTTGAGATTCACCAAATTCGACATGAAGATCTATTATCATTGAAGAGAAAAAATAAACAAATATAAGTTATGACATTGAAAAACAAAATTAAATAAATTATTATATAACAATTCATGTGTTAGGTCAGTTTATATTTATAGATAATTTATTTAACTAATTTACAATTAAATAATGAAAAACATAATTTAAATAGATTATGGGGTGAAAATTTTTTTTCATCCTCCACATAAATAAATAAAATAATTAACAAAAATAAAATATAACAAAAAAAATTGGTGGCTCGGCCATCCGTATAACAACAATAAGTTAAATAAATTATGGGGTTTCATCCTCCACATAAAATAAAATATGACATAAAAAAATGGTGGCATAGCGCATCCTTATAACAAGAATAAATAACAGATAAATATTCATAAACTATTAATATTATTGATTGGTGGCTAAGCCCGCAGAATCATATAGTATAATATATATTATGACCGGGATATATATTCCACGTGGTCTATATATACTTTTTTTTACTTGAAAATCGAATCCAAATCGAAACAATAATCGATTGGAAATCGATATTGTAAAAATTGAAATTAATAATATATATAACGTATAATATTTTTCTTAACTAATTAGAACGGTCGTGCTGATAACGTGTTGAAAATTAATTATTAATTTTATATATATCTAAATATATTAAAATATAAACCATATATATTTTGTATGTATAATAATATAAATATAATTATAATATAATATAATTAACTTATGTATAATATAATATATATATAAGGTAAGATTATATATATGTATAATATATATACGTAACTATATATATAATATCATATATAAATCCGTAACTTTATATATATAAATAGTATATATATATATATATAGACATTACCTTACCTTGAAAAATGAAATTAAAGGGATAGAGGAGAGAGAGAGTAAAAAGAGATAGAGGAAAGAGAGTAAAAAGACTATAATAAAATCTGATTTTGAATGTTATATTGTTTTATATGGCGGAATATCAGAAATACCCTCATAGGGCTAAACCACTTCAAAAATATCCTTCCCCGAAATAATTATTAAATCCGAAAAATAAAAACTGAAGAAAAGACAAATTTGCCCTTAATGTTCGAACGTGGAAAAATGGAAGTTCGGCAGTTTTTCGACGTGAAAAACTGCCGAAAACGAGAAAGCCGAACAGTTTTTCACCGTGAAACCTGTTTAAAAGTTGATAGCAAGAAAGAAATAAGTGATTTCGAACTTGAGAGGGAACGATTTGAAGTTGGCGAACGATTTGAAGTTGGCGAGAAGGAAACTGGCGAAGAGAGCACGAAGAGAGCACGAGTCAATCTTCAATGGCGTCAATAAGTGTAAGTAGTTCGATTTCTAGGGTTTTGCAAGCTTTCGAGTCACAAAATGGTTTATTGATTTGAAATGGGTCAGTGTCAGTGAGTCGGTTAGGTCGCAAGGGTCGCAGGAGTTGCATGAACATCTTCGACTCCGTGAGTCGGTTGAGTAGCAAGGGTCGCAGTAGTTTCATGACCATCTTAGACTCAGTTTATTGATTTGAAACGGGTGAGTGTCAGTGTCAGTGAGTCGGTTAGGTCGCAATGGTCGTTTGAGGGGCGTGGGTCGGTTGAGTGTCGCGGAGTGTCTGAGGGTCGTTTGAGTCGCATGGGTCGCACGTGTCGGTTGAGGGTCGCACGGGTCGGTTACATCGCATGGGTCGGTTGAGTCGCATGGGTCGCTTAGGTCGGTAGAAGTATAATGTATTCGGAATTGGTCATTTTGCAGGTGGCGCCAAAGCCGAGATTTGTGTATGAATTCAAGCACATGGACAGAATTCCAAAGATCACCATGAAGTGTTATCCTCACGAGACAATAAGGATGCTGAGAGGAATCTTAAATGATCAGGAGTTGCATTACTTCGAGAACGAGTCACAATTTAGGCATTTATTTCACTTACAATGTGACTCCACATTGACGAAGGTTCAAATGTCTGTACTACTAAATCACTATGTCATTATACGGGACAATACAGAGTTGTGGTTCGTCATAAACGACATTCCATGATGGGTGTCACATTCAGACTGAAGAATTTCGGCCGTGGAAAGGTGACCCCCGAACAAGTCAGTGAAAAGCTTGTGAAGGCGAAGAATTCCGACGACCGGAAGAGGTTCGCAACTTTGATGTGGTTGGCGCAAGTTATGGCTCACAAGCCTTCAGCAGAAAACTCTATCAGCCATGATCTCATTGACATGGTTGATAACTTGGAATT
>CM071861.1:20133620-20150750 GCA_036759665.1 Gynandropsis gynandra
GGGTCGCATGAGTCGTACAAGGGTTATGTGTGGTCGCATTAGACGTCCATGGGTCATGTTTGGTCGCATGAGTCGTCCATGGGTCATAGGTGGTCGCATGAGTCGTACAAGGGTTATGTGTGGTCGCATGAGTCGTAGCCGTTTAAACGTGATTATTAATTTAATCCGATTGAGCGTCGCATAACAGGTCATATTGGGTCATATTCTTACGAACAATAGATGCAAAATAAGACATTTTCAACGTTTGAATATTGATTACATAAGGTCTCAAAGGTTACAAAGGTCACAAGAGTTACATAAGGTTACATAAGGTCTCAAAGGTCACAACGGTTAAAAAAAGGAAAGAAAAAAGTTGAAGAAAAAGAAAAAGGAAGTTCGAGAAAGAAGAAGGCTAAGTTCGAGAAAAAAAAGGAAAGAAAAAAGGTCAAATTTGCCGAAGTTTAAAGACACATCGAAGCCCTTCCCCGCAAGAAGAGTCGTGTGTGACTTCTCCAAGCTTCACGGAATGCTCCATTGACATTTCGGGCTTTGAGTCATGTATGGTGAGTTCCACATTAGCAAATGATCTCCAACCGTGACCTTAGGTAACGCGGATACAGCTTGATGTCTGAGTCCGCCGATTACCAAGACCTTATGTAGTGCAGATACATCACAAAGTCCTCCATCCAAGTTGTAAGTACTTGTGTGTATCTGCATACAGACTGAGTCCGACGATTACCAAGACATTGAGTAACAAATAAACAGCACATGAGTACCAAGACATTAAGACTTTGTAGAACGATGGAATTCTTTCTTATGACATGAGTACGAAGCAAAATTTCACTTTGAAAGTTGTCTTGTTGTGGGTTGAAAAGTCATGATTGTCATGTTTTCATGCAGTGACTCATTCCAATTGCATTTGTTGAGCTCTTACCATGAAACGTTCACGAAAATAAAATTTCAACATTAGGGCACGTGGTTGAAAGATTACGTAAGTAAACGTATATTCATACGTTATATATATATATAATGTTATGTTATAAAGTATTCATTTGTTTTTTATGTTATGTAGATCAAATGTTCTGATGAGAGACATCCTACCTGGTTAAAAAATTTGGCTAATGGTCCTGCACGAAATATTCTGTGTTGGTTAATTTTGAATACTCGTGGATACACATTCCACGCGTATAAACACAGAAAACATAGAAGCACATACAATTATGGTGTTTACGTTAATAGTGAAATAGAGAGTGATAATTTCTACGGAATTTTGCACCAAATCCTACAGGTGGAATATCTTGGTCTCGTTGGATTGAAGGTAATGCTTTTTAAATGTCAGTGGTTCGACCTAACCATAGAACGTCGTACACGAAAAAATCGATGGAGAGGAATTGACATCAATCCGGCACGACAATATGGTAAGTATGATCCATTCATCGCAATGGGTCAAGCGGATCAAGTATGTTACGTGCAATATCCAACAATGTTGAAACGTCGAAGAGAGGAGTGTGGGTCGTAGTAAAGATCAAGCCGTGAGGAGTTATAAGCACAGATGAAAAAGGAGATCCATTGCAAATCGATCCCCGAAGCCGATACAATTAATTGATACAAACAATCGGGAGAATATTCTCGAAAGAATTGACATAGATGGAGAATACATACACAATTATGAAGACGTTGAACCGGAAGATGTATAAGATAAAAACTGTGATAAATTCAATGAACAATTGAAGGAAGACTCGTCAATCGAAGAATCTACCGAAGAGGAAATGTGAATTATGTAATTGTAATATATAACTTTAACTAACGTATTAAAATTATTTTTTTTCAAATGAATATATTCTAGTTTCAATGGGCATCTGTTGGCAATGCCAACGGAAGCCCGTTGAAATATTAAATTCCACTGATAGTTAAAAACTTTTCAAGGTTTTCAATTTGTAACCGGGTATCCGTTAGGAAAATGTAATGGATAAGTGTTGCGAGTTTTCAAATGGCTAAAAGATGTCCGTTGAGGCTGTTTAGGTGGCCAACAGATGACCATTGGTAGACGCCAACGGACACCCATTGGTCGGGTGCAATGGATACCCATTGAAGAATGTGCAAAGGGTATCTGTTGTACGTTGCAATGGATGCCTATTGAAGAGTGTCATCATGGCTATCGTACACCTACAACATCGATTTTCGTTCTCAACGGGCATCCGTTGGAACTTACAATGGATGCCCATTGAAAGGGGAGACGTATTGTAGTTTCTTTCTCCGACGCCTCGGGAATACGCAATGAGCCAATATACTCATTGCACTCAGATCAACTATCGTGCATTCATAATTTCTATGCACTAATTCCATTAATAGCGCAGTGTAGGAGTGTTGTTTCCAAACTTTAAAGAAGTTCATAAACCTCAAATGTAATGTTTTTATTTTAACTCGTATACTAAAATTTTAGATTTTCACGTGTAATTATGCATAACTTCTCACTACAAAAAATATAGAATTATCAACGGATCCATCCGTTGATAGGATTTTCCAATGGATTGCAACGGATGCCCGAGAATGTTGAATGGTCACATATTCGTTGCAAATGTGAAAGGACGAGCAACAGACGCATTCCATTGCAAACATACATTTAAACGCCGTTAGAAAACGAAAAAATAGCCAACGGTTATCCGTTGTAGTGTGCAACGGATTTTCATCGAAAATGGCAACGGATGACCGTGTAAATTGTAAATTTTGAGGTTGGCGTTGGAATATTAATGTGGTGAAATTCAAGAAATAATATTCCTAGACCACTTCACCGCAAGTATACGGTTCGTGTAGTACCAGGGTCGAACTCTAGGGACTAATGCAGCCAATCCTAAGAATGTAACTAAACTAAGACGGTGAGAAGTAGACGATCGCGTGGTGCGAATATCTAAAATACTAAACTAAATGGTGGCAGCGATAGAGGGATGTGGATGACTTGACGATGAAGAATACTACGGGTGTCGAGATACCGGGAATCGTATGGATGTAAAACGAAAGATCATATACCTATCGAATTATCTTGATAACAGAAAATTCATGCTTAAGATAAGGAATGATTCTGCCGAGCCTAGACTTCTTAACCATAAGTACAAGCAATCCTACCTTCCAGCAGTGATTAACTCGTACTATGCCAGCGTTACGTGCGCAATACTTATTCCTAAGTCGATTAACCGACCGGTCAGATTCTCATTAATCAAACTTAACCTATAATTCAACAGTTCCGGATTCGTACATTAACCTTCCAGCAAAATACGAATTCCTATGTTACTGAGCGGGCAGTACTAGTATAAACGTTATGATATTGATTATAGGACCAAATATCAAGACAAGTACGATAGATCTAAGCATTAACGCAGAACTTGTACATCCGTTACAAAACCGATATCCCTAACCCATAGTTGGGAATCTACTCACTCATGGAGTTTACTAACAACGAAGATGACATAACCCTAAACATGATAAACCCTAGGAAACCCGATGCCTCGATCTTCCCTATTGTGTTACCGATGTGTGGATTGATGCTTCTCTCCTTTTCCAGCGTTTCCCGAGCCTTTCCTAATGATTTCCAAGCCTTTCCTTGCCCTAGCCGTCGCCCCCTTGTGTCTAGATCTATTCTTCCCACTTAATTTTCTCGTTCAAACTCTTAATCAAGGTTGTTGCGAGTAAGGCGGCCCGCTCGGGTACATGTTTTACCCGGTCGTGCAGAGGCGCGCCCGATCGTGTTGAGTACTGAGCCCGATCGGGCATTGCTTCCCGATCACGTGGTTGAACAGCCCAAGTCATGTAAACTCTCGGGGATTTTCAGGACTAATTGTTGCCCGACCGGGTACCATGCTCTCGCCCGATCGGGTATCATCACCCGATCATGTTGTCTTCGTGCCCGGGTCGTGCAAAGTGTTGCAATTAACCCCGTAGCTTTTGCCCGAGCGGGTAGACCTTAGTGCCCGAGCGGGCACTCTTGATTTCATATTTTTGCTCTTTTTCGCTCGATGCTCGGGTGTTACATTGGGTTCTGTGGCTTGATTTTGGCTCCGAGTGAATTGTATCTTCAGTTTGAGTGGTTTGATTCAGGAATTTGCCTTTTTACGCTCGTTTAGGCCTTGTCGCCTTAAAACCTGAAAACCAATAAAATGGGTGTATATAAAGAATAATCGTATCCGAAATGTAACTCGTGTTATCAAATTCCCCCAGACCTGAACCTTTGTTTGTCCTCAAACAAAACTAAAGCCAAGTGTAGGAAGAATCTAATAACGATGGATACTAGCACGAAAAATTCGAAGAGTTAGTCATTCTGCAAATCAGCGCGTCACATGAACGAAAGCCTAAGCGTACCGAGTATAGACTTATATCTACCGAAAGTTCCGAGCCATGCAATCCTACCAAAAATCTAAGTCTACTTCACAACCCTATATAACGTCCAAGCGATCTCCATACATATTCCTCTAAGCTTTTGATATCATTAAACTCATTTTTCTCGTTCTTATTTTTTTTCTTTTTTTTTCTTTTTTTTTCAAGACTTAGATCCACGCTTCGTTCCTATGACGTCGAAGTCGAAGAGGGATTGCTTTCTACTTAGACCCAGGCTGCCTATGGCACACTCATAAGGTCGTGTGACCTTAGCGGAGTGAAGAGGTGCGTTATTGAAGGTATTATTTTTTTTCTTTTTTTTTCTAGATTACGCATCACTCTAACCCTTAGGGCGTAGAACAGCGCCTCAACCCACCACTTAGACCCGAACCATTGATCATCGATGTACTCATGTCAATCCTAACCCGGAATAGTCAAAAACTTATCCTAGATGACAGCGGAGTATAAGCGTGTGGCATCTAGTGGATCATTAACGGTAAAAATATATCAACAAGCAAAGGATAAACGGTATACACGGAGATATGGCTACTTGGTATCGAAACCTAAGGAGTAATTCAACTATAGATCAAGGCTTCAAACACAACTACTCGACTATCGGTATCCAAAAGACTTCTAAGCAAACCTAGATTATTGTTCACAATTCGACAAGGTCGCAAGAAATGACTAAAGCTCGAAAATTCATGCTAAGTATCAATCAATTATTCCTAATCCTAACCCTAATCCTAATCGCAAATATGTCATTCATGATGAAAGATCCGTATCACTTAAAACGAATAGTATCCCCCCCAGACCTGAACGGAACACAGTCCCGGTGTTCAAGAACTATGAGGGGTACCCGCATGCAAAAACTCGAGAAAATATGAGAAAGAATAAGAGCGAATACACCTGGTGTGTTTAGCTTTCTCGAATTCTTGATACATCTGAATTTGTGATACTCTCTTGTTCTAATACGGGTGTTATCGTGAAGGACCTGAGATGAGAATCATGCAATGCAAAAGATAGAGAAGAGAATACAGAATCAATAAGTCTGAAAGAGCGTACATAAGCGCGAAAACTAAAAAAAAAAGAAATAAGAAAAATAGTCCATAAAACAAGAAATAGAAAAAGAAAGAAAAAGGAAAAAGGAAGAATGGTCTAATCCTCTTCCTCTCCACCGCAGGTGGCCGGAGGGTCTGCTGGCTCCGCGGGTGCCCTTTCCCCAGGTGCGAAGTAGAAGGACTGCAGCTCGTAGGGAATGTGCGGTCGGTATGGAATTGCCCCAGTGTGGTAGTCCTGCGGGATCGGTACGTACGGCTCCTGATAGTGCTACATACTGAGCTGCTGGAATCTGCGAACGGACTCCGTGAGGTAGTATGTGTGCTAAATCGACTGCTCCTGAAACTGCTGATGCTCTGCATATCTCGCAGCCTCAATGTCGTGCCTCGCCCTCCTCGAGGTCGTACCTCTGTTCTGCCATATAAGACTGATACCTGTTCTCCTCCGCAACATACCTGAGAACGTCAGAGACACCTTCCATGGAAGGAAAGTCAGGGCGATGATGAGGGTACTCTGGCGGGGTACGGGAGTGAGTGGCGCGTCGGCTGCGCTGTCGACACATCGACGATCCTGGTGCAGCGGCTGGAGGTGGATCTACCTCACCTAGTCTCGGGCCGATGTGTCCGATGGCTGGGTCAATCCTAAATCGAGAGCCCTCCTCGTCCAATCCTGGCATCTGAATCTCGTGTAGGTCGACTTCCAAGTTTCGACCGTGCTCGTCCTTGTAGCTCCAGATGACTCTATACCTCTCGATCGATATCGCCCTTCGGTTGCGCAAGTTCTGAAGGTTCAGCTCGGGCTCCTCATTGATCTTATCCTCTGTCAGGATGCCTAGGTTGATCCCGACTCTGCGTGCTATCATCGTGACAATCCCACCACACATGATTTTCGTGTCCGTGCTACATTTCTCGGTGGCGATGTCGTGGAAATGCCGCATGACTAGCGATGCCAAGTCAACGTCTAGTATGTCCCACTCGTCAATAGCGAAGCCTGTGCTTACCACCCGCCTAAAATACGCCAACTCCTTGTGGTTGACTCCACCTTGTGCTCCTTTTCCTAGTTTGGAAGAGACTAGGAAATAATGGAAGTACCTTAGAGCGGGGAGGCGTATATGACTGGCTTTGGACCTCGTCGAGTAATCACCATAAGCAATCTGGGCCCAGAATTGCGCTTGACGGCTCCTGTTGTGCTGGGGCATCTTCGTGAAGTTGCAGTGCGGAGCGTCAAGTATGATCGCGAACTGTCGCGCGCTGAGCCGGTAGTTCTGTCCCAGCAGACGGAACTCCATGAATGCTCTCTCCCGATCTCCGGACTCGGGGAATAATGTCGTGTATGATGCGAAGAATTCCGTCGTGAGGTTGCGGTATGTGTACTCCTGAATGTCCCGCAATCTCGTCAATCCCAAGGTGTTGAAGATGGCGTCGATGTGCTCCTCAATGTGGATGGCACTCATAGCTTCCGAGGATAGGAAGCGGGATAGGAATATTCGCGGCTGTAGCTCAGTGAATCTCGACTTCTGACCGGACAAGAAGGTTGTTGTCCGGTAGTTGTATTGCTGGTGGGATGTTGTGATCGGCATGTAGGGCGTTAGTTCCGTGATGGAATCCGACTTTGCTGGCCATCCGTGTTCTGGATCATAGGCATCAGATCGGCGTTTCTTTGAGCTTTGGAAGAGCTTCGGGGCCATCGGGTTGTCTAAGTAGCCCGATCGGGCGTCTTTCATTTTAACCTAGCCCACTCTGGTGGAGATTTCTGCCCGACCGGGCAGTGCTGCAAAACAGAAAAATTATATACGAGGAAAACCATGCAGCATAAAAATTCGATAAGACCACTAAATTTCTAAATCTTAGAAAAATTGTCCAAATCTAAAAAAAGGGAATTTCAAAAATATAGAAATAAAATAAAAACACGAAAAAGGATATGGGGCTCGGGTTGCCTCCCGAGAAGCGCTTGTTTAAGGTCGCGAGTCTGACCAAAGCGTGCTACTCATCAGGTGGACGTCCTCGACGTCGTCGTGTCCGTAGCATTTCGCGTGCAATATGTGCTCGATAAGGTGTGGCACGCGAATGAATTGAGTCCCTTTCACGATCGATAACGTCTTCCCTAAGATTGGTCATGATGCTGTTTAAGTTGGGTGCTAGATCGTGCTGTCCAAACATTCTGGTCGAGTTGTTCTTAAGTTCGGTTGTGTGCTCCTTGAAACCGGTTAGGCGTTTGTCGCTCGTTTCTTTCAGCGTCTCCAGAGATGTTGTGTGTGTGAGCCTTTGGGGTGAAGGCTTCATCTTTACCTTGGGTGCTTTATCGATGTCCCAATGGTGAGCTGGACGTTTGGTGTAGCTTCTCAGCATCTCAGGGTCATTTGTGTACTGACTTTCATCGCATTTAGCTCGGGTTGTGTAGAAGTCTCGGTCGGGGGATTCCTCCTTCTTTTTGTGTTAAGCAGCTCAGTTGGTACTTTGTAATTTCCTTCCCCAACTGCTATGAGATCCATATCTAAGGAATCCGTAGTCTGCAACTCCTCACAAACTTCATCGGCTAAATCTTCAAAGATGCCTTCGGGGAACACGAAATCGATAATGCACAGCTGCTCAAGTGTGTCCACTAAGCTGAATTCTACTTCCACCTCGGGTTTCTTCATGTGCTCATTAATGTCCATAGCCTCATCCACTGCCGTGTTAGATTCATCTTCTTTTTCAATCAACGAGGGAATTGGCTGATCTACTGGTTCACAATCCCTTGGGCAGATTTCGCGGACATGTTCACGAGGATTTATTTCTGAACTTTCTGATAGAACCTCTTGTGGTTACGACACCCCTTGTGCAAGTTCTGAAGCTTGCGTGTCCAATTGTCTAAAGAAGCTGTCTATCTGATCATTGGTGCTTTTTTGTTCCGCTTCCACTCCTGTAAACAAGTTGTTTCGACTCTCAAACACTCCAAGGAGGTGGGTGTACATGGCGGCACAATCGGGGGCTGCTTCGGATTGGGTTGGGTGTGGCTAAGGCACATATGACTGATAGCTCTGAGTTTGGGGTTCCGTCCATGGCTGAAAGTCCCCAAACGATTGTTGTGCATTCAGCATACCCTCGGTGTTCGTGTACGGGAAGTATGCGTGATCGCTCCATTCGTGATTGTACGTATTCCCGAAAGGCTGATTGTAGCTATCGTAGATCTCTTCTTCATACCCCCAAGCGTTTTGTTCCCATGATTGCTCTGAGTATTACGGATGGTATAAGTCAGAGAGCATACGATGAATTTTGGAAAGTTGATATCTCAATTCAGCTATGTCGGCATGCGAAGAGTTGAAGTTGTTCATGTTACCTCGCAAGATAAAGAATACCAAATTCGATTAAGCTCCGAGAGGTAAAGAAAAATTTGACTCTAAAAGGAAGAAAAAAAACAAAAATACGAAAAACAAAAGAAGACTCGGGAAAGGACTACATCTTAATCTAGCTAATTCCTAGTCTAGGTCGTAATTAGTTCCCCGCCAACGGCGCCAAAAACTTGATGTGGTGAAATTCAAGCAATAATATTTCCTAGACCACTTCACCGCAAGTATACGGTTCGTGTAGTACCAGGGTCGAACTCTAGGGACTAATGCAGCCAATCCTAAGAATGTAACTAAACTAAGACGGTGAGAAGTAGACGATGGCGTGGTGCGAATATCTAAAATACTAAACTAAATGGTGGCAGCGATAGAGGGATGTGGAAGACTTGACGATGAAGAATACTACGGGTGTCGGGATACCGGGAATCGTATGGATGTAACAACGAAATATCATATACCTATCGAATTATCTTGATAACGGGAAATTCATGCTCTAAGATGAGGAATGATTCTGCCGATCCTAGACCTCCTAACCATAATTACAAGCAATCCTACCTTCCAGCAGCGATTAACTCGTACTATGGCAGCGTTACGTACGCAATCCTAATTCCTAATTCGATTAACCGACCGGTCAGATTCTCATTAAACGAACTTAACATATAATTCAACAGTTCCAGATTCGTACTTTAACCTTCCAGCAAAATACGAATTTCTATGTTACTGAGCGGGCAGCACTAGTATAAACGTTACGATATTGATTATAGGACCGAATATCAAGACAAGTACGATAGATCTAAGCATTAACGCAAAACTTGTACATCCGTTACAAAACCGATATCCCTAACCCATAGTTGGGAATCTGCTCACTCATGGATTTTACTGACAACGAAGATGACATAACCCTAAACATAATAAACCCTAGGAAACCCGATGCCTCGATCTTCCCTATTGTGTTACCGATGTGTGGATTGATGCTTCTCTCCTTTTCCAGCGTTTCCCGAGCCTTCCCTGATGATTTCCAAGCCTTTCCTTGCCTTAGCTGTCGCCCCCTTGTGTCTGGATCTCTTCTTCCCACTTAATTTGCTCGTTCAAACTCAAAATCAAGGTTGTTGCGAGAAAGGCGGCCCGCTCGGGTACATGTTTTACCCGATCGTGCAGAGGCGCTCCCGATCGTGTTGAGTACTGAGCCCGATCGGGCATTGCTTCCCAATCGCGTGGTTGAACAGCCCGAGTCGTGTAAACTTTCGGGGATTTTCAGGACTAATTGCTGCCCGACCGGGTACCATGCTGTCGCTCGATCGGGTATCATCACCCGATCATGTTGTCTTCGTGCCCGGGTCGTGCAAAGTGTTGCAATTAACCACGTAGCTTTTGCCCGAGCGGGTAAACCTTAGTGCCCGAGCGGGCACTCTTGATTTCATGTTTTTGCTCTTTTTCGCTCGATGCTCGGGTGTTACATTGGGTTCTGTGGCTTGATTTTGGTTCCGTGTGAATTGTATCTTCAGTTTGAGTGGTTTGATTCAGGAATTTGCCTTTTTACACTCGTTTAGGCCTTGTTGTCTTAAAACCTGAAAACCAATAAAATGGGCGTATAAAAAGAATAATCGTATCGGAAATGTAACTCGTGCTATCAAATCTATGCGAAAATGATACGAATACCTAACCTAAAATTGATACACTTTACGTGTTATCAAATATTTCAACGTGATGTTTCAACGGGCATCCGTTGACGGTTCCAACGGATGTCCGTTGAAAAATCACTATTTATTGATCAAAATCAAGGCTTCTACCATCAAGCCATCAACAACAAATGTATTTTTAAAAAATATTGTCTTCTTCAAATAGAGATATATATAGTTCGAGAGAGTGGATGTATAGAAGAAAAGATCATGTATCCGTTGGAAATGGCTTGTTTTTTGGTAGTGCTTCCTACGTCATAATCTCATTAATCACTACAGAATTTAGAGTTCATAAATCTCGAGGGATTTCCGCAAACAGACAAAATGATTCAAATCCAAATTTTTCGTAAAAATATCAGCCAAATGTCATTTAGTTACCACATATTCGATATGTTGTTGCTTTTTCTCAACTTCTTCTCTAAGGAAATAATGATGAAGTTTAGTATGCTATGTCTAAAATGTTGTACCGCATCACAATGAGCTATAAAACATTTAAACTTACCATAATATGATAATTTTGATTCATCCAAATGAGTTGCATAACTTGTTGGTGTGATGTTATCTTTTTCTTCCCATTCGAAAATTCTTAAACCCTAAATAATTTGCTTGGGATAGCCTCGGCACACCTAGAACTCTATTTGAGTTAGACCTATTATGATGTATGCGAAAACTTACTTGTTCCAATCGTTGATTCCATGAATGAAGTGGAGCTTGTGTGACTTTATAGAATTTTGACTCCTGAATCTATATGTAGCAATCATTCAAAGCCCGAGTTATTGAAAGAACATACTCTCCATTTGCATTAGTGACTACACATTTCTCATGTGAAAATTGCACATTTAATTCTTGGTCACATAATTGACTAATGCTTATTAGATTTGTTCGAAATCCCTGCACATACGTTAGTCAACTCATGTAGCTTAATTGTTTTAACATCACATTTCCCTTGTATCTTTTCTTTGCATCTATCTCCAAAAGGCACACATCTCCTTTGATATTTTCTTTGAAATTTGAGAGTAAGCTTAAATTTTTTGCCATGTGTCTTGAACAACCACTATCAAAATACCACATTGAATTTTGTTAATCTTGAGTGGAGGTAAGTGTGACATTGCAGTATAGATCAGATTTCTTACACCAAATTTGTTTAAAGTTAGGAGAATGCCAAGAAGAATCCAATACCGATTTTCTTTCCAATTATTTCTTGGTAACAATTATCTATATTCACCATGAATTTTCGTGGTATCCATGGAGAATAGTTTTCTCGTGCTCGTCGTCTTTTGAGGTAGTAGCATTTAAACTGGATATGTATTTTCTTTCCATAGTAGTAAACACTTATTTTGTCTTCTTTGCGGATTAATGTTTTCCAAGTCTAGCATTTTTCCTATATGTACTCAGTGGAACATGAGGTATGCCTTCGTCATTAAGGGATCCACCTGAGACGAGTTCCCATTGTATGCTTGATTCTCCACCTTTGTTTCCAAAACCAAAATTATCCGGTTGCTTCTTTCCTATTGTAAGGAGATAATCCAACTTCTTTGTTCCGCTAGTCAATATTTTCAATATTTTTCTTATTTCTTCAAGCTAGTTTTTAACTGACGTCACTTCTTCTTATTTCTCTTTGAGCTTCTCACAAATATGTTATAATCGTGAACATATTTCTTCAATTTCTTTAAGAATCTCAATGTTGATTTCGCTCATCTTGATGCATTTTCCATATATCTCTTATATGGTGAGGTCATCCTCCTTTGTCATTGGGATCAATGATTCCAATGAATGTTATATGGTTTGCCATTTCTTCGTCATTACTTTTCTCCTCGGAATCTGACTCTATTTCTTCTTGAGTGAGGAATAGTTTTCCAAATCTTTTTTGTTTGTTTTCACACTCATTTTTTATGTGCCCAAATCCTTGACAGTTAAAACATTTTGATACGCTCAAGGTCTTTAACATGGATTCTCTTTTCTGAACACTAGGACACTCATTTTTCATATTCACATACCCCTTACATTCAGTGCATTGTATTCCTAACTTTCATCCTTTCTCTTGATACGTGTTAGACTACTTTAGGTACTGCTCAGGCTTTTTCATAAACTTGGTAAACTTTTTCGCCAATAGAGACACATCTTCTGCTACCTCTTCAATCCTAGATGCTTTTCTAATGGCTTGGAGAGCATTCCTTGATTAGATTCTTTGTTGGTTGACCCTTGTTCTAATTTAAGTTCCATCTCATATACCGAAAGAATTCCCATAATCTCCTGGAAGCTTGTTGTATCGGAGTTAAGAGCCATATTCATGGCAGCCTTTTGAGTAACAAATCTTTGAGGGAGACACCGAAATTTTTTTATCACCTTTTTATCTTCATATGATAGGCCAAGCACATGTGCTTAATTTGCAAGTGCATTGAGTCTTCCACTAAACTCCTTTACAATCTTTTTACTTTCATTTAAAGCTTCTCAAATTGATGCTCAAGAATGTCTAGTAGTGTTCTCTTCACACTTGGATTCCTTCATGAATTGTCTCAAGCATTTCCTAAGCCTCCTTAGCCAATTCACATCCTTGTATTTGCTTAAATTTGTCCATATCAACTGAAGAAAATATGGCAGCCAATGCTTTTGTATTGTAAGTAGAAAGTATCTTTTCGTTCGGTGTCCATTGTTCTAGTGACTTCTCCTTCCTATCTCCATGTTTGTCAATCACCAGTGGAGGATTTCACCCATACTTGACAGCTCCCCAAGTGTCTTCATCGACTCCATGAATGTTTGCCTTCATCTTAACTTTCCAATACCCATAGTTGGATGAGTTTAGCATTATCAATTTGCAATACGAGTATATATCTCGTGTTGCATCCATCTCTCCTTCTAGATCCCTCACAGATGTGAAGTTACCTCTTCTTATCCATTGCAAGCTTTGATACTAATTGGAAGTTTAGAGAGAAAGCATACAACGATTTTTCGTGATGTTCTCGCAACACCAATCAAACACTACTTTATTCAGACTGCAAACGGTCATCACGTATTAATCAGTTTTTCTATGAGTATACCTGGTTTACACGACTCAGACGCTCCCCCTGAGTACAACACCCGCCTTGAAACTGAACTACAAGCAAAACGCCACACAAATACTTGTGTGATCTGCCTAGAACTATTCTCGCAATAATCATAGGTTCTCGAATGACTCTCACTCGAATCACTCACCCATAAGTCTCCAAACTTTTATGGTTTAAGGCTTATGTTACAAAGACTCCTCTCGAATGCTCACAAACAAAGAAAAAACACTTTTTTATTTCTTCTCTCTTCTTCTTGAATTTCGACGCACCAATATGATTGAGAGAGTAGGTTGGACGTGCATCTTCTTCCTCCTTTAAAGACCAAGATCTTTTCTAAATTGTTCCTTGATTTCCTTTCCATAGAATTGTTAAGTTGCTTGATTTTATCCTTTAAGAAAATTTCCAAATGTCTTGTGAATGTTGCCAAATCTACAAATATCTAACACAATTGGAAACACCAATAGTAATAGAAAATTTGTAAAATGGAAATATCACAATATTGAATCTCAATAAAAAAATAGAAATTATGTATTATCACAAAATAAAAGAAATATTAATAAAATGAAAATCTCAAAGAAATAGAAATCTTCATAGACTAACAATTATCAAAATCTATATATTTAAAAAGAGAAACTTTTCCGGCCAAATGATTAATCAACGTCGGTCTCTAATTTATCTTGATTTTATTTTTAAATAAACTTTTAACGTTATAGAAAAAAGAAAATGTTTAATATTTTCAAATTATCAATCTATCATTCATTCTAACATGTCTAACACTTTTAACGCTTACTGATAAATTTTAATTTAATATCCATCCCCCGCTCCAGCACATCTAAAACGTTTTAATGGAATTTATTATCAAATACATTTAAGCCGCAAGCTTGATCATCTCGTTTTCATACGTATTTCTTGTACGATTTTAGAGATGTTTATGATATATATCTGATGCTTTACGTATGATTCTGTATCTGTTTTACTTGTTTTTGTTTATTATGTTTTTATAGGTTTTTATGCGTATTCGGTTCATTTCGGAGCTAAAGGACGTGCACGTGAAAAAGTACCAACATCGAGGATCATCACAGGACAAACGGGACGAGAATCGGAAAGGAATAGCCACTACCCGCACGGGTAACTCCCTAGCCCGAGCAGGCATTTGTTATGGTGATTTTGTCCAGCGAATTGAACACGAGTCGGGCAAGAAATACCACGCCCGGGGCTTGAGCCAGAGCGGGCAGCACTTGAGCCCGAGCGGGCAGACCATGAGCCCGAGCGGGCAGCCCTTGAGCCCGAGCGGGCAGCCTCTTTTCTCATCGTGATCCCGCGCGACCTTCCGCGCCGTACCCGAGCGGGTCACTTACCCTGCCCGCGCTGGTCGCGTCCGTCACCTGCAACTCCAAATAAGTTAATTTGACTTAAAACAAATGGGAGTTTGTTGGGGACTTATACAATAAGGAACACGACTTTAGAGAAGAGGAATAAGTGATATTTCGCCGGAGGAACTAATGGAAACGTCATCCAACTTATTCAAGAATGGAAACTCATGACAACAATCGGTGGCTGCTGCAACATAAGGAATAACTGAACGTCCAGAAGTAAAGTGAGGGAGAAAAGGAAAGAAAAGAGGAAGGAAAGAAGATGAGAGGAGTAAGAGGTCGAGCTCATTGACTCAGTTTTCAGTTCTTTATCGAGGAGAGAGAGTAGAGAGAAGGGGGAGGTTCTTGCGAAGGAGACTTACAAGGAGCATTGGAGATCAACCCGACACTTCGATTTCGTTTTGTTTTCATGTTCCTTAGACCTTCTATTTCGTTAATATTTGTTTATGGACGCATGAGCAAGTAGTTTGTTTGATCTAGGAAAAGGGATTAGCCCATGGCTATCTCGGAACCACTTTTGATTTATCTTTGAATGCATCTTCCAGTTTTCGTTTATCTATTCTTTATCTGAGTGCTTGATTTACTTGTGTTTGTGATGCCCACGTAGATGCATGTGTTAGGGATTAGGAGAAGGACCGAAAGGAGAATTCTAGTCCTAGAAGATAGGGTTTAGAACAACCGAGGTTAGGTCACGAAAGTAGGGTAGCAGCGGTTGAGGGTAAAACGGATGAATCACAGGTCTTATGGGTTTAGTTCAAGGTGTCAGCCACGAAAGTAGGGGATAACTTGACTAGATCACGTGTCTATGCCTCGAGAGAGGGTAGATATCATATTAGGATCGTCTGCCTTAGATAACTTGACTGGGATTGCATGATAGATAGGTTGATTGTTGGTTTCAGTAGTCTTGTGGTGAAACCGGTTTCCTGGAACGTTTGTCTCATTCTTAAGTTGCGTTGCATAGTCTCTATGGATCGACACCTGAAGTACTACCACACGTGTCGTGCACTTGCGGGTAGTTTAGGTTATTTATTTAACTTTTATAATGCATCAAGTTTTTGGCGCCGTTGCCGGGGAACATTGTCAACACGTCTTAGATTCGAGCCTAGAGTCCTTCTTGTTTGTTTTTGTTTTTGTTTTCTTTTCTTTCGTTCTTTCTACCTAATTCCGTCTATTTGTCCTTTGTTGGTTTATGACCAGGTCTCAAGGTGCTTCAAATCTACTCCAAATCGACCCAGAGATTGAGCGAACTTGTAGACAACTTAGAAAGGGCAAGAAGAAGGTAACACAGAGCCGTCAAATCAACGAGATATGGATAATCAGAACGGCCATGGACAGCCACAATTACCTCTCGGTAATTTGGGGCACTTGCAGCAGCAGCCACTCGCGCCTCAACCGCGAGAACCACAGGCTCCTCAACTACGTCGCCTTAGAGATTACGTGGTGCCGAACATGAACAACGTGCAAACAGCCATTAGGATGCCTGCTGTTGCTAGAGAACAGTTTGAGATTAAGCCGGCAATGATCAACATGTTTTATCAGAAGCAATTCATGGATGGAAATCACGAGGATCCCTATCAGCACCTTAGAGACTTTCTTGAGCTTTCTGATACATTCAAGATACACGGAGTCTCAGAGGACGCGATCTTATTGCGTCTCTTCCCCTTCTCAATTGGGGGACGAGCAAAAACTTGGCTGCAATCGCTCTCTGCTGGTTCAATCACTACTTGGGATCAGCTCTGCACATTGTTCTTATCACGCTTCTTTCCTCCGAGCAAGACGATTCAGATGAGGGGGGAAATCACAACGTTTAGATGGAGAGATGGAGAAACTTTGTTTGAGGCGTGGGGCAGATTTAAGGATCTTCTACAGATGTGTCCACACCATGGTCTTGAGCAGTGGTACGTTATCCAAACCTTTTATAATGGAATTTCAGACGAACACTGAACGACATTGGATAATGTTGCTAGAGGGTCATTTATGGATCTGAGTGTCGAGGAGGCATACGAGCTGATTGATAACCTTACCATGAACCACACCATGTGTTCAAGACTGAGAGGTATGCCCAACAGCACTCGTCGCCTATACGAGCCGAATCAGAGCAGAGCAACAGGTAATGCAGCGAAAGCCATGTACTGCGTGAATTGTGGAGATACAGAACACATGGCTTATCAATGCACGCTGCAAGAGAACGTGCAATACATGAATTATGCCCAGCAGCAAGGAAACACGCAATTCGAGAATATCTACAACCCGAATTGGAGGAATCACCCGAACTTGTCATACCGAATGACTCAACCGATGAAGTA
>CM071861.1:20150943-20161107 GCA_036759665.1 Gynandropsis gynandra
TGAACTAAACCCATAAGATCTGTGATTCATCCGTTTTACCCTCAACCGCTGCTACCCTACTTTCGTGGCCTAACCTCGGTTGTTCTAAACCTGATCTTCTAGGACTAGAATTCTCCTTTCGGTCCTTCTCCTAACCCCTAACACATTCATCTACACGGCCGTCGCAAACACAAGTCATTTAAGCATTCAGATAAAGAATGGATAAACGAAAACGGGAAGATGCATTCAAAGATAAATCAAAAGTGGTTCTGGGATAGCCATGGGCTAATCCCTTCTCCTAGAACAAACAAATTACTCGCTCATGCGTCCGTAAAAAAAATAAACGAAATAGAAGGTCTAAGGAACATGAAAACCAAATGAAACCGAAGGGTGAAGTTGATCTCCAATGCTCCTCGTAAGTCTCCTTCGCAAGAACCTTCTCCCTCTCTCCCTCGATCAAGAACTGAATAATGAATGAATGAATCTTGACCTCTGGCCCTTTGATCTGCAAATAAGCTCGATCTCATACGATATAGTAATCCTCATAGAAAAATGAAGTAAAGCATTGTCTACACGAGGTATGGCCATCTGGATGGAGAGAATAAACGATAAACTAGCCTAGCAACCTCATTTGTTCTAGGTTTAGCATTGTCTGAAGTCTTGTTTGGTGGAGAGAGTTACGGTGGCTTGTTTAGTTTTCCTTTGATTTACTTTCTCATGGGTAGCCTTGGTGAACCTAGGATGAAGACCTAAAACTTAATTAGGCCGAATTTGCTCTCGACGTGCTAGTTGATCGAGTAGGTTCGCTTTAGCGGTACTTCTAGGAGAAGGGGGGATTCTCGGATTTTGTACACCCCACGTGTTCCACGTTTACGTTTGCTTAGGGACAAGCAAACACTCCAGTATGGGGGATTTTGATCATCTCGTTTTCATACGTATTTCTTGCACGATTTTAGAGATGTTTATGATATATATGCGATGCTTTACGTATGATTCCGTATCCGTTTTACTTGTTTTCGTTTTTTCATGTTCTTACAGGTTTTTATGCATATTCGGTTCATTTCGGAGCTAAAGAACGTGCACGAAACAAAGTACCAACATCGAGGATCATCATGAGACAAACGGGACAAGAATCAGCATGGAATAGCCACTACCCGCGCGGGTAACTCCCTAGCCCGAGCGGGCATTTGTTACGGTGATTTTGTCCAGCAAATTGAGCACGAGTCGGGTGAGAAATACCCCGCCCGGGGCATGAGCCGAGCGGGCAGCATATGTGCCCGAGCGGGCAGGCCTTGTGCCCGAGCGGGCAGCCTCCATTTCATCGCGTTCTTGCGCGATCTTCCGCGCCGTATCCGAGCGGGTCATTTTCTCTGCCCGCGCGGGTCGCGACTGTCACCTGCAACTTAAAATAAGTTAATTTGACATAAAATAAAGGGAAGTTTGTGGGGAAATCATACAATAAGGAAAACGACTTTAAAGGAGGAAAAATGGACCAGAGATCGACATTCATTCATTCATTATTCAGTTCTTGATCGAGGGAAAAGAAGAAGCTTCGGGCGAAGGAGACTTACGAGGAGCATTGGAGATCAACCCGACACTTCGTGAAAAAAAAAGAAAGAAAAAAAAGAGAAAGAATAAAGAAAGAAAGAAGCTCGGAAAAGAAACAAGTATCCTCGGTTGTTCTAGGTTTAGCATTGTCTGAAGTCTTGTTTGGTGGAGAGAGTTACGGTGGCTTGTTTAGTTTTCCTTTGATTTACTTCCTCGTGGGTAGCCTTGGTGAACCTAGATGAAGACTAAAAACTTAATTAGGTCGAATTTTCTCTCGACGTGCTAGTTGATCGGCTAGGTTCGCTTTAGCGGTGCTTCTAGGAGAAAGGGGAATTCTCGGATTCTGTATAACCCATGTGTTCCACGTTTACGTTTGCTTAGGGACAAGCAAACATTCAAGTCTGGGGGATTTTGATCATCTCGTTTTCACACGTATTTCTTGCATGATTTTAGAGATGTTTATGATATATATCTGATGCTTTACGTATGATTCCGTATCCTTTTTACTTGTTTCCGTGTTTTCATGTTCTTACAGGTTTTTATGCGTATTCGGTTCATTTCGGAGCTAAAGGACGTGCACGAGACAAAGTACCAACGTCGAGGATCATCACCGGACAAACGGAACGAGAATCGGCAAGGAATAGCCACTACCCGCACGGATAACTCTCTAGCCCGAGTGGGCATTTGTTACGGTGATTTTGTCCAGCGAATTGAGCACGAATCGGGCAAGAAATACCACGCCCGGGGCTTGAGCCCGAGCGGGAATCATGAGCCCGAGCGGGCAGCCCTTGAGCCCGAGCGGGCAGCCTCTTTTCTCATCGCGATCCCACCTCAGCCCGAGCGGGCTGCCTCTTTTCCATCGTGTTCTTGCGCGATCTTCCGCGCTATACCCGAGCGGGTCACTTACCTTGCCCGCGCTGGTCGCGTCCGTCACCTGCAACTCCAAATAAGTTAATTTGACTTAAAACAAATGGGAGTTTGTTGGGGACTTATACAATAAGGAAAACGACTTTAGAGAAGAGGAATAAGTGATATTTCGCTGGAGGAACTAATGGAAACGTCACCCAACTTATTCAAGAATGGAAACTCATGAAAAGACAACAATCGGTGGCTGCTGCAACATAAGGAAGAACTGAACGACCAGAAGGAAAGAAAGGCAGAAAATGAAAGAAAAGAGGAAGGAAAGAAGATGAGAGGAGTGAGAGGTCGAGCTCATTGACTCAGTTTTCAGTTCTTGATCGAGGAGAGAGAGTAGAGAGAAGGGGGAGGTTCTTGCGAAGGAGACTTACAAGGAGCATTGGAGATCAACCCGACACTTCGGTTTCGTTTGGTTTTCATGTTCTTTAGACCTTCTATTTCGTTGATGTTTGTTTAAAGACGCATGAGCGAGTAGTTTGTTTGTTCTAGGAGAAGGGATTAGCCCATGGCTATCTCGGAACCACTTTTGATATATTTTTGAATGCATCCTCCAGTTTTCGTTTATCTATTCTTTATCTGAGTGCTTAATTTACTTGTGTTTGCGATGACCACGTAGATGCATGTGTTAGGGATTAGGAGAAGGACAGAAAGGAGAATTCTAGTCATAGCAGATCAGGTTTAGAACAACCGAGGTTAGACCACGAAAGTAGGGTAGCAGCGGTTGAGGGTAAAACGGATTAATCACAGGTCTTATGGGTTTAGTTCAAGGTGTCAGTCACGAAAGTAGGGGGTAACTTGACTAGATCACGTGTCTATGCCTCGAGAGAGGGTAGATATCATATTAGGATCGTCTGTCTTAGATAACTTGACTGGGATTGCATGATAGATAGGTTGATTGTTGGTTTCGGTAGCCTTGTGGTGAAACCGGTTTCCTGAAACGTTTGTCTCATTCTTAAGTTGCGTTGCATAGTCTCTGTGGGATCGACACCTGAAGTACTACACACTTGTCGTGCACTTGCGGGTAGTTTAGGTTATTTATTTAACTTTGATAACACATCAAAGCTGAGGAGGAGAAAATATAGCAAAGAAGGGGAGGTGAGGAATTCGCTGGTGACGATAGGGCAAAAGGTATGCAAAGGAGCTATGAGGGTACGAGGATCACGATGAGGAGTGATGGTGGCGAGAAGGCCGATCAGACAGGGGAAAGACACTGTGTATGGATATAGAAGAGGTAAAGGCGTGTAAGGATTTAGGGTTTCATGATCGCAGTGAAAGGGAAATTCAATGGTGACGGTGAAAGGGAAAATACTTTTTTCTTTTCGAAGACGGTTGAATGACGACGAATGGTAAAGAGTACTATGTCTTTGTAAATTAAAAGACAAGTGTGAAATATTTTTTTCTTTATTCATGGAAATTCAAACTTGGATGGAGAATGTATGTTTGTACACATCAATTTTTCCAATCAAATTAACCCAATGATTTACAATTTCAATTAGTTTTGTTTTCAAAATCGTTATAATTAATTAATATGTTAAATAAAATACTTCAAAATATAACTTTCATCAAATAAGACCTATACTTCAGTTTCATGTTAATTTATAGTGTACATATCGTATATGGTGGTGATTAGGGACACTCATAATAATTAGAGGCATATTATAATAATATAATACAACATTATATCATATGATGCCTAGGGAGTAAAATGGTGGAACCCATAAATTAGCATGTTTTCATCATTCCCATTATATTCGTTAATCCCTAAAAAATAATCAATTCGTTAATGTAATGGGTTGATTAATTCTCATAATTCCATGATTAGCACTAATTTGTGCCTTTAACCATAAGGGTCAGTAAATAAAATAATATGATTTAATAAAAGTAATTATCTACGCGAAGAACAGAACAAAGGCAGCAACTCAGAGATTTGTCTCTGACGACCGAATCTTCGGCTTCTCAACAAAACAATAAAATATAAATTTAACTAAAAAGAAATAAATTTTTAGAAGTCTTACGATTGTGATCTTTGTTTCTGCATGCCTTCCACGTCACCGCATGCACGTATATAAACATACATATATTTATAATCTATGCAGATATGCAAAAAGAAATATACATACGCATATATAACATAATCTATTATGTTACATAGCATATTATGTTTTATGTCATATGTCGGTATATTTATATATAGACTTGCGGTCGTATTCAGGCGTGATACACGCAAAGCGTCTAGGGACAAAATATAGTGGGGGCTCTCGTGTTTTATCTATAGAGATTTTAGATATCATTATATATATATATATATATAATAGATTGAATAAAATTAATTTTAAAACTTTTATTTGAAAACTTCAATTACAGTGGAATAGGTTATAATTTTGTTCTCTTTTGGATCCAACCATTATCGAACATCGAATATATTTATGTTTAATGAATATATGTCAATATCCGACTATTTATATTTGTATTCGACGAATATCTGGATTTATTATTTGTATTTGTATTTATAAATTCGGATATCTATAAATACGAATATTTGTCGGATATACAAATATCCGACGGAAATCCGTATTTGTATTTGAACTTAAACTTTTTTAAATTTAAAAAATATAAAAAAGATTTAAAAAATATAAAAAAAGATTTAAATAAAAAATAATAATTATCAAATATAATCTGAAACGAAAATTCAAATTACACACAAAGATAAACAATATAAATAAAACAAAACGACAAATCTTCATATTCATCTCTACATCAATTATTTAAATTTAGTTTCGTTGATAACTCTACTAATATCGCCAGTTCACCTAAAACAATGAAAAAAATTGTTATATTATCAAATAAATACATTAAAATAAAACTCACATAAAAGTTATATATTTAGTGAGTTTTGTTTTTTTTTTCGATATCTTGCAATGTCTCTATAACATTATTTAACCCATTTGAATTAGAATTCAATCTTAAGTGCAAATTAAAGTTTCAACAATATTAATTATTTTAATATATTTGATTTTTAGTCTCCAATCATAAATATATTGCATATTTGTCTATATATTTATATAATGAGTGTTAAAATAAGATTAATAATGTTTTTATTTATAGTTTGATCATTAAAATCAATTTTTTATATATGTATTTATATATTAAATAAATTGTCTATTTAGTAATTATGGATAATAGTTCGGATAAATGAGTCTACTATTTGTATTTGTATTTGTCGAATGTCTGATTTCTAATATTTGTATTTGTATTTGTGTCTGCGGATATTCGAATTTTCGGTTCGAATACGAATCGGATACGAATACTTCGAATATTTTGATCAACCTTACACAAGCGGATTAACCTGTCAATTTATACCTTTAGTGAAAAACTAAATATTTTCATGTTTTTGTTTTTTTTCTATATCAATCCTAAGAATTATTTGAGCTTTTCCCTAAATCCTTCATGTTATTTCTTCACTCACTAATACCTTCAAGTGTTGAATTTTTTTTTTACTTTACGAGCATATCATCAATGTATAACAGAAGGTATATGAAACCTTGATCTTCATGCAGCTTGTAATATACACATGTATCATGTGTGCTCCTGTCATATCCTTAACTCTTCGTGAATTCATCGAACCTTTGACTCCATTAATGAGGCGATTGTTTCAATACGTATAGGGATTTGTTGAGCAAGCATACATTTCTTTCATTTTCTTTTTCCACAAAACCTTCAAACTGAAACATAATTAGAATGTACTCTTCTAGTTTTTCATGTAAAAATGTTGTTTTTACATCAATCTATTCTAACTCCATATTTTGTGTTGTCACTAGTGATAGGAGAACCTTTATGGAGACATGTCTATCTACCGGAGAAAGAATCTCTTGATAATTTATTCCATCCACTTGATAGTAGTCTTTCACTACAAAAAAACACGTTGTTTCCAACAGACGTGGCAACGGATCCGTCCGTTGGACGCAAATAGCAACGGATTGTAATGGATTTGTTGATACTTTCAACGGGCATAAATTCGTTGCAATCTGTTACAAATGTCAATGGAAATGTAACGAATATTTTCCGTTGCCATATCCGTTGCAATCCATCGTAATTTTTAACGGGTTTGTAACGGATACAATGCATTGGCATGTTCCGTTGGAAGCCCGTTAGAAGCCAGAAAAAAATTGCAACGGTCATCCGTTGCAAATTGTAACGGATGCCCGTTAACAATTGCAACGGATGCCCGTTGAGATAGTTAATTTCGAGGCTCACCGGTCGAAATAAATTCCCATGATCGTGCAACGGGCATCCGTTGCAATTGCCAACGGATGTCCGTTGGAAAATTTACTATTTATATCGGAACCTAATATTACCTCAAACCATCAATAACAAGTATCTTAATATTCATTGTTGACTCCAAAACCACCTTCATAAATTGTCTCACCGCCCAGATCCGGGAAAGGATTCCCGGCGGTGAGCCAGTTTATGAGGGTGGTTTTGGATTTGATAAAAGACACAAAGATGTTGGTTTTGACAACGGAGGTAGCCGGCGGAGAGGATCCGAGTCGAGTTCAACACTTTGCCTCTGAGTTGAAGCCATTTCCTAAATTTTCCTTTGTTGTTTATTGTTACCTTATGTTATAGCGTAATTGAAAGAGATGTTAATGAAATTGTAGTTAAAAAGAAAAATAATGCAAGGAAATAAAAATTTTGAAATTATTTTTTTATTACATATTTCCCGTCATTTCGGTTTTTGTTCACCGCTTGAGTTCGACATGAAATCAGTTACAATTACATCATCAAAATCATAATTCATAAGATCTAAATATTGTAATATGCAAAAATAACGGATTGTAACGGATTTGTAAGCACTTTCAACGGGTACTAATCCGTTGAAACACGAAATCGCCCCCGACATTTAGAAAAAATTTCTAAGTTTTCCACATTTCTAACGAACATCCGTTGGAACTTTCTAACGGACACCCGTTACAACATTTTCAACGAGCATCCGTTGGAACCTGTAACGGTCGAAACAATTCTAACGGGCGTCCGTTGGCGTTTTGTGACGGATGCCCGTTAGAAATTTGCAACGGTCATCCGTTACAATTTCCAACGGATGCCCGTTGGAAAGTGTAATGATGCCTACCCTAGTCTTTAGAATTTCCAACGGGCATCCGTTGGAAATTCTAATGGATGCCCGTTGCAACGGGAGACGAGCCGCCATTTCGCCGTCCATTGCCTCGGGAACACGCATTTCCAACGGGTATCCGTTGAAATTCCCAACGAATGCCCATTGAAAATGCAGAACATCACGTCAATTCTTTCTAAATATATTCGGTTAATAATTTTATAATACGTATAAATATGGGAAAACGTAATTAATATAATTATACATTGTGATGGAGAATTCGTAATATATATATATTGATAAATATAAATGTGATCGCTTAAAATTTAAAGCTTTATAATATATATATACTAGTATTTATCCTGAGCTTTGCGTAGATAAAATCAAATTTAAAAAAAATTATTTATGTATAATTATTTAAATAGTATTGATTTTTGTTATTCTTATCTATTACAACCATGTATTCTATACCTATTAAACAACAATAAAAAAATTAATATTAATACATAAAACCCTATTTTTTTTATCCATCACACCATCATCTACCCATTTCCCTCTCCTTCCCTTCCTCCTACCCCTTCCCTTTCCCTTTTCACATTTCTCATTTCGTTCTTTATTTCCTTCAATTCTTCTTCTTCTCCTTCTTTTGCCAGTTTTTTATTTTTCTTCAACTGTCATCCAGCACCCGCCTCGGCCTCGCCTCACCTCCCTAGTACCCGCCTCAACCTCGTCTCGCCTCCCTCAGCACTTGCCTCGACCTCCTCTAGCAGATCCGACAGCTCTAGTAACAAAAAAACCACACAAAGAACCTTAAATTGAATTAATACACTAACATAGCACAAAGAGAAATCAACAACACTATGCGACAGATTACCTAAAACAAAGATCGAAGAAGACGAACTTAAAACACAATGCTCTCGAAATAAAGAAACCCACCGAAAAACAAAGGAATAAAATATATTATATCAACTTAAAATACAATAAAACCCTATATCATTAAACAACAAAAACCAAAGCCTAAAATTGACGGTAAGGATTGTCAACCTACAGATCCAACGGTTGTAAAAAAAACTCATTTGTAATTAAAGAATAAAATGATCCAACGGTGAAGATTATCACATAATATTTAAAAAGGATCCAACGGTTGAGAATAATTCAACAAATTTAGTGGTTGAGATGCACTCACATAAATTCGATGGTAAAAAAGTAACCATTTCCAAAATAGTTACAAAATATGATCTAATAGTCAAATAGAGTGTCAACACATTAAAAAATCCTAATAGTTAAAACCGTGACACATGACCAATAACACTGTTCATTTAATTTTGTATTTTAGTTAATATTAAAATATATAGTATAATCAAACTAAAAAAAATATAAAAGCATAGATATGCATTTATATTTAAATCCTCAAGTAATTGTAGATAGATAGGGAGAACTTCAAAAATACTCTCGTATGACTAAAATACTTCAAAAATACCCTTCCTAAAAAATTAACTTCAAAAATACCCTTATAAATATTGATATTCCCAAAATACCCCTGCGACCCAATTGTATAAAGGGTATTAGAACACTATTGTACATAAGGGTATTATTGTAATTTCTTATTACGTAATTAGGTTTAATTCTTAACTTATTGTACATATAGCCGTTTTAGGCTATTCAAACACAATTATTCAGAAATACAATTTCAGATTTGAATCACCATTCACATGGTATCAGAGCTGGTTGTGTCTCACGACTAAACCTAGCCGCCGTTAACCTTCTTTCTCGGCCAAACTCTGCCGCCGCACCATCACAGGTCCGGCCGCCGCAACTGCCCGCCCTCCACCACTCTCCGACGGCTCACCCTCAGGCTCAGCTGCCTCTCCGTTGCCTCACCAGCACGGATCTCCTTCTCCACTGATCTGCTCTCCGTCGCTCAAGAACCCTAGGCCGCGTTCTGCTCAACAGCACCGCCGCCGCAACTGCATCGCCATCCGGCTCCTCCCCTTACCTCCGTTGTCTCACCCCCACGGATCTACCCTCCCAAGTTCAGCTCCCCACCACGATATGCCCTTACCTTCGACGAAACAGAATTCCTTGATTCAAGGTCGCGTCCCAACCGCTTTCCTTGAATTTAGGCCGCGTCCCAACCGATCCCTTACCGTGTGCACCGCGTCTTCCTCTCATGGAAAACCTCCCGGAGCAATTGCATCGCACTGAAACCGTCAACATGTTTGATCCACAGCAACCACAGAAGCTTCTCTTCTCCTGCAACATGTCAAGCGTCACGAAGCTCACCCCGACGAACTATCTTACGTGGAGACCATCACCTTCGACGAATTCCTTGATTCAAGGTCGCGTCCCAACCGCTTTCCTTGAATTTAGGCCGCGTCCCAACCGATCCCTTACCGTGTGCACGTGCACCTCCTCTCATGGAAAACCTCCCGGAGCAATTGCATCGCACTAAAACCGTCAACATGTTTGATCCGCAGCAACCACAGAAGCTTCTCTTCGCTTGCAACATGTCAAGCGTCACGAAGCTCACCCCGACGAACTATCTTACGTGGAGCGTTCAAATCCGCTCCCTCCTTGAAGGGTACAATCTTGAGTGCTTCATCACCGAA
>CM071861.1:20162471-20178370 GCA_036759665.1 Gynandropsis gynandra
TGCGGTTTACTTAATCAACCGCATGCCCACCCCACTCCTCTCATATGATTCTCCCTATGAAGCTCTCTTCCAAACCCCACCGAACCTTCACAAACTAAAAATCTTTGGCTGTTTGTGCTATCCTTGGCTGCGTCCTTATGCCTCTCACAAACTTGATCCTAGGTCCGCCCCTTGTGTCTTCCTTGGCTACTCCAACACTCAAAGCGCGTATCTTTGTCTTGACATATCCAAACTTCGTGTGTTTATCTCGCGTCATGTAGTCTTCCATGAATCCGTATTCCCTTTTGCCAACCTTTCGAAATACGTCACACATCCTACTTTACCCGTCTCCTCTCCAACGTCCCATGCTCCCTCATTCCTACCCGTAGAGCCCCTTGCTGTCGCACACACTCCATCTCCATCACCGCAGCCCCCACGATTAGATCCTTCCCTGATCATTGTGGAGAGCAACACGGACACGAGCAATGCTACGGACTCCTCCTCTCCCGTGTCGTCTCCGGATGTGATTTCCCCTCCTGTATTGTCGTCGGACGTGGCCCGTGTTACTACTGCGGATCCGAGAACTAGAAATGTGCATCCGATGGTAACTCGCAGCAAAGTCAATCTTATTCGACTAATCCTCCATCTGCAAATGTTTGTACAGGATCTCTTGACGACATTGAACCGACTACAGTGACACAAGCCTTACGTCACACCAATTGGAGACAAGCGATGAGTGACGAATTCAATGCTCTTCTACGCAATGGGACGTGGGATCTTGTCTCCCCTCAAACCGTGAACAATGTGGTTGGTTGCAAATGGGTTTTTCGCATCAAACGAAAACCCGATGGTTCTATTGACCACTACAAAGCTCGCTTGGTTGCCAAGGGTTTTCATCAACATCCGGGGGTGGACTTTCACGAGACTTTCAGTCCGGTTGTCAAACCCGCAACCATTCGCACCGTACTTAGTCTTGCGGTCTCCAATGGATGGTTCATCAATCAACTCGACGTCAACAACGCATTCCTTCAAGGCTCACTCACCAAAGATGTGTACATGGAACAACCACCCGGGTTTGTTGACAAGGATCATCCTCTTCACGTGTGCAAACTTCGGAAAGCCATCTATGGTCTCAAACAAGCTCCTCGTGCGTGGTACTCGGAATTACGGACGTTCTTGCTACACATTGGCTTCAAGAACTCTCTTGCGGATGCCTCCCTCTTTGTACTCAACACGGCAACACAGAAACTCTATGTGCTAGTTTATGTTGATGATATGATCATAACGGGCTCGTCTTCCTCTCACATTCAGCACTTCATCAAGGAGTTGGCGTCTCGGTTCTCCATCAAAGACCTCGGTGCCCTACAATTCTTTCTTGGAATTGAGGCTACGAGGACATCCCGAGGTCTCCACTTGTCACAGCGGAAATACATTACGGATCTCCTCATTTGCACCAACATGAATGAGGCCAAGCCCGTCTCCACACCCTTGCCGTCCACCTCTCGGCTCACCATCACCTCGGGCTCACCTTTGTCCGATCCCACCGAGTATCGTCAAGTTATTGGCAGCCTACAATACCTTGCTCTCACGCGCCCGGATGTTAGCTACGCCGTCAACAAGTTGTCTCAATTCATGCATCAACCGACGGATGAACATTGGCAATGTGCCAAACGTGTGCTTCGCTATCTTGCTGGATCCCGTGCTCAAGGTATCTTTCTTGCAGCTCACAATACTTTGTCTCTTCATGCCTTTAGTGATGCGGATTAGGCTGGAGACAAATCTGACTTCAAGTCCACGGGGGCGTATATTGTTTATCTTGGCAAACATCACATCTCATGGTCGTCCAAGAAACAAAATGGCCACGCTCGCTCTTGCACCAAGGCCAAATATCGATCCGTAGCAAATGCCTCGGCTGAACTTTGTTGGATTGGTAATCTTCTCAATGAACTTGGAGTCACACTCCCCTTGGCGCCTACCATTTATTGTGACAACATTGGAGCTACCTACCTAAGTGCAAATCCAGTCTTTCATTCGCGCATGAAGCATCTTGCACTTGACTACTTCTTTGTTCGTGGCCAAATAGAAGCTGGTACACTTCGTGTCTCTCATGTGCACTCCAAGGACCAGCTTGCCGACCTTCTCACTAAGCCACTTCCACGGCTGCCTTTCCATACCTTGTGTTCCAAGATTGGAATCACATCGGGTGATTCATCTTGCGGGGGCGTATAAAGGGTATTAGAACACTATTGTACATAAGGGTATTATTGTAATTTTCTTAGTACTAATTAGGTTTAATTCTTAACCTATTGTACATATAGCCGTTTTAGGCTATTCAAACACAATTATTCAGAAATACAATTTCAGATTTGAATCACCATTCACAGTTTGACTCTCCGACCCAATGATCGAGTGCTAAAAATCGTCGAAAATCGTTAAATATCACTGGAAATTGTTCGAAATTACTGAAAAACGTTGGAAATCACTAAAAATGGATAAAATATTGTTGGAAATCGCTCGAAAATTGTTGAAAAGCGCTCAAAATTGCTGGAAATCGCTCTCAACTTTGTTTTCCTCCTCTCAAATTTGTCTTTCCCTCCTCCTTATGTGTTTTCACTAAAAAAAATAAGAGCACATATATTTTTTCTCTAATTTTTTTTATTAAATTTACAAGAGTGTTTTTGAAATGTTTTAGTCCTACGACAGTATATATGTGATATTTTCCTAGATAGATATCTATCAAAGAATATATATATATTATATGAAATTTAAAAAATAAATATACAATAGTATATTTTATTGAGATAAATTTTATTGCATTAAAATATTATACCAAAAAATCGGAATAATTAGTAATCTAATATTTATTGTTTTGTAAAATTTTTATAAAATTTCTCTTGATTTTGACGTATTTTATTATATAACGAGATAAGATATATTTATTATTTAAAAAAACATGTTAATAATAATAATAATAATGATGATAATAATAATAATAATGATAATAATAATAATAATAATAATAATAATAATAATAATAATAATAATAATAATAATAACTTATGAGAGATCGTGTGGAAAAATAAAATAAACAAATGTCTCCTGAATATTTACACGTTTTTCTTTTTTAAACGAAATAAATTTTATATTTCGATTAAATTATGTTAATATCTCTTTACAAATCCAACACTAAAATTGAAAATCCAACGACAAAAGAGCATCATGTCGGACGTCGGGATGTTAGTATTCAGCTACTCTTCATATTTAGTTTTATTTTATAAAGTATAAATAAATTAAAGTGGGCCAATAGTGGGCCCATAAAAGACACAATGTAAAGAGGGAGAAGAGGAGCCGGGTAGGTCTAAACCCGTGACCCAGCGGCGACCCGTCTCGTGCGCCGTCGGTGCTTTGCTTTCGCACGCACTTCTTCGCTTTTCCTTTTAATTCCCTCTCCAATTTCTTTTATCAGATTTTATTATAACCGCGAGAAAAAATACAAATAATGTAAATATAAACTAAATTATAATAAATTCATTACAAATTAATTATAAAATATATTATTTCAAATTTTAACCTCCAAATAGAGACCATCCATTCTTATAATTAATCCAATTTATATATATATATATTGCTTTGCACATTAAATTTTTCACGTGCCTGAGTTTATTGCCACACGAGCGAATGAGAATTATACTTTGAAACGTTAGATAGTGTTTGGATCCTACTAATTGTTAGAACAATCTCCCAGTCTGTTTTATTATATATACCACACAACATTTTAAAAGAATGGCATTTAAGTAAATGAATTCGTCAATTTACGTATCCAAATTAGTCTCCTGTGATTTATAAATGTTTACTGGAAATGTTAAAGATAATATATATAACGGAATTATAAAAATAAGAAAGTATGTTTTATCGAATTATTATTTTTATTCATGTATTGTTTCATCTTACAATACATTCGAGAAAATATCATAATTAATTCTTTTTTCGTTAGACCATAAATATGAAAACTTAAATTTAAAAACACACATTCTACCAATGCTAGCAATATCCGCCGCACACTCAAGCAATTTTTCAAGGATATTTTTTGTCTCTAAGATTATATCTCACAATTTACTCAATGTTTAGTTATTTTTTCAAGCTTCCACCATCCTCCTTTTATAGAGGTCGTTTTTAACTATACTTGTCGAAAATCTAGGAACACCTTATCTGAAATTTCAACCCACCAAATTGTTTCATGATCAAGTCAAATCTAATATATTTTCAGCAATATTTGATCAAGTTCACTCCCCAAGACTCTCAACAACCTTTGATCAAGTCCATTCCCTAAGACTCTCAACAACCTGAAACAAACACACAACAACCTTTTTAATTAAATGATATTTCAAACATTAACAATCTTCCCCTTTGAATTTTTGATCATGCAAACACAAACTTGTGCATAAAAATTTAAAAACATTAATCAAGCATTATCACAGTCCAGCACAATAATCACAGGTTATTAGGTCATTCATTTCGTCGTGCTTTGATCACCATATATCCAATGCTAGAATCTTCATTTTCTCCTCCTATTTGTGTGATCAGATATTCAAAAAAAATAAGGATTAGTCATGCAAATAAAATGAACCAATTTAAATATTAATCATTGATTTTTCTTGCACATGGTTCTACAACTTGGTGTCTTCCATATCTTTCACTCATTTTCTTTTTTTATTTCTTTTGTCCCAAAAAATTGTTCAATAGTCCATTCCTTTTTTTAAACCACATGTAATAAAATCAATGGCAAATACATAATAGAAACAAGAAGATGTTTCAGAGTTATCTTTTATGTTTAAGTGTACTAACCTATCATCGGATTCACTCGACAGTCTTTAGTACACTCATGAGCCAACCCTTTTTTTAATTCTTTTCTCTGATCTTTGCTTCTAAGACGTTGTTTAGACAAACTTTTCTTCAAGTGATACATTCCTAAGCTACCTTTTTGTAGGTATACTCTTATGCTCATTTGAATCATAACAGAGTACTTAAGTATAATTTAGCTTTATGCCTTAGGACGTTACAAAATTGGATTTGAATGTCTCTCAATTAAGACTCGAGCAATACACTCATAAATAGATCACTAGCTCTAAAAATTATTCTCACTTTCTTATATGCATAGTCCTCATTTTATCTCAATCCAGTTCAAAGAGTCGGGACTAATAAACATAATTACTTAGGGTTCACAAACTCTAAGTGATTATTCCAAACCCGTATAATGATCCAAATTGAGGGGTTTTTGTGACGATGTCATTTAGTTGACGATCGATAGGTACATATTCAATTTTCGTTTGTGTTCTTTCAATCTTTCCAAGAAAATGATTCATACTAACTTGTTTATCTAGCAGAAATGGTTTGCACACATCAAGATTATTAAGATTTAGTTTATGAATACCTTGAACCAAATTTGAATATGCAAATTTTACTAAGATTTGATCATCTTTTGTCACCTTCAAATTACTTAGGGTTCACAAACTCTAATAAACATAATTACTTAGGGTTCACAAACTCTAAGTGATTATTCCAAACCCGTATAATGATCCAAATTGAGGGGTTTTTGTGACGATGTCATTTAGTTGACGATCGATAGGTACATATTCAATTTTCGTTTGCGTTCTTTCAATCTTTCCAAGAAAATGATTCATACTAACTCTTTTATCTACCTGAAATGGTTTGCACACATCAAGATTATTAAGATTTAGTTTAGGAATACCTCGAACCAAATTTGAATATGCAAATTTTACTAAGATTTGATCATCTTTTGTCACCTTCAAATTCCTTTGTTTAGCTCTCCACACATAGCAATTGTTTTTGGGTTGCTACTCGGGTCTGGAAGCATGTTTTAACAACCCATTTATCGATCTAGTCATATTCGAGATTAGGTTCGAATGGTTTTGACGAAAAAACAATGAGGAATGATTCCGATGTTACCTGTTTTGTCGAATCTGACAACAAATGGATGTGAGACTTGAACGTGCAAGTCTTCTACGTGTATCCACACCGAGATCGGAATCTACTGTTAACGGTTGGCGCGGATTTTGGTCGGGAACGAAAAACGACCTTTCACGTTCTTTGTTTTCTCTGGTGGCTAGGGTTTTAATCTGAAAGAATAATATGTCGTATCTTAAAAACTTTTTTCTCTTTATATTTATATTACCAAACTTTTCAGTAATTACGTTTTAACCCCATAACTATTTAATATTACATAATAGGCATACAATTTTTCAATCTCCCACTTGCCTTTACGTAATATCTCAAATAGTTGAAATACATGTATCTCCATACATATACTTGCTCGTACATCTAATGTAAAACCCCAAAAAAGAACCAAGTACAATTATATTCTTCGGTGCTAGCGAATGAATATAATTGTATTCCACACTGATTATCTAATAATCACAAGCAGATACCGAGACACTCGTAAGCGTGTGACCTCATAGATTCATCACTAAACCTGTAGCCAATTAGTCTCCACTAATTAACTAGTCGAGGTTGGCGTCTAGCAACACTCCTCGACGACCGGATAGCGTGAAACAACATCCTTACTCATTTGAGTAACATTCTTACTCAAAACGAATCAGGGTGAAGTTGAAGTTAGTATTTCCTTCCATCTTTACAGCTCCGGATGCATCCTAGGCATGGTCATAATTGTCAGCCTTACAAATCATCAACTATGTTTCATGTCAATCATAACTGACTGGTGAATGAACATAAGAAACACAGTTCTTCATTCATTCAGTGTACTCTGGCCAGAGATTCGTACAATCATTGTGATTACTGACAACATAGAGCTCAAACTCTTACCAAGAGTTGACGGATCTCATCTTGATCAGTCACCAACTACCCAAACATCTAACTATTCCTAATATATATCCAACTAGTACTCTAAGATACTAGGTGTCCAAAATCAAAGAATATTAGATAAGATGCTAGTTACTATGCTAATCTCAGGTCTTAAGAAAAACTAACAATCTAACCTTCTGAAGAAATCTTAATGACAGTTCATTGGTGATTTAACCATTAAGCATTTCTCCTTTTAGGTCAGTTCAATGACCGCATCATTATGTGTATCACCCACATATGTGATTTAGTAAAAAAAGATCCACCAATTTCTATCAATATAGAAACTTATCACATATATGTTGTTCAACCCGGATCTTATGGTCCGAATAGTGATCCTATGAACAAGAACGTTTCAGATTAAATCATACACAAATTGGCTCTCTTTATTATGATCTTTATCATAATGTCAAGTTTTTAGATTAAATCTCAGACTCTATCATACACCTATGAAATTCATCAAATGGGAAAAATAATGCCATAAGTAAATAAATAAAACTAATGTCCAAACATACATAACTCGCTACTAGTCTATAAACTAATCCCAGCTCGTCATGTCTCTCAATTCGATACTCAGCTTGTGTTTGTCAAACTTTTTTTTATCTAAGCGCCTTTGTGAACGGATCTATTGCGTTTTCTTTTCCATCTACCTTTTGGATTCGTACGTCCCCATGCATAATGATCTCTCGCATCAAGTGATACTTCCGTAGAACATGTTTCGATTTTTATGAGACATTGGTTCCTTCGCTTGGGCAATAGCCCCGGTGTTATCACACAATAAAGGAACCACTTCCTTTATCGAAGGCACCACACCGAGTTCATTTATGAACTTTTCTCATCCAAACCGCTTCTTTAGCTGCTTCATAAGCAGCTATGTATTATACTTCTGTCACCGAATTGACTATAGTTATCTGCTTGGAACTTCTCCAACTTATTGCTTCTCCATTCAATCAAAACACATAGCCTGAAATGGATCGGCTAACATCTTTGTGTGTTGAGAAACTCGCAATAGTGAATCCTTCTAACTCCAAGTTAGAATTACCATAAATGAGGAACTGGTCATTAGTCCTTCTCAAGTACTTAAGGATGTTCTTAACAACCTTCCAGTGTTCCTCACCAGGATTTACCTAATATCTACTCACTACACTTAGCGCGTAGGCTATGTCAGGCCTAGTACATGTCATGGTGTACATGATGGCTCCCAATGCGCTAGCGTAGAGAAGCCTACTCATGCGCTCTTTTTCTTCTCGGGTCTTAGGACAATACTCCCTAGAAAGAGAAATTACAATGTCTATCGGTAGATAGATCTTCTTGGAATTTTCCATGTTGTATCGTCTCACGATACTGTAAATGTACTGGAATTATGACAATCCAAGCAACCTCTTCGATCTATCCCTATAGATCTTTATTCCTAGAATATAGGTCATTTCTCCTAGATCCTTTATGGAGAACTAATCAGACAACCACGACTTTCTCTCTTGTAACACAGGAATGTCATTCCCTATGAGCAATATGTCATCCACATAAAGTACAAGAAAAAAAACCGCGCCCCCACTAAACTTGTACATGCAAGGTTCTTCATTGCAACTAATGAAGTTGAACTCTTCAACTGCCTTGTTAAAGAAATTGTTCCAGCTACAAGAATCTTGCTCGAGTCCATAAATGGACCTTTGAAGCTTGCATACCATATGACTTTGAGTCGGCAATATGAAACCCTCAAGTTGAGCCATGAAAACCTCTTCCTCGAGCTCTCTGTTAAGGAAAGTTGTTTTCATGTCCATTTGCCAAATCTCATAGTCATAAAATGTCGCTATCAAAAGCAAAATCCGAAAAGACTTAGCATTGGCACAGGGGAGAACGTTTCTTCATGACAATCCCTTCTCGTTGACTATATCCCTTGCAACTAGACGAGCTTGATAGGTCTCTACCTAACCATCTGCTGCAATCTTCCTCTTGTAAATCCATTTACAACCAATTGGTCTGGAAGTCTCAGAAGGGTCAACTAAAGTCCATACTTCGTTGATCTTCATAGATTCTATCTTGGATTCCATGGCTTTCCACCATTTCTCAGAATCTGGACCTTGTATTCGGGTGCAGAAGCGTGTTTTAATAATCCATTTATTGATATAGTCATATTCGGGATTAGGTTCGAATGGTTTTGACAAAAAACAAGAAAGAACGATTCCAATGTTACCTATTTTCTCGAATCTGACAAGAAACGGATGTGAGACTTGAACGCACAATTTCTTTACGCGTATCCACGCCGAGATCGAGAGTTGTCGTCAACAGTGGCACAAATTTTGATCGGGAACGAAAAATGACCTTTTTTGTTCTTTGTTTTCTCTGGTGGCTAGGGTTTTAATCTGACATAATAATATGTCGTATTTGAAAAACTATTTTTCTCTTTCTATTTATATTACTGCATTTTTCAGTAATTATGTTTTAACCCCATAACTATTTAATATTATATAATAGGCATATAACTTTCAATTGTTTGATGATTGCATATATAGTGAATGTCGTTTAACATGGACTGCCAAAAAATTTGTAAATCTTCTTGTCTATTGATTTTCCTTTTGTTTCCATCGCCGAATGTAACAATTCTAGCATTCACTCTTTAATTAAAGTTTGATAGAAATTCTTTATTCCCTGTCATGTGCCTAGAACATCTATTATCAAAGTACCAAGTATGGGATTTATCATTTTGAGTAGAAATATAAGTAACTTTGCGTTGAAGATCACTTTTTCTTACCAAATCTATTTTAAATTTGAGTTAGAATAATTATCTAGATTATCTCTCAAATTTTTAAAACACTTATATTGCTTATGTTTGAAGATTTCGCAATAATAACATCTGACATTGTTATTTTTGGCAAAGATCAACTTTAATTCCAGGCATTCTTCTAATTAAACCAAGTACACTTGAAGATGAGTAACTTGTATTTCAATTCAAAACAAACTTATTTGTGGTTTTTCCTTGCTTCTAATGTATCCAATTCCATGATGATTGGAATCCTTTTTCCCCATAACCAACAAATGATCAAGTTTTTTTGTTCCATTCTTGAGCATCTTCAATATCTTCAATTGCTTCTCTGTTTCCTCAAGTTATCTCTTAGTCAATACAATTTCTTTGTCTATCTGAATTAAAGTCTTCTAGGTTTCTCAAAGTTGTTTTTCTAACTTCTTTTTAGATTTGACTAACTCTATGTTAAGCTTGCTTATGTTTAGCCATTCGTTGTAAATGGTTTCCATATTTACATCATCATCGCTATTACATTTTTCTTTCATCTTGTTTCGTGTTAGTCAATTATTCCAATGAATTTTGATCATCTCATTTTCGTACATGTTTCTCGCATGATTTTAGAGATGTTTGTGATGATAGTTGTGATGTTTACGTATGATTTTGTATATGTTTTACTTGTTTTCGTGTTTACATGTTCTTACAGGTTTTAATGTGTATTTGATTCGTTTTGGAGCTAAAAAACGTACACGAGATAAAATACGAGTATCGAGGATCACAACGGAGCAAACGGGATGAGAAACGAACAAGAAAATGAGCAATATATGAACTTGCCCGAGACATAGGCATACACGGCCTGTCATTATGAACTACACAACCGGGCTTGAATTAAATAGAATTGTGTCGAGAGTGATGCATGGTTCGAGCACTCACAATGCAAGATCGAGCACTCCTCATGGACGAATGCACGGTCGGGCACACTTCCATGCACGGTCGGGGCACACTTCTATGCACGATCGAGCTTACAAATCAGCAAAACACCCCCGAGAGTAATGCACAATTCGGGCGTTTATACTGCATGATCGATCACTCCCATTGAAGAGAGCACGATCGGGCACACCACTATGCACGGTCGGGCACATTACCAAGCTCGGGCGATCATTTCCATTGAAGAGAGCACGACCGAGCGGCACACCATGCACGATCGAGTGCCTAACCCTAAAATGCAAAAAAAAAAAACACGCGAAACGCCACTTGAAGGAAAAGGAAATCAGGCGTAGAAAAAGGAAAATACGATGCACGACCGGGCACCTTGTCTAGCACAGTCGGGCATACTCTTGGAAAGATTCCTTTTTCGGTTTTGAATAGATTTTTGCATGGGGTAGTTCCCAAGTTTCGTTATAGACAGTTCGGAGGAGATTCCTGGAGTTTGTTCATCACTTAGAGAGCAATCTTGGTAAGAGACATTCAAGGATTATTGGAAGATCGATTCGGGACTTCGTTTCATTTGATTTCTATGTTCTTTAGACTATCTACTTCCTTTATGTTGTTTTGTTTCAAACTCATGTCTGAGTAATAGTTTTGTTCTACGGAGAATGGATTAGCCCATTCCCTATTTTGATTAATTTATGAAACCACTAGGAGAAGGGATTACTTGGAACCTTTTTTGATTAATTTATGAATGCAATTCCCTATTTTATTTTATCTATTCTTTGTCTGAGTATTTGACGTCTTGTATTTATGAAGGCCAAATAGATGCATGTTTTAGGGACATAGGAGAAGGACAAAAATGAGAATTCTAAACCCAGATAATCAAGCTTAGAACAACCTAGACTACGTCACGAAAGTAGAGTAGTAACAGTTAAGGATTAGTCGGATGAATCACAAAACTTTATGAGTTTAGTTTAAGGTATCAGTCATGAAACTTGACTAGATTACGTTTCTATGCCTTGAAAGAGGATAAAAATCATATTAGGATCGTCCGTCTTAGATATCTTGATTGGGAATGCATGATTAGATTGATTTATTGATTGATGGTTTTGGAAGCCTTATAGTGAAACCGTATCCTAGAACGTTTGTTTCATTGTCAAGAACTCGTTAGTTTATTGTTTTTAGTTATTTGATCTTAAAATCATATTCGTTTGTAGCAAGTTTGATTTCTTTTTTTAGTTTAGTTTGTGTTACATAGTCCCTGTGGGATCGACACCTAGAGTACTACACGCGTATCGTGCACTTGTGGGTAGTTTAGATTAATTTGTTTAACTTAGAACACATCAAATGCCACACAATTTGCATTTCCTTCTTTACCGCTTTCACCAGATTCTAAACTTGAATCTACACATTTATTTCTAGTGTGTCCAAATTCTTTACAATTATAACATTGGATTTCACATAAATTCTTCAACACATTTTCTCTTTTTAAAATGCTTGGATACTCATATTTGATATGCCTAAATCTCTTTCATTCGTGACACTGTACTCTTGATTTTTCTTCTTTTTCGGGCATCGGCACATTCTCTTCAATAGTTACATGTTTCATTCCAATTCGTTTCTTCATGAATTTTCCAAATTTCTTGGCTAACAATATCACATTTTTTCCAAGTTATTCATCCTCAAAATTTCTTCGTTGCTTGGACAATAATTCCTTTGTCCATATCCTTGTTGGTAGAATCTTGTTCAAGTTCAAGCTCCAATTCATATGCAGCAAGAATTTCGATTGAAACTCACTATATCATTATCTATAGACATATTCATCGCGGCCTTCTGAGAATGAAACTTTTCGGTAAACACCTCAAAAGTTTTTTTACCAGCTTTTTATCTCCGTATGCCTGACCAATTACACTTACCTTATTTGCAAGTGCATTCATCTCCCCGTTGAATTCTTTTACACTTTCGTATTTATTCATCTCTAATTTTTCAAATTGATTTTCAAAGATATCAAGACGAGTTCTTTTAACATTTGAGGTACCTTCATGAATGGTCTCCAGTGTGCCTAATGTTTCTTTTGCAGATTCACATCCTTGAATTTGTTTGAACTCATTAATGTACACGGATGCAAAAATTTCTCCAAGTGCTTTAGCGTTATAAGTTGAATTTCGTTTTTCACTGGACGTCACTGATTAGATGATTTCTCCTTAGAATTTCCATGTTCATTGATCACCATGGGTGGACTCCATCCATTCTTCACATCACTCGACGTATCCTCGTCAATGACTCTGAAATTTGTACGCATTCTCATTTTCCAATTTTCTTAATTGGATGTATTGAGCATGATCGACTTTCCAAAATAATCCATATCTCTTGGCATTTTCATGTTGTCTTTAGGATCTCACGAAAAATAATAGATAGAACATCTAGTTTCGGTGACCTACTCTAATACCGATTGAAAATGTTAAGACAAAACCTTTATTGTTTTATTGTTTGAAATTATTTTAAATGCATTCAATTTTTTTAATGCATTCGATTTTTTAAATGCATTCAATTATTTTTTGAAATTATTTCAAATGCATTCGATTATTGTTTGAAATTATTTAAAAGCTTTATTGTTTGAAATTATTTTAAATGCATTCGATTTTTTAAAAAAAAATAAAAATGCTAATAAAAAAGATAAAAAATTTTAAAATTTATATTTGTATTTATTAATAAATTTTAATATTTATATATATGTTTATTTTTTTTTATACACTATAAATTGTGATAAAAATAATATGTTAGTCCAATACCAAAAATATAAAACAATAATATATATTTTTTGTTTTAAATTCAATAAAAAATATGTAAAATTTATAGATTTTATATAAAATAATAAAAAATGTTGTAAATTTTTGAGTCGAATGATATGTTGTTAGGTCTATTTGGATGATTCTATATTTGTGTATTTAAGAACAATTTTTGTGATACAGTCATGATATTTAACGTCATTGTCTTTATACCAAAAGATTTGGAATGCGAATTCATCCATAATTATATTTTATAATGATGATGACGACGACGACGATTAAAAATTTATTAAAATAGGATATTATAATTACTTTATTATATTACTAATCATTAAAGTAATCTCTATGTTAGATTCTTGGTTTAAAACAAAATAATTCGACTCTCAATATCAATAATTGCCTATATGAAAACGTATTTCAATATTTGTAATAACAATATGATTTTTTTTAAATATATAATTATTTGTTTCTATGTTGTAAAATTGGATAGGGATCGGTATTCTAAAAATTTTAGGATAGTTTAAATAATAAATTTACATAAATTTCACGAGTATCATTCGTTAATAGATAGAGTCTAATAATTAAAAAATATATCATGTATAAATTTAACCGGAGTTCGTGATAGTGTGTCTTGAACGTTTATTTAAATTCGGATAATTAAAACATATGTACAATTTACAATCTATTGAATCATAAATTTTTTTTATCAAATTTTATAGTTAATAGAGTTTTTTCAAATGAGTTGTTTTGTTTTTTTTTTATATTTTTTTCAAAATATTAAATTATAGATTTTATTTTTATATTATTTTATTTATTCCAATTTATATTTAAAAATACTTTTTAAATAAAATATATAATTTATTATGTTATTTTGATTTATTCTCAAAATATTTGATAATATTTTATATTAATTAGAATGTTTATATTCTATCTAAAGTTTTTTCATTCATAAAATGCAAACACCATATTTACATTCTTAACGTTAAGAGAAATTTATAGTATGTTGGTAATTAAACTAACTAACACGTTAGATTGATTGATATATATATATATATTCATTTAAAAATTTGAAATATCTTAATATTAACCGAAATAAAACAAATCAAAATTTGAATATGTCAATGTATCCATTATAATCATTATAGATTATGTAATTTTTTTATAATTTTTAGTAATATTTTGTATTTAATCTATTTTTCATTTATTTTTTAATAATTTTTAAATCGGTTTTTTGAATATGTGATAAATATAATCTTTTTTTAATATTCGAATATTTTTTAATATAAATATAAATAATAAAATTAAATATTAACGATTATACCTACCATACAAAATTTAAATATCCAAATTTTATCATCTTATATCATATATATATATATATATATATGAAAAAACAAAAAGAGAAGAGAAAAAAAAAGAACCTCCGAACAGGAAAAAGGAAAAAAAAAGCAGAAAAATTTCAAGAAAAATAAAAATATTTTCTGAAAGAGAAACAAAAGAACAAAGAAAGCGAAATGTGATGAAAAAGCGAGGGCTTAGCTTAAGAGACATCAACTCCTTGTTTTTGGTTATGTTCCCTCGAAATTTATCACACTAATAAAAATAATAGATACCTTGATATATTTTCTCATTTATAAACTTTATAAAAAAATAATTTTTAAGAATAGGGAAAATGTAGTTCCACTCCAAGACTTACCGAGTTATACATTTTTTCCATAGTTGGAATGGAATCCGGAACTTTATGTTCGAATGCCGTATATTTTTAATATGAAGGCAAAATAAATAAAGGAGAAAGACTTGAAAATCTATAAGTTACCTTTATTATTCTTTAAACTCTTAAAGTGAAATTATCAAATAATATATAATTAAATTTTTCTTGAACAAATACAGACTTTAAATTTTACTATTTTTTCTCATTTATACATCAATGAAATGAATATATTAACAATCGTTTGAAAAAAAATGACATGATAATAGAATATTTAAATTATTAGAATTGGATAATTTTAATAATTCAAAATATTATTCATAAATTTTAATCTTTATATTATTAATAATTTCAATCATTCAAAATATCAATGCAAAGCATTTTAAAGATTTTTAGAATAAATAAATTGTAAATACTAAAAACATAATTAAGGGAAAATAAAAAGATAAAACAAGTGAGGTACTGAAAAGACCAGGTAGCCAAACAGGGTCTTGATAACAGTGGTGGAGAGCAGAGAGAGTTAGGGGTGTAACAGTCATTTTACAGGCGAGAGCCCCTAGACTCACTGCAGTAGTACTACTGCTAAAGTAACAACGGAACTTGCGAAAAATCGAATTTCAAAAAGTGACCCTAAATTTTTTCTTTATTCCATTTCACACCCTCTCCTTTCAGAGTCTCTCTTCCTTTTTCTCTCCCGTACTCTCTCTCAACTCGTCTCTTTTCTCTCACTATCCGTTGAGCCAAACGTCTCGCTCTCTGTCTGTCTTCTCTCTCTCGATCGAAATTTTCTGGGAAGTTTCTCTCTCTAGAATTACGAAGGTAAGAACATGAACGAGGGGTGGTGTCGAGGCCATCGCCGGTTATGAATCCGAATCCT
>CM071861.1:20178632-20189077 GCA_036759665.1 Gynandropsis gynandra
CGGTTCAGACCCGGGTTGTTCCCGGAGCTCCGGAGGACGAAGTCGTTCTCGGCGACGAAGAACGAAGGGTTCTCGGGTGCGTTCGAGCCGCAGAGGAGATCCTGCGACGTTAGGGTTCGGAGTACTCTCTGGTCACTCTTCAACGAGGACGACGAGCGTACTTGTCATAAGAAAGCGAGTTGCATCGGCGGCACCGGCTCCAGTGGTGGAGACGGTGGCAAGATTGAGGTCGAACACAGAAAATCGAGCGTAAGATCGCCGGTTTTCGAGGAGAAAACAGAGAGCAAAAGCGAGCACGAGAAGGAGGACGATTATTGCGGGAGTCTGAACGAACCCAGAAACTCCATCGAGCCTGTGGACGAAATCGTCGAAGAAGAAGAAGAGGAAGAAGAGAGAATAGAGGGTCAAGTGGCCAATCCTCGAGAAGAGGAAACGAAGCAGGTGAAGGAGCATATGGAGTTCAATGCCCAGACGGTGAAAAAGCCGAATAGGGATTTCAAGGATATTGCGGGGAGTTTTTGGTCCGCTGCGTCGGTCTTCAGCAAGAAATTGCAGAAATGGAGGCAAAAGCAGAAGCTGAAGAAGCACAGGAACGGACGCAGCGGCCGATCGCCGTCGTTGCCAGTGGAGAAGCCCATCGGGAGGCAGCTCAGAGATACTCAGTCAGAAATCGCCGATTACGGCTACGGTCGGAGATCCTGCGACACGGATCCACGTTTCTCCATCGACGCCGGGAGATTCTCGCTTGACGCAGGCAGAATTTCTCTCGACGCTGGGAGGATCTCCGTTGACGCCGGTAGGATTTCGCGGAAGAACGTTCCGCCGCGGATGCCGTCCATGTTATCCGTCGTGGAGGATTCTCCGGTTCGCAATAAGGTTCTACGATCAGACACGCAAATTCCGGTCGAAGAACTGCCGGCGCCGGCGCTGGTGATGGACAATGCCCCTGGTGGATCTGCGCAGACCCGGGAGTACTACTCGGACTCATCTTCGCGGCGACGGAAGAGCCTCGACCGTTCGAGCTCAGTGAGGAAGACTTCGGCCTCTGTGGTGGCCGAAATCGACGAAGTGAAGCCAGTTTCAAATGCAAAGGTCTCTCCTTTTCAAGACAGAGACCCCAAAGACTTGTATTCACATTCGAATTCTTTGAGAGACGATTGCTCCGTAGAGAATTTTGAGGTGAGTTTGGAGGAAAATGTGGGAAATGTGGATAACAAGAAGGCAACGAAGAAATCCAGGCGATGGAGTTGGAACATATTTGGGCTGATTCACAGGAAGAATGGGAATAAATACGACGAAGAAGAAGATGAGAGATTCGACGGCAGAGGAAGAAGCCGGGTCGAGAGAACTTTTTCTGGGTCTTGGAATGGAGATACAAGAACAGGGTTTGATCCAAGGATGATGAGGAGCAATAGTAGTGTGAGTTGGAGAAGTTCTGGGAGCTTCGCCGGAGGAGGAGGAGGAGGAGGATTTCATCGGAGCAATGTAGAAGGATACGTCAATAAAAAGAAGGTCGATGGGAACAAGATTGAGAACGGAATGCTGAGGTTTTACTTGACGCCAATGAGGGGAAGTCGGAGAGGGAGCAGTAACGCCGCCAGGGCAAACCCGATTTCGTCACACCCAGTTGCTAGAAATGCGATGAAGTTGTACTAAAAGAAATCTCAAGTTCAATCTTTTGGGTGAAGCTGAAGTGATATGATCTTCAAGCTTCAATCCTCTGGTGATGTTGAGGTTGATTTGATGTTATCTTAGTGGTTTGTCTATTGCGTTGTGTTCACTTCTTGTTCTTGTTGATGTTTGAGCTCTTCCTTGGGTGAATGAATGTCTTTTATCGTTTGGTGATTTGGTTTTGGAGAAAGAAGCAAAAACATTTTGATTTTCAATTTTATAATTTTCTTGACCAAATTTATTTTTATTCTGTATTTCACACAACACATTGTTTTTCCTTGATGCTGTTTTCAACGTTACAACTTTGATGGATCAATTAAAAGAAATGACTTAATCTAATTTTATCCTTGGTATAATAATTAAATAAAACATTAATTGTTATCTTTAAATTTCTTGTCTGCTAACCAAGTAAAAGGTATAACATAATGTCTTTTCATTGTAAAAGTAAATATTATCATATAAAACAATATCATGATAAAAAGAGATTTTAATTATTGATTATTTGGTAAATATGGATTGATTCATATTTTTTATATATATTATATTAGTTTTTTTTTCATAATTTTCGTTTTAAGAATCTTAAAAAAATCATATGATAATATTTATATGTTTTTACTCAAAATCTATTAGCAATTAATATAAATTATTCACATTTTTTTATAAATTGTATGATATTTTTTTACAATTTTGGATTTAATTTATTTAAACATATACATACTTGAATATAGGGGCATAAATCTCATAATCTCATCACAAAAAAACAGTTATATTATATTTTATCATGATTTTGGATAATATCAAATTGTTGGAGAATATGATTATCCGAAAATCTCGCTCGAGATTTTTCATTTAAATTATTTGTTAGATTACTTTTATTGTTCCCTTTAATTTTTCACAAGTGAAAGCTTTATTATCGCTCAATTTGCATCTCTAAGTCAAAAAGGGACGGACACAAATCTAGAACAGAAAAAAACCAAGACCTCAACAATGTCAAATAGATGAAAAACAAAATTATTTCAACAATGTGCCAAAGTATTCAATTTATTACTAAATTATATGGAAATATAGTATAAAATATCAAATTCTTTTATTTTAACATATAAAACATGAATTATTATCTTTAATCTAAAAACTCAAATTTAATCTTTTTACCTTTAGAAACATTAAATTTAAGAATATACAGTAGAAAATACCAACTTGTTAATTTTTATCTATAAAACACAAATTATTACTTTGAATCTAAAAATTTTGAATTTTTACATTTTGTCTAAAAAATCATAAACTTATCAAATTAATCATATCCATACATAAACAAAAACACTAAATAATATTTTAACTCTTTAAATTTTTAAATGTTGTCTAGAAAAAACACAAATTTATCAAATCATATCATAAAATTAGTGTTTTAAAGACAAAAAAATATAAGTGGATTTTTAAGTTGAAAATAATAATTCATGTAATAATATTACCCAAAAAGAGCTTATATACATTCGCACGTAAACATAGGCATTCACAATTTTTTCTCTATAACCGCGGGATCTCCGGTTTTTATTTTGGGTTCGTATTGGATAAACAGTCATAACTTATGTAATAGTTTACAAGTTATATAAATAAGATAATTATAATAAAGAAAGTATGCGAGAGTGAGACAACTTCGGACTCGAACTGAGATAGAGGTCATCTACTTTAGCAATTTACTATTTGGGTACGTCGAAGACAAATGTAACCATAAAATCAAAACAAAAGTACATCAGAAACACCAACCCAACTCAGATCACTTCATATTTACATGCAAAAACATTCAGACCAAATCTATAACAAAGCAATATAAGCTTGTAAGAATCACAACCTGAAATCTCTTGATACATTTGTGTGTGCATCAATGTGCTCGAACAACAGCTTTCTTGTACTTGTAGCGTTTGGCAATCCACAGATACACAAAGAAGTTGAGGAAGCTGAGAATTGCAAGCAAATAGAAGAAGTAATCGAGATGACCTTTGTTCAAGTTATCCGGGATCCAACCTACTTTCCCATTCTTTTTCGTGACCTTCGTTACGACAGTTACAAGAACTGTGCTCAGATAGTTCCCCAGAGCGACCGTCGTTAATGAGAGTGCTGAGCACAGACTTCTCATGGCGTCTGGTGCTTGATCATAGAAGAACTCGAGCTGACCTATAAAGGTGAAAACTTCAGCACAACCGACGAGGAAGTACTGCGGAATCTGCCAGAAAATGGACATTGGGATGTGTTTCTCGTCATATGCATTGTGGGTTCTTACATAATCGAGCCTAATGATCTCGAGGACTCCTGCCGTGATCATGGCAAAGATAGAGATCACTAGGCCAATACCCATACGCTGAAGCTGAGTGAAGCCTCGTTCGTGGCCTGTGTACTTCCTCGCAAACGGGACAATGATCTGATCATAGACAGGCGTCCAGAAGAGAACGCTGACGGTGTCGAACAGGGAGAGGGATGCGGACGGAATCTCAAAGTTTTTTCCCATGTGTTGGTCCATCGTATTACCTTGTAAGACGAACATCGTGCTCATTTGGCTGTAAACTGTTGCAAAAACTATTCCAGAGGCCCATACTGGGAGGAGTGTGATTATGGACTTGAGTTCTTCAACTTGAGTGACTGTGCAGAGTCTCCATGGGTTTATTTGACCATCTTTGATGCTATCGGATTGAGTTTCCACTGCAGCCTTGTCGAAGAACCTGAGACAATGCACAACTTGGTTTAGAAAGCAGAGAATGTTAAGGACTTGAATTTTGTGGTGAATGGTTCGAACATTTTCGTTGAATCTCTTATCAAGATAGAGAGATCAAAACTTCCATAAAAGTTGTATTTCAGTCCGTATCTCAAAACGAAAAAGATGCGTGAAAATCGAGTGACATCGTATTACGGATACAATCCTGTTATTGATATGGAAATATTCTATGAGATGATATAAATATCCTGAGATATTATTTGATATCGTATTGAATACCGAAGATATTATCTAAGCTCATAGAATATTTCCATATTGTATCCCGTAATACATGCTTCGAGCTTTGAAATTTTGGTTGAGTTTATGGTCAAAACAGGAGATATATCCACACAAAGATGAGAAAGCTTTTCTTACTTCAACTTCTCTGTGTGGGCAAGCTTCCGGCTACCCTTAATATTACTCTCTTCATCTGCGGTTTCATAGAGTAGAGATTTGTCCTCGGGAACCTTCACACTCATCTTTCTAAATGCTGCGAGTATGACTTGAAAAATACGCGTGAAAGGACTCCCTCCGGGTCTCTGAAGCCTGTAATTACGACTACCTGCGAAGAAAAAGATAACTGCAATGGCCATTGCCACTGCAGGAATACCGAAACCCCATCCCCAGCCCACATTCATTTGTATCCAGACAAGGACAGTCGCAGCTATGAGCGCACCAATGTTAATGGAGAAGTAAAACCAATTGAAGAAAGAACTTTTCTTCTTCTTCTCCGACTCATCGTTCTCATCAAACTGGTCGGCACCAAAGGATGAGACACATGGCTTTATGCCACCTGTCCCTAGAGCAATCAGATAAAGTGCAACAAAGCAGACAGCTACCTGACCCGAATTAGGGTGACAAGTATCACCATTGCAGTTAGAAGGTCTGAGCCCAGGAATCGAAGCTGATAATGTCAGAAGGGTCATACCCTGCACGAGAAGAAAACAAACTCATCTAAAAGAGATTCACACGGTTTCAGAAATCTGCTTAAAAGAACGACAAAGGGAACAATAATTCCGTTTCAGGGCAAGCACACTCACAGAGACATAGATGAAAACGAAAATCGCAATTGTCCAATACCGACCAAGATAAGCATCAGCGATAAATGCTCCAATCAAGGGAGTAATGTAACAAGTTCCCGACCAATTTGTGACGTTGTTTGCAGCTGTGGCATTGCCTTGATTCAGACGATTCTCCAGATAATTCACCAGGTTGGTACCCATCCCATAGTATGCCAATCTCTCACAGCATTCATTTCCTAAGAAGAGAAACAAATGGCACCGATCAATCATTGCCAGATACACAATACATATGCACAAAGAAAAACATTGTCAAATGATAGAATGTTACCCAAAATGAACCGACAAGCTTTCCAGTTGCCGGTTTTCTCCTTGTTTGCCGGATTCTTGTTAATATCTACCGTTCCATCCTGCGTATATACATCCTTCTCTTCCATTGTGGTTCTCTATCTACAAGCTAAAGCTCTAACCAAACTGTCATCAAAGTGGCATCAAGAGAATCGATCAAATCAATGTTATCCGATCAAACTACATCTAGAATCGCGAACAGACACTGACATATCATGATGTTTACAGCAAAACTTTGTGTCAGGATTTGACTTCATGACACAACGAAAGTACTCACTGAATAATCTTTGCACAGAACAGTTCCCTCCAAATTCAAGCTCATGAATTCAGCTATGGCTAAGAGCAGAAAGCTTCAAAGCCTGGATTTCTAGCGTTTAACAAGAACTCAAGAAGCTAAGAACTTGACTACAAAAAAGATGGCGACGAGGATGCAATAACAATTAGATGAACTAGATATTTCTACAATTCTAACTTCTCACGGAACTCACACATACCATAACATGACAGATAAGAAAATTATGCTTTCGGATTGAGTTTTCGGGCAAGCAAAAGCAAGATAAAGATTACAGAAGATACAGTCGGAAAGACAGAGCTTTGTTCATCTAATCCATAAGAAACACAAAGCAACACAGTTGGAGATTCAAAGAGTTAAAAATTCATCAATGAAAGCATGAAGAAGGATTCTGAGACAAACCCTTTCCAACGAAGGCTGAGAAGCTGACGAGAAGATTAATGAGACAAGAGTCGCAGTGGATTTACTCACCACCGCTTCTCAAACCTGATAGAGAATGCAAAATATATTTACACTCTTTGGTCTGTTCAACTTTATATGCTTTGAACAAAGTAGTGTACTTTCCTTTGGAAATTTCTAATTTTACCCGTTAACGTTTTGTATTTTTAGAATTTGGCCCAACACTTTTGTTCTGTCTTTTTCATCCGATTTTGAATGTGAACTCTTGGATTAGAGAGATACCAAGGGATACGACACATAGTGGACTTAATTATTGACTTTATATAAAAACAATAAATAAAAGATAAGTGTGAAACCAAAGTTTTTTTTGTCATAAGTTCATTTTAAAATTCCCTCCTGCGTTCACATTATATATATTATATATATATTGAACTTTTTGTACGACAAAAATACATTTCAAACACTATATTTTTATTCTGATAAAAATTATATATAGTAATTAGGTAGATCTTCCCATTGAAATAATTTTTTTATTAATTTTAAAATTTATTAGAGGGAGCTAAAATCAATGAAATTAAATATATTAGTTAACGGGGTTGTGATTGGGTTTGAATTGAAAGGATAAAATGCAATAATATCTACTTAAGTATTAACTATTTAGCGTTTATAACATATAAATTACTTCGAATTATTTTTTGAACAATCAATCAATTATCATTCAGAAAATGTTGTTTTTTATTTTTATTCTCTTAGGAGTTATTCTACCGTATGTATACTTTCATATTATTTAAACTTAATCCTTGATATGTAAAATTGTAGAGAGGGACATATGTCAATAAAATTAGACATAAATATTGAAAAAAATTAGAATGAATGAAAATAAAACAAATTTCTTTTGGAAGTAATAAAAGTTTATCGCATATCCTTTTACTCGTCATAGAAAATCTAAAATTAATGGTTCATCACATTTTTTTTAATTTCGATTAATGTGAATATATATTTTATTTATGATTAAATCAATTTATTTCGGATATTTTCAAAATGATTTATTTGTTTTAAAAATTACTAACAATTAAGTTAAACCTATCATAATTAGAATTTTCTTAACATTAAACTATGATTATACACTTCACTTATTCCTGGGTTATGATTAGGGTTGGACAAATAACGGATATTTGTGAATATCAGACTATTTTTATTTGTCTGGTCGAGGTACCATCCCACTTAGCATTCCGAGACTTTCAGGAGTCTGTATACAAAGTATCTTACAGACTTTCCAAAACAACTATTAATTAGATTCCCTCTCTGCCCTTTTTCGAGTGAGTCCAAGAATACAGATAATGGAACATAGAATCAAAAAGGTAAAGAAATCGACAGATCCAAGATGTACTCCGACAAGTAAAGGGAGTTCGAATAGATATTGATTGTGTTCAACGGGGCCCAACTCTTCTTTCTTTGTCTGATTCGAGGGGGTCCCTATTCTAGCAAAACCACCCAACAGAGCCATCATCAAGCAAAAAAGAAGCGGCTCTTTCCACGGCGGGGTCACTATTGACTCTATTTATTATTATGGTAAATCGGTGTATCAAGATGTCAATCTGAGATCTGATTTGCGGATGTCTTGACTGTATTTTTTGGAACATATGCAGTTATGGGAATATCCATAACTGTATTTGTATTCGGCGAATATCCAAATTTAGTATTTGTATTTGTATTTGTAAATTCGGATATTTGTAAATACGAATATTTGTCGAATATACGGATATCCGTCGGATATACGGATATTCGTATCTGAATCTAAATTCTTTTAACGTATAAAATATATATAAAAATATATTTAATAAAAAATCAATAATCATCAAATATAATCTAAAACTAAAATTTCAAATCGCATAAATATACAAATATATATAATATAAATAAAACAAAACACCAAATCTTCACATTCATCTCCACACGAGTCATTTAAATTTAGTTTCGTGGATTATTCTACGAATATCGTCAATTCACCTAAAACAATGATAGAAATTGTTAGATTACACACTAAAATAAAATTCGCAAAAAGTTGTATATTTAGTGAGTTCTATATTTTTTTCATATATTGTAATGTCTCTATAACATTATCCAACTCATTTGGATTAGAACCAATCTTGAGTATAAATTAAATATTCAACAATATTAGTTATTTTAATGTATTTGATATTTTAGTTTTCCTAACATAAATATATTACATATTTGACTATATATATTTATATAATAAATGTTTAAATAAGATTAATAATATTTTTTATTTCCAATTTGATCATTAAAATCAATTTTGTTATATATGTATTTATATATTAACTAAATTTTCTATTTAATACTTACAGATACGAATAGTTCGGATAATTGAGTCTACTATTTGTATTTGTATTTGTATTTGTCAAATATCTGATTTCTAATATTTGTATTTGTATATGTATCAGTGGATATTTGAATTTTCGGTTCGAATACGAGTCAAATACGAATCGGATACAAATATTTCGAATATTTTGTGCAGCCCTAATTATAATAGCTTTAAATACTAATGTTTTATTTAATTAAATTAATTGGAATGCTTGTAAACTACTTTCCCGGGTCAACGGAGACATCACCTTTGCGTTAGTAACAATGATTCAATTGGGGGATTATCAAAAATACCCCTGTAGGGCTAAAGTGCTTCAAAAATACCCTTGGCTGAAAAAAAAAAGTTTCAACTTCAAATCTACCCTTAAAATATTGATAATCCCATGTTACCCTTGACGACATTTTTTCTCTCTCCTCTAGAGCACCTCTAATTCTCGCGCGAAAATTACTGTTCCCCCACACCACAACAGATTCGGTGAGAGTAGCTTGCAATCGGCATCAGATTCGCTGCCAATAGGTTGAAATCCTTTGTTGTCAACAAAGAAGCTTGCAATTAAGCACGTTCCGCAGAAAAACCAGGTATGTATAGTGAGTTTTTCGTGTTTCTCTTGGGTCTATTGCAATGTCAAAGGTGACAGAGTGGGTCACAGAGTCGTACGGTCGCACTGGGTCACAGTCTCATCGAGGGGTCAAAGGGATCAAAGGTCATCGCAGGGGTCCAAGGGTAAATGGGTCGAAAAGGGTGAAAGGGTCGCAGGGGTCCAAGGGTAAATGGGTCGAAAAGGGTGAAAGGGTCGCAGGGGTCCAAGGGTAAATGGGTCGAAAAGGGTGAAAGGGTCGCAGGGGTCCAAGGGTAAATGGGTCGAAAAGGGTGAAAGGGTCGCAGGGGTCCAAGGGTAAATGGGTCGAAAAGGGTGAAAGGGTCGCAGGGGTCCAAGGGTAAATGGGTCGAAAAAGGTCAAAGGGTCGCAGGGGTCCAAGGGTCGCAAGGAGCGCAAGGGTCGCAAGGGGTCGCAAGGGTCGCAGAGGTCCAAGGGTCGCAAGGGTCGCAAGGGGAAAGGGGTCGCAAAGGGTCCAAGGGTCGCAGAGGTAAAGGGGTCGCAAAGGGTCCAAGGGTCGCAGAGGTAAAGGGGTCGCAAAGGGTCCAAGGGTCGCAGAGGTAAAGGGGTCGCAAAGGGTCCAAGGGTCGCAGAGGTAAAGGGTCGCAGGGGTCCAAGGGTCGCACGGTCGCTGTGGATCACCAAGGGTCCAAGGGTCGCAGGGGTCCAAGGGTCGCACGGTCGCTGTGGGTCACGGAATTTACCCCTCTTTTTATGTTTTTGTTACAGGTGTAATGGATACGGCGGATAAGAAAATCACACTGATTTATTTTTTATATGATGGTAAATGGGAAAAAAAACCCAAATGGAGAATTTGAATGGGTTGGTAGAGTTCAGGAAAACCAGAGAGTATTTTTCTTATGTCCTCCGGTTAGTCTGACATACCAGCAACTGATTGATGAGTTATGCGCAGAGATGATGGTGGATAATAATACAACGAAGTTGAAGTTAAGCTATTTGCCCAACATTTGTGAAAATAGGAAGCC
>CM071861.1:20198936-20215661 GCA_036759665.1 Gynandropsis gynandra
CGACCCATGCGACCCATGCGACTCATGCGACTCATGCGACCTATGCGACCCATGCGACCCAACCGACCCTTTGGCTCAACCGACTCATGCGACTCGACTGAACCATGCGACCCAAGCCGACTCACTAAGACAACCGACTCAAACGACCCTTAGACTCCCTGCGACGCTCAAGCGACCATTGCGACCCAAATCGACTCACTCAGACTCAACAGACTCACTGACACTCACACCCATTTCAAATCAATAAACCATTCTGGGACTCGACAGCCTGCAAACCCTAGAAATCGACGCTCAACCGACCATCGCGACCCAAACCGACCCACTGAGACAACCGACTCTTGCGACTCAACCGACTCATTGACACTCACACCATTTCAAATCAATAAACCATTTTGGGACTCGACATCCTCCAAAACCCTAGAAATCGATCTACTTACACTTATTGACGCCATTGAAGATTGACTCGTGCTCTCTTCTCCACCGCTGCTGATTCTAGCCATTTCCTTCTTGCCAACTTCGAATTTCCTTCTTGCCAACTTCGAATCGATCCCTCTCAAGTTCGAAATCACTTGTTCTTTCTTGGCTTTTACTCTCCTAGAATGCGGGTTTGGCTTTTACTCTCCCAGAATGCGGTTTTTCCCACGTTCGAAAATTAAGGGTAAATTTGTCTTTTCTCCAGTTTTTTTTTCCGATTAAATAATTATTTTAGGGAAGGGTATTTTTGAAGCATTTTAGCCCTACGAGGGTATATCTGATATTCGCCTGATTCAATTGCTAAAAAAACTTAGGGCCCCGAATATAAGAACTAATTTTTATTTATTTTAATATAAATTTATGATTTTTCTCATCTTCTACATTTCTCTCTTACCTATGTTCTATTTAAATTTAAACGAAAAGAACTTCAAAAATATCTTTCATGCTATTTTGATTTTAAATTGACCATTCCATATAAAAAGAGTTTTTATTTGAAATCTACTCTGAAAATATTGATAACTCATAATTACCCTTATCTTTTAATTAATCGACTGTTTTTTTCGCTCCTCCAAAACACATCGATTTTTCTCTATCTTGTGGCGCGAAAATTACTCTTCTCCCACACCACATCAGATTCGACGAGAATAGCTTGAAATCGACATCAAATTCGTTGTATGTAGTTTGAAATTGGCATCAAATTCACCGCGAATAGGTTGAAATCGTTTGTTATCAACAAAGAAGGTTACAATTAAGCACGTTTCGTAGAAAAACCGGGTATGTATAGTGAGTTTTTCGTGTTTCTCTTGTGTTTTCATGTTTCTTTTATGAATTACATAACCCGAGTAAGTAGTGAGTAATATGTATAGATTCGATTCTCCCTTTATTGAAATGTAAAATGATCGCAATGAGTGACAGTCTATTCGAATCACACAGTCGCATTGGGTCACAGAGTCTCATCGAGTCGCACGGTCGCACTGGGTCACAGAGTCTCATCGAGTTGCACGATCGCACTGGGTCATAGAGTCTCATTGAGTCACACGGTCGCACTGGGTCACAGAGTCATATTGAAACGCAGGGTCACTCTAGGTTATAGAGTCATATTGAAACATATGGTCGCATTGGGTCACAGAGTATCATCGAGTTGCATGGTCGCACTAGATCACAGAATCTCATCAAGTGGCACGGTCGCACTTGGTCACAGATTCATATTGTCGCGCTGGGTCACAGATTGTGATCGAGTCGTACGGTCACACTTGGTCATAGAGTCTCATCGAGTCCCACGGTCGCTGGGTCATAGAGTCTCATTAAGTCGTCTGATCACATTGGGTCACAGAGTTATATTGAAACACATGGTCGCATTAGGTCATACAGTCTCATCGAATCAGATTGTCGCACTGGATAACATAATCTCATCGAGTCGCACGATCGCACTTGGTCACAGAGTCGTACTGAAACACATGGTCGCGTTGGGTCACATATTGTCATCGAGTTGCATGGTCGCACTGGGTTACAGAATCTCATTGAGTCGTACGGTCGCACTGGGTCACAGAATCATATTGAAACACAGGGTTGCACTGGGTCACAGTCTCATCGAGTCGCATGGTCGCACTGGATCACATAGTCATATAGAAACACAGGGTCGCACTGGGTCATAGAGTCTCATCGATCGCAGGGTCGCACTGGATCATAGAGTCTCATTGAGTCATACGGTCGCACCGGGTCACAGATCCTCATCGAGACATATGGTCGCACTGAATCATTTTGAATTTGAAACACGTGGTCGCAGTGGGTCACATATTTTACTTTTTTATGTTTTTCTTACAGGTGTAATGGATTCGGTGGATGATAAAATAACACTGCTTTTATTTTTTGTATGATGGTAAATGGGAAAAAATCTAAATGGAGAGTCTAAATAGGTTGGTACAGTTCAGGAAAAACATAGAGTATTTTTCTATTATCCTCCGATTAGTCTGACATATTAGCAACTTATTGAGGAGTTATGCGGAGAGATGATGGTGGAAAAAATACAACAAATTTGAAGTTAAGTTATTTGCCCAATATTTGTAAAAATAGGAAGTCGACATATATAATGAATGACAAGTATCTTATTTGTTATATGTTCGATCGCGTAAGAGAATCAACAAGTGTGAAGTGTGAAATGGAGATTAAGAGGGAAGTTGAACCTCTGATTCCTTATTTTGGAAGCACTGCTAGAGAAGGTGAGGATAAAAGTGTTGTATATTGTGATTACAATGTTACTTTAGGTCCAAATAACAAAAGTAGAGTTTGGAGTAATTCGACGGAAACAATAAATTTTTTGGATTCGAATAATTTTGATAGTGAACATACCAGCGAGTTAAGAGAAGATGGTGGGTGTGCCATAAATGTGGTAGTTGATGAAGTTGTTTGTTGAAGTAATAAATCTGATTTTGATGTGCCAACAGAGCATAAGGATGGTGATGGTCAGATAATGAAAATAAAATCTTCGAGTTCGAAGATGGATTGCATCTTAAAATTGAGCAAGAGTTTGATAGCAAGAAGGATGTACAAACATTTGTAAGGAAGGGTTCAATTGAAGCTTGTTTTAGATATAGAACATTGATTTCTGATTAGAAGCTGTGGGCAGTACGATACAAGTTTGCCGGAAGTGGTTGTAAATGGAAATTACGTATGGCAGCAATCCCGAATTCCAAACAGTTTACTGTGAGAACACACTATCCCATTCATAATTATTCACCTATATCTAAATCGACAGAAGCTACAAATGGTACAATGTAATTGGTTAAGGATTATTTAAATGACGAATATGGCGGAAAACATGAAACACCTCCAGCAAAAGAATTGATGGCTCGTGTAAAAGCATAGTACAATACCAATGTATTGTATCTGATGGCATTAAAAGGCAAATGTAGTGCTTAAAAGGAGATCCGTGGTGATAAATTTGAACATTATAGGAGGCTTTCAGGGTGGTTGCACATGTTTACAGAAAGAAATCTCAGATCTTTCGCAAATCTTTAGCTGGACAATGACGGGAAAAGCTTCAAATACCTTTTTATGGTTGTCGGAGCGACTATAAGAGGATGAAAATACATGCGTAAAGTGGTTATTATGGATGCAACATTTTTTACAAGAGTGTACAAGAGAGCATTGATTTTAGCGACCGTGCACGATGGTGAACAACACCAATATCGTCTTGCATGGGAAATAATCGATAGAGAGAATGACGAATCATGGACATGGTTTATGTCAAGGTTGAAAGAGTTGATACCAGATGGACATGATATCGTTGTGGTATCTGATCGCCATAAAAGCTTGATAAAAGCAGTAAAAAAAGTGTACAAACAAGCTGATCATGGTTTTTGTGCTCGTTATATAATGCAAAATATAAAAAGTTATGTCAATAAAGGGCATGGTAAAAAGACTTCAAAGGATGATACTGTTGCGGAAATGTTCTTCAAATGTGCAACATCACGCACAATGAACGAATTTGAAGTGCTATTGAATGACTTGAAAGCAAGGTACAAATATGATATTTGTGACTTTTTTTACTGTTGTGACCTCTGTGACCTTTGTGCAGATATCCTAATGTTGCAAAATATTTAGAGAAAGAAGAACTTGATCCCGTTAAGTGGACAAGATGAAAATATAAGGGTGAAGGTTACAACTTATTAACCACTAACGGCATCGAGTCAATAAATTCAACGTTGAAGAAGTAAAAAAAATTTCGATCCTATGACTTTTAAATATTTGTTTGGGAAAGACAATGAAATGGTTCAATACATATAGGTTGAAAGCAGCTACTGGTGATGATTCTCAAAAGTTAACACCTTACGTTGAGAAAACGTTACATGAACGGTTTGGACAGACATCCAAATATGATATTATTAAATTGAATAGGTTGAGTGATGAGTATGATGTGAGAAATAAGATGGATAGAAGATTTGTAGTGAGTCTTTAGAAAAGAACGTGCTACTCTAAAATTTTGATGTGGATAAGTATCCATGCAGTCGCGTAATGACTGCTACACATAAGGTTGGTAAAGGTCACAAGATACCAGAACTATGTTCAACATACTACCTTCGGGAGACATGGCGTTTGGCTTACCAAGAAACCGTGCATCCGTTTCCTGATTGTAGTGATTGGAATATTCCTCCTCAATATTCTGAAGTTATGATTCTACCTCCTATGCTGGATGAGAAAAGGCAAAGTGGGAGGCTTGAAGAGAATCGTTATCCTGGACCCGGTGAGGCTTGGAGAAATACCCCATCTTCGTCGAGACAAACGGATTCAAATGCCAGCATCACTGACAATGTTTGGAACGTGATAACCGAGAGAACGCCAACTTTAAAAAAGGTTTGTTAGTGTGTAATATTATATTATTTGTATTATTAGTTTGTAATATTATATTATTTGTATTATTTGGACTAAACCTTGACGACTTTCATCATTATAATTTGATAAATTCTTCAATTTTGCATCTATTTTTCCTCATTGACGTTTAAGCATTATTGTGACCTTTGTGACTCAAGCGACCCATGCGATTCCTGCGACCCATACGACCCTTGCAACCATTGTGAACGTTGTGACCCTTGCGACTCTTACGACCCTTGCAGCCATTGTGACTCTTGCGACCCTTGCGACCATTGCGACCCTTGAAACCCATGGAACTCATGTGACCTTTGTGGCTAGTCGTTTTGATATCAGACTCCTAGATTTTCTAATGCCAACTATGTCGTTTTTCGAATACCACACTCATGACCCTTGTGACTCGTCGTTTCGATGTCAAACTCTTGTCTTTTCGACATTCTTTGTCCATCTATCTCTGTTACCCCTATATTAAAAGGTTCATCAAATTCTCTAAATCTCACCATCACATCTATTTGAGATAAGATTGAATCGGGAGAATTCCATCTCTCTCCTATCTTTGTCTAAGTCTCTAACTCTAAATTCTCTAAAAATTCTTTGTTACCTTTGTGACCTTTCTGACCTTCATTACGAAGGTCACATGGTAGATGCAGGACAACATGATGTCTATATGTTATTCAAGGTCTTGGTAATCGTCGGACTCGGTCTTTATGGAGATACACACAAGTCCTTACAATGTGGATGAATGACATTGTGTTGTATCTGCATTACATAAGGTCTTGGTAATCGATGGACTTAGACATCGTATTGTATCCGTGGTATTTAAGATCACGGTTAGAGGTCAACCATGAGATCGCGTTGAGTCACACGCGACTCTCTTTACGGGAGAGAGCTTCGATGTGTCTCTAAACTCAGCAAATTTTGAACTTTTGCCACCTTCTTTTTCTTTCCTTTTTTGTAACCTTTGTGACCTTTGTCAATCATTATAAATAGACCCATATTTAAACGTTAACAATGTCTTATTTTGTATCTATTGTTTGTAATTACATGAAATCGCCAACTCTCAATTGGAATAAATTAGAATCAATTTTAAATGGGAACCCATCCAAATCATACGACCCAATATGGTCCTCATGCGACCCTCAATGTGATTAAATTAGAATCAAATTTAAACGGGAACCCATCCCACTCATGCGACTCAATATGACCCTTATGCGATCCTCAATTGGATTAAATTAGAATCAAGTTTAAACGGAAACCCATCCGTTCCAATGCAACAACATATGACCCTTGTACGACCCTCAATTGGATTAAATTAGAATCAAGTGTAAACGGGAACCCAACCAACCCAATGCGACCACATATGACCCTTGTGCGACTCATGCGACCCATGTGATGCGACCTATGCGACTCATGCGGTTCATGCGACCTATGTGACTCATGCGGTTCATGCGACCTATGTGACTCATGCGACCCATGTGACTATTGTGACTCGTCGTTTCGATGTTAGACTCCTGTCTTCCGACCCACGTGACCCTTTCGACCCATGTGACTCATCGTTTCACTGTCAACTCTTGTCTTCCGACCCATGTTACTCATCGTTTCGTTGTCAGTCTCATATCTTTCATGCTATTTTGATTTTAAATTGACCATTCCATATAAAAAGAGTTTTTATTTGAAATCTACTCTGAAAACTTTCGACCCTTGTGACTCGTCGTTTTGATTTCAGACTCCTGTCTTCTGACCCATGACCCTTCCGACCCATGAAAATAGAATGCGTGCAGAGTCTTTGTGTCATGCTTCTGTTATCGATATTAAGAATCAATGTAGAAAATAATATCAATAATATCAACATTTGAACAATTGTTAAATGTATTATTTTGATTGATTTTTATCCTTTAATCCTTTTAATTCCATAAATTCGTCGAGTTCACATCTATGGATCCATATATGCGACCAAGCGACCCATGCGACCCTAAATTGGCATTAATTAGTTTGACGTTGTAAAGGTATTATTTTGATTGGTTTTTATCCTTTTATCCTTTTAAATCCATAAATTCGTCGAGTTAACATATATTGATCCATATATGCGACCAAGCGACCCATGCGACTCTCAGTTAGCATTAATAAGTTTGACATTGTAAATGTATTATTTTGATTGGTTTTTGTCATTTAATCCCTACTAATCCATAAATTCATCGAGTTAGCATCTATTGATCCATATATACGACCAAGCGACCCATGCAACCCATACGATCCTAAATTGGCATTAACTAGTTTGGCGTTGTAAATATATTATTTTGATTGGTTTTTGTCCTTTTATCCTTTTAAATCCATAAATTCGTCGAGTTCGCATTTATTGATCTATATATGTGACCAAGCGATCCATGTGACGCTGTAAATGTATTATTTTCATAATACGACCCATACGACCAAGCATGCGACACTGTAAATGTATTATTTTCACCATGAGACCCATGCGACTTATAAACTAGTGTGGCGCTGTAAGTTTATTATTTTTACCAAAATTACCGCCAAACATTTCACCAAAATTTCAAAAAACATAACTGTGTGGTCAAAGTTGGTCACAACCTTTCTCTTTCGTCGATTCGATGTCAAGGTAATGTCTTTTTGCATTCAGTCATTCCTTTTTTTTGAATAACGACACACTCTCTCTAACTCTTATCATCTTTTACCTATGTTTCGCTCTAACAGTCACAATCTCTCGGCTTTGTAAATGACATATTTCTCTTATTTTGTCTAAATCATTCTTCCGAGCTATCTAGAGTACTAACTTATAATCTTCTTCATCTGTCACTTTGTCGGTATGTTATATGTAGAGAATGTATAGATTTGACTTTGTTTTTCATTTTTTATTACAGAACATTCCGAGAAAGTTCTTCGATGAGCATATTAACGGGAAACCGAGGGACAACAACACAACAACGCTTAAATCAGATGTGTCATGGTATTGAGGATTTCGTAGTTTTCTGTTGCGAAGGTGATATGGTTTTTAACGTCATCGGTTTCAGAGAAGGTATGTGTAATCTACAATATGCGTCATGATCATCATCAAACGCAAAAGTAGGGTCATACTCTTCTGCTCAGACAATTTTCACGGCAACCGCCACATGTTCAAATCTGGCCGTAGATGCATTGGTAAGTGATCTCAAACCGATTCATTATATATCACTTCGGTTATTTATTCGATTTTTAATCATTTCTACTGATGTAACTTGGGTGATGTCACAGATCCTTCTGATAAGGTTTTTCAGGTCGAATGGTCTTAGCGATAGACGATGTAAGATAATGCTCATAAGCGATCAAGAAAGGGCGTAGTCGGTAGAATCGAGGCCCATGAGTCCTGGTAGCGCTAGCATCAGAGGGGGTTAAAGAAAGTTTTGTCCTGAAAATGGACAAAACGAGAGATGTTCCCTCACATTCGAATTGGTCTCCAATGGAGCAACACACATGCTTCGGGTTGTCCCTCCAACAGGGTCTAACAACAACATGGTTTGATTTCAGGTGTATTTTAATTGGACTTCCCTTGAACAACAACATTCCCTTGAACTTGAACTTCATATTTGTATTTGGTTGGTTTTTTATTATTATTCTGGAGTTACTGTTATTATTAGTATCACTATTATCGTGGATTTACTAATATTTTGGATTTACTATTATTGTGACCATTGTGACCTTGTACCCCTACGACCATTGTGATCGTTGTGACTTTGTACCCATGTGACCCTTGTACCCCTGCGATCCTTGTACCCCGTGACCCTTGTATTGTACCCTTGAGGCTCTCTAACCCTCTTATCGCTGCGACCCTTGTACCCCTGTGACCCCTGCGACCCTCTGTCCCCTGCGACCCTTTGACCCCTCTATGACCTTTTGACCCCTCTGCGACCCTTGGACCTCTGTGACCCTTTAACCCCTCTGCGACCCTCTAACCCCTGGGACCCTCTGACCTTTATGACCCTATGACCTTTTGACTCCCCCTGCGACCCTTTGACCCCTTTGCGACCTTTAGACCTCAGCGACCCTTGTACCCCTGTGACCTTTTGACCCATTTGCGACCCTTACAACCCTTGTACCTCTACGACCCTTTGACTCATTTGCGACCCTTTTACCCTTGCGACCCTTTAAAAAATATGAATCAAATTTAAAAATAATAATTTATTATGATCAAATTATTTACAAATAATATGAATCAAATTTAAAAAACTAATAATTTATCAAGTTATTTACAAATAATATGAATCGAGTTCAAGGATGACATGGTGGGATGCCATTAGTCTCGAGGTGTAGGGATACATCTTCCATTCGTAAATACATCAGCAGCCATCTTCTCACGCATGTAAGCAACATTGCGTCGCAAATTTCGGGTAACTTCCCAGCTTTTTTCAATACAATGACTTCTAAGAATTTGAAGGCGTAAACACCACAGTCACTCGCGCTTTTGTTCTGTGACACACCTTCATAATACTCGTACTCCCATTTATCTTCTCCAGAAGCCAAGCAAAGAAACACTCCGAGTCGGGACATCTTGGGGATAGTTGTTCTTATAATCTCCATCACCGGATCGATATGTGATTCCTTCAACCTGCTCTAGCAGTCGTATACCGTGATGCATCGGGTTTTGAAATCCACTTTCATGGCTACCCAATGAACATGTATATATCGATTTTTGGATGATGGAATGTTTGCAATCGAGAGTAATCCATCGTAATGATTCACGTCTACATACTTCCGGTTAAAGTTGGATTTAACCCGCTTCTTGCATATCCTTGGGCATGATGGATTGACATCCATAACATCAACATACCATCCGTTTTCGCCCAAACTAAGGATGGTTTCGAATGAAAGTAACTGAAACATTAAAACAAAATGATAAGAATGCATAAAGTACGAAAACATTCATGTTATTCGAATAATATATACAAATTACCATTAGTGGGATCATGAAACCACCACAATGCCATTTTAATTTCGATGATTCCCCGTTAACATGCTTGTGGTAAGTATCCACAAGCTTCTCGAATGTATAAATCTCCCATGGAAAGCCTTCACAAAATTTCAAGTCATCAACCATGTCAATGAGATCATGGCTGATAAAGTTGTCTGATGAAAGTTTGTGATCCAGAACTTGCGCTAACAATATCAAAGTTACCAACCTCTTCCATTCGGTGGAATTCTTCACCTTCACAAGGTTTTAACTCACTTGTACGGAAGTCACCTTTCCACGGCCGAATTTCTTCAGCCTGAATGTACACCCCTTTTGGACTCACATCCTCTCGGATAGGGTCCACAGTTCAATTCTGTAATTAGTGCATACTCTACTATAGAGTATCGGATGGGAAAACTGTTTACGATGAACCACAACTCCTTCTTGTTCCGTACAATCACGGAGTGATTTAGTAGGATAGACATTTGAACCTTTTTCAATATGGACTCACATTAGAAATGGAATAAATGCCTAAATTGTGACTCCTTGTCAAAGTAATGCAACTCATATTCATCTAAAATTCCTCTCAACTTCTGTATTGTCTCGTCAATGTGGACTCACATTTGGCATTCTATCCATGTGCTTGAATTCATACAAAAACTTCAGCTTTGGCGGCACCTGTAAAATGACCAATTAAGAATACATTAGACTTCTACCGAATCATGCGACCCTTGCAACTCAATTGACCCATGCGACTCAAGCGAACCATGCGAATCAAGCGACCCTTGTGACTTAAGCGACCCAAGCGACTCAAGCGACCCATGCGACTCAAACGACCATTGGAACTCAATGAGACTCAAGCGACCATTGCGACTCAAGAGACCTTTGAGAGTCATTTGAGTCGAAGAGGGTCATGAGTCTCAAGCGACTGATTGAGACTCTTGACCCTCTTCGACTCAAGCGACGCAATGAGACTCAAGAAACCCTTGTGACTCAAGCGACACATGAAACTCATGTGACCTTTACGAATCAATGAGACTCGATCAACCCTTACAACTCAAGTGATTCACGAAGACTCAAACGACTTACTAAGACTCAACCGACTCATTGAAACTGAACCGACTCAATCGACTCACTAAGACTCAACCGAATCACTCAGATTCATACCCATTTCAAATCAACAAATTTTTTGCTTTCAACAGCCTGCAAAAACCTAGAAATCGATCTACTTACACTTACAGACGCCATTGAAGATTGACTCATGCTCTCTTCTTCACTACTGATTCTTGCCATTTCTTTCCCACTTCAAATTTCCTTGGTCTCAACTTGAATCTTTCTTCTTGTTAATTTCAAATCGATCCCTCTCAAGTTTAAAATCCTCTCGTATTTATTGCTCTCAACTTTGAATCACTTTTTCCTTTCGAAAAACTGCCAGATTGTGTGGGTTTTTTTCACGTGCGAAAATGAAAGACAAATGTATTTTTTCTCCAGTTTTTGTCTATTTAATAATTATTTTTACGAAGGTAGACGTGAAGTATTTCAACACTACGAAGATACCTTTGATATTATGTCATTTAAATGAATATCGTATCCAAAATAAAAACTTTAATATAAAGTAGAAAAATACCTTTTATGTGTTTCCTTCACGAACTTAATTAATATAAATATAGATATCTTGGTTTTAAAAGTTTTCATAATAATGTTTTAGGAATTTAATAAATTTATATATTGATAATTAATTTTGACGGAATTAATTCTTTATTGTGAAACTAAACTAGAGATTTATACAACTATTGCTTTTCTTCTTCATCTTTTATTTTTGAAAAAAAAAAACATTTAACAATCAACACCACCAATTGCATTGAATGAGAATTAAAAAAACATTCATAATAAAAACAAGAGAAATCTTATATAAAAATATAAATTATAATTATAATACATATTAATAAATGAATTATTCTTATATTCTATATAATTACATATTTTTGGCATATAGTTTTATATAAATTTTGAAATTTTAATATAAAAATATTTTTTCCTCAAAAATTTAATTCAAATATCAAATTTTATGCTTAATTTTAAATAAAAATATAAATTTTAATTTAAAATTTATTAATGTTCATTTCATTGAATAAAAAATATATCATTTTATATCAATTTAAATAAACGTCTAGACAAGATTTTGATGATCTCTAGAGGGTGTATATAATATATATACATATATATAAATAACGATATTTATAATCTAAATACTTAATTGCTGAAATATTAATTATCAAGAACAAACATAAATATTAAAAAAACCAAAGTAAATAACATATACAAATATTTTGTAATTATCAGTCTACTTTTTCATTTTTTTTATTGCATTCAAAATTATCATAACTTCTTCTCCCAAATTAAAATAAAATTCATTAAATTTCTAACCACAATATATATTTATATATATATATATATATATCTTTTTTATTGCGCTTAGGGTCACATGCTGCCAAATGTAATGCCTCGTCAAAACCATGAGTTCATGGTCTTGCCAACCTTCTTCAACAAATAATTTTGTTTTCATAGGATGAGAAAAATAAATCAAGATTTTTTCTTGTTTCCTTTCGTTTATTTTCTTTTCAAAGTTGACTCTTACACTTTCACAAAACATTAAATTTGGTGGGTTATCAGAATATGCACAAAATTTATGAGATACATAGCAACATCATAGACCAAATTAACATCAAAAGCAGTAATCAATTTTATAAACACACATTCAATAATTCGAACAATAACTCGAATCGAATAAAAAAATCGAGTTGAAGATATTACCTATCAAGAGAGTTGGTGTGTAGGATCACCACTTTTTTCATCGACATAACGACTTTCAACAACCCTTTCTTCAAAATTGATGATGCAACAATGACAACAATTCTTGATTTTATTGATGTTGTGCATATCAAAGAATATTCCAGGTGTATGTATTAGATAGAGAGAATATCAAGTATACCCTTGTAGATTTATAACACTTCACACATATCCTTGTAAATCTAATGAAAAAAATTGGAGAATATGTTCTTATATTTTGTTAGTGAAAACAGATACGGATTGATATTTTTGTTAGGGAAACAAAATCTATTTCAAAATTGAGACGAGGGAACGAGAGGCAATTTCGACGTTGAGAGCAATTTAGCCATTTTTGAGCGATTTCCAGCAATTTTCGAGCAATTTCCAGCGACTTTTGAGAGATTTCAAACGATTTCGGGCGATTTCAAACGCACTGGAACGGTCTCATGGGTCATATGGATCGTCTGGGTTACACTAGACCGCACTGGGAAGGTCTCATGGGTCATATGGATCGTTTAGGTCACACTCGAAGGGTCTCATGGGTCATTTGGATCGTTTGGGTTGCACTGGGATCGCGCTGGATCGTTTAAGTCACATTGGGTCGTAGAGTCACAATGGATCGCAGAGAATTTTTGAAATTATTTTTTTGTAGTGAATGATAAATTTGAAGTCAAAATAACATTTCAATGATATTTTTGAAGTTGCTCCTATTAGATAAGAAGTGATCTATTATTCCATTTTAAAAAAGGAATTATTAAATTTTTTGAACATTGAGATATATTTATAAATAAAATTAAAATAATATTTTTGGAAAATAATAGGGTTTATATGAAATAATTTAAGAGAAATTATTTCAATAATAAAAAGAAAAAATCTGAACAGGCACGCAATCCGATTTCCCCATCCCTGAACGCTCTCTATTTATGATCCAATTAAGTTCTCATCATGTGTCTTTATTGTATACGTTTACACAGATGATGAGAAACTCATTATTGGCACACTTTCTTTTGTGAGATAATTAATTTTTTATTTCTTTAATTTAAAAAAGTTGCATTTATGATTTATTTAAAGCAGTTTAGCTGCCCAAAATTACCAAGTTTGTAATTACTTATCTTTTAGCATTTTTTCTAGTTTAGTAAAACAATCTATTCTCTTTTAAAAATACTGTTTTAGTATATTCTTTCCTCGATTTTGATTCACATCCTATTTTCCTGTCGATTTTTAGTTTTCATCCTATTCTTCCTTCGAAAATACCGTTTTAATCCTATTCCCCCTTTGATTTTGACCACATCCTATTCCCCTTTGATTTTTAGTTTTCATTCTATTCCCCCATCAACTATAAAAATCTGCCTACAACCCCATCCGTTATTTTTAGTTAATTTAGACCAAAATTTTTACTTAATTTTAATCCGAATTTTAACAAAAAAATCAAGTTAATTATTCAATTTAATCGATTTACTTGATTTAATTGATTTCGAGTAAAATTGAGTACAATTTGTTTACTTGAAATCATTTTTACCCAAATTTGACCCAAATTTTAACTCAACTTTAACCCAAATCCGATCCAATTTTGATCCAAATTATAACCTCAATTTTGACTTGATTTGAACCCGATTTTTACTTAATTTGACTTGAATTTTACTTATTTTTAAAATAGAATAATTATTTTTAAGATTGGGGTCAAATTTGGGTAAAAATGATTTCAAGTAAAAAAATCGTACTCAATTTTACTCGAAATCAATTAAATCAAGTAAATCGATTAAATTGAATAATTAACTTGATTTATTGTTAACATTCGGGTCAAAATTAAGTAAAAATAATAGATGGGGTTTTAGGCAGATTTTTTATAGTTTAGGGGGAATAGGATGAAAACTAAAAATCAATGGGGGAATACGCTGTGGTCAAAATCAAGGGGAAATAGGATTAAAACAGTATTTTCGAGGGAGAGAATATGATGAAAACTAAAAATCGAGGGGGGAATAGGATGTGAGTCAAAATCGCGGGGAGAATAGGACTAAAACAGTATTTTCAAGGGGAATAGGATGTGGTCAAAATATGCAATTATTATTATTATCGGATAAGGATTATTAATCAATAATTACATAATATCTACACGTTGTGTAATTTTATATTAACTAAATTATAGTGGGAAGTAACCCACACAATACGCGGGTTTTTATCAATTGTTTATTATAAATTTGAATTCATATGTCATAAATAATTATCATATCAAAAACTCATGTGATTGATGATGATTATATATTTTATATTTTACTTTACGAAAAAATGATCAATATATTTAAATTTTATTATAAATACCTAAATAGTTATTATAGTTCAATATCAAGATCAAGAAAACTAAATTTTGATATAATAATCTGATAAATTATTAGGCTAAAGAAAGATACGTAGATAATATAAATTATGTAGAGAAATAATAACTCAATTAGTATAAAATAACTTTTAAATAGAATATATTATCTTTTTTTTATATATAAACTTTTACAATTCTATATCTTCTCATGTTGTCACCTTGATAACTATGTCACTGTTTTTAAACTTCCATAATTTTTATTCTATTATATTAGGTTTTTAATGCCAACTAAATAAGTTTTAGATAAGATGAAATTAAAGTCAAGAAAATAGAAGCTAATCGAGGAAAAATAAATATGTCACCTGAACCCTAGCAGACCCGCCGTCGATCCGCGGCGCCCATCATCAACACACGACCATATCTACTTCGTCGACCCACCAAAAGAAAATCATAATCATTGGCGGTGAGGATTCTGATAATGAACCACCACTTGATGTGGTTTCTGAGAAATCAAGGGTGGGTTGTGGTGGATTCCGAGATTTAATCGAATAAATAAATATTGTTGAAGTGGAATCCTGCGAGAACAACATTTGCATTTATACATGTATATATATATATATATTTGAAAAGAATATTTAAATATAAAATTATCAAAATTTTGAATTAAATATTCGAAAAGAATTTATTGATTTAGAATAATATTTATTTAATGAAATTGATATATAATACAAAGTTATTCTAATGTATTAAAAATAAAAACATATATAGATAAAAAGCTTTTTATGGATAAAAAATAAAGAGCTTTTTATGGATAACAAAATATATCCAATGTATATGAATAATTTTAAAATTTTAAATGAAGTAGAGAAGAAACAACCTTTGGTATTCCATGAAGAAAAAACTTATTTTTTTAACATTTAATAATCCTTACTAATGTGGCTTTACCAGAAACAAATATAATACAAAAGTTATTCTAACGTATTAATATTAAAAACACACACATATATATATATATATATAAAGAGTAGATATTTTGAGAATTTATACACATTCTATCACAATAGAAATTGAGATTTGTTGATTTTTTTCTCTTTATACAACATGTTTTACTTTTATATATGAAACAATTTAAATTAATAAAAATGGAATTGATGCTTGGATTGTTATGTCAATGTTGACGTGCTTTACCAGAATTGAACAAAAACTCAAATTTTAATATATAATATTTAATTTAATTTGATTTAATTTAAGTTTTTTAAACATGACGTTTCATTTATACCATTGTTTTAGTATTATTTCAAAAAATGTGTCGTTTTTCTTCATTATGTATATATTTGATGATAATAAAATTAAAATTATAAATAGAAAATGGATATAAAAAATATATATCCAATATATATGAATATATATTAAACAAATATGTATATATTTTAAAATCTACATATAAATAAAGAGCTTTTTATGGATAACAAATATTTATCCAATATATATGAATAATTTTAAAATTTTAAATGAAGTTAAGAAGAAACAATATTTGGTATTTCAAGAAGAAAAAACTTATGTTTTTAAACATTTAATAATCCTTTCTATGGTATATATATATATATATAACTCTTTGGTGTTATTTCAAATAATATAATATAATATAAATATAAAAAATATATATCCAATATATATGAATATATATTAAACAAATATGTATATATTTTTAAAATTTATATATAAAAAAATAAGTTTTTAATATGGATATGAAAAAATATATATAATATATATATATATATATATTAAACAAATATGT
>CM071861.1:20231364-20261715 GCA_036759665.1 Gynandropsis gynandra
AAGGTTGCAGAGGGTAGAAGGGTCGTAAAGGGGTACAAGGGTCGCAAAGGGTAGAAGGGTCGCAGAGGTCACAAAAGATGCATAAGTCATAAAAGTCATTTTTTGTACCTGGCCTTCAAATCATTCAATAGCACTTCAAATTCGTTCTCCATGTATGCTGCCGCACATTTGAAGAACATTTCCGCCACAGTATCACCCTTTGAAGTATTTCTACCATGGCCTTTATTGACGTAGCTCTTTATATTTTGCGATATATGACGCGCACAAAAACCATGATCAGCTTCTTTATACACTTCTTTGACTGCTTTGATCAAGCTTTTATGGCGATCAGATATCACAACGACATCACGTCCGTCCGGTATCACCTGTTTCAATCTTGACATAAACCACGTCCATGATTTGTCCTTCTCTCTGTCGACTATTCCCCATGCAAGAGGATATTGGTGATGTTCACCATCTTGCGCGGTCGCCACAATCAATGCTCCCTTGTACACTCCTATCAGAAATGTCGCATCCACGGCAACCACTTACGCATGTATTTCCATCCCTTTATAGTCACTCCGACAGCCATAAAAAGGTATTTGAAGCTTTTTCCATCAATGTCGTACTGAAGATCTGCGACAGATCCGAGATTTCTTACTATAAACATGTGCAACCACCCTGGAAGCCTCCTATAATGTTCAAAGTCATCACCAAGAATATCCTTTTGAGCACCGCATTTGCCTCTTAATGCCATCAAATATGATACATTGGCCCCGTATTTTGCTTTTACACGATATCACCACGAATTTCCTTTTGAGCACCGCATTTCCTCTTAATGCCATCAAATACGATACATTGGCACCGTATTTTGATTTTCGCCATTGTGAACAACCATTTGCGAGTTGTTCTCACCATCACCATACTTATGCTCTGCTCGCACATCCGAAACAACTTTATTCTTGTCACAAACAACTCCATCAACTACCACATTCATGGCACACCCACCATCTTCTCTTAACCCGCTTGTATGTTCATTATCAGAATCATCCGAATCCAAAATATCTATTGTCTCCGGATTACTCTCAACTCTACTTTTGTTATCAGGACCTACAATAACACAGTCATCATAATCTACAAAAACTCGATCCTCACCTTCTTTAGAAATGCTTCCAAAAGTAGGAATTAGAGGCTCAATTTCCCTCTCAATTTCAATTTCACAATTCACACCTGCCGATTCAATCTCCACATACAGCAGTGGTCGAATTCCTCTTATGCGATCGAACAGATAACAAATAAGATGTTTGTCATTCATTATATATGTCGGCTTCCTATTTTCACAAATATTGGGCAAATAGCTTAACTTCAACTTCGTTGTATTATTTCCCACACTCATCAATCAGTTGCTGGTATGTCAGACTAACCGGAGGACATAAGAAAAATACTCTATGGTTTTCCTGAACTCTACCAACCCATTCAAATTCTCCATTTGGGTTTTTTCCCATTTACCATCATACAAAAAAAAAAATCAGTGTGATTTTCTCATCCACCGTATCCATTACACTTTTTCTTATGTCCTCCGGTTAGTCTGACATACCAGCAACTGATTGCAATAAATATGTGCTCCGGTTAGTCTGACATACCCACAGCGACCGTGCGACCCTTGGACCCTTGCGACCCTTCGACCCTTGCGACCCTTTCAGCCCTTTGCGACCCTTGTGCCCCTGCGACCCTTTCAACCCTTTGCGACCCTTTCAACCCTTTACGACCCCTTTCCCCTGCGACCCCTTTACCTCTGTCACCCTTTGACCCTTTGCGACCCCTTTCCCCTTGCGACCCTTGCGACCCCTTGCGACCCTTGCGCCCCCTTGCAACCCTTGGACCCCTGCGACCGTTGCGACCCTTGGACCCCTGCGACCCTTGCAACCCTTTGACCCCTGCGACCCTTTACCTGTGCGACCCTTGGACCCCTGCGACCCCTTTACCTCTGCGACCCCATTTACCCTTGGACCTGCGACCCTTGGACCCTTTGCGACCCCTTTACCTCTGCGACCCTTGGACCCCTCCGACCATTGCGACCCTTGGACCCATGCGACCCTTTGAACCCTTTGCGACCCCTTTACCATGCGACCCTTGGACCCATGCGACCCTTTGAACCCTTTGCGACCCCTTTCCTATCCGACCCTTGGACCCCTATGACCCTTTGAGACCCCTTTACCCTTGGACCCCTGCGATGACCTTTGATCCCTCGATGAGACTCTGTGACCCAGTGTGACCGTACGACTCTGTGACCCACTCTGTCACCTTTGACATTGCAATAAATATGACTCGTTTAGTCTCGTTTTCAATAATTGCAATAAACACAAGAGAAACACGAAAAACTCACTATACATACTTGGTTTTTCTGCGGAACGTGCTTAATTGCAAGCTTCTTTGTTGACAACAAAGGATTTCAACCTTTTCAACCTGATGCCGATTGCAAGCTAATCTCGCCGAATCCTGTTGTGGTTGGGGGAACAGTAATTTTCGCGCCACAGGAGAGAGAGAATTAGAGGTGCTCTAGAGGAGAGAGAAAAATTGTCGTCAAGGGTAATATGGGATTATCAATATTTTAAGGGTAGATTTGAAGTTGAAACTTTTTTTTAGCCATGGGGATTTTTGAAGCACTTTAGTCCTACAGGGGTATTTTTGAAGTTCCCCCAACAAAGATTTCATTGATTCAATTCATTCTTCTTTTATTTTTACTAGGACACACAAGATATTTTTTTTTGTAATTTTATTGAAAAAATATTATAAAAATCTGTAATATATAAATTTAGGACAACAAAATGAAATTATATCGTAAATAAATGACATTTGAATGGTGAAGTAAAATAACTGGTAAAAGAAATATAAAGGTATAGTAATTGAAATGCAATATGAAGGACCTTTGGCAAATGTATCGTTTACGTTGATGATGTACATGATCCAATTATTGATATAAATTTTCGAGAATGTTGATGTCAATGTAACGTCGACCTTTAAAATTTAGCTAATATTAGTAAATTAATTACTCATATATGACAATAGCATCAAATATAATAATTACTTACATATTTCCAATGTTATCGGGCATATTTGGTAGGTCATTAAATATTTCCTTGTAAACAACATTTGTTATGGATGAATCTCTTGTGCCTTCTCTATTTATATCCGAAATTCTGAGTCCGTTGGATGAAGTTATGCATGAAAACGCTACATACAGCTGTCCAGCGCTGAATACAAGCTTGGAAAGATATAAACCAACCTATTTCAAACTTTACCCTTGACTTTTATTAATTTCATTGCATATCATAAGCGAACTGGAAATTGTCTCTTACGCAGAGTAAACGGAAGACCAGTTTCATTTGAAAATAGGATAATTCTTGGTATGAGAACCTTGTTGCCAACATGGGTAATCTCTCTTCCAAAACTCTTAATGCTAGTTGAGTGACAACCAAACGTGTGCCATTACAAAGACCTTTTTTATTGATATTTCTGAGCATCATTATCGGGGCACCAACCTTCAAAGAGATGACATGTTTTGAAAACCAGGAAAATCAAGAGAGTTGAGGTACTCGATCGGATATAAGGAATGCCAATCTGTAGTTGGTGAACTATCAATTCAGACGAGATCATAACTTAAGTATTATGTGATATTACCAGGGAGGCATGCAAGAAGAAAGTCATTAAGTTCATCAATGTGCTCATTCATTAGAGTCAGAATTGTCCTCTTGTCAAATATACACGATCCTTAAAAAAATCAATGAAGTGTGGATATGTCTCATCTATAAGTGTTTGCAAGGGGTTTCTGTTGGTGGAAAGCATTAAGTTCTTATCGATGAGGATTTTGTCTCCATCAATATACTCAACAGATCCCATAATATTTTGGCGGGCCGTTTCGTTACCAACATCCAGTAACCATTTTCAAAAAATTAGTTTCATGTGGCTGTAGATGCATGTTCCGTGTTAATGTAAAGATATGACATGAACACCAAAGATGTGAACTACTAGTGGATGTTTGCACAATAGTGCGACCACCTCGAATTACATGTAAGATTTGACGGAAGTCACCACGTAGAAGAACAGTTTTACCACCAAAGGGCTTTTCACATGCGTCCTCATTAGTCATAGCCATAATATCTTTTAGTGATTGATCCAACGCTTCAAACGTGTGATGATACACTATTGGCGCTTCATCCCATATAATCAAATCTATTTTTTAATAGATCAGCTAACATGCTTCCTTGTTTGATTTCACATTTGGATACTTCATGGATATTTATAGATATTTTAAAGCGAGAATGTGCAGTTCTACCTCAAAGCTGCTATACCCGTTGATGCAACTGGTAGTACAACTCGTCCTTCTGAGTGAATCTTATAAATAATTGTTCTATACATATATGTTTTTCTCGTTCCTTTTGGTCCATAAACAGAAAAAAGCTTCCATTCTTGTAGCTCCAATGATTTCGTAACTAAATCCTAAATCAATCGTTGTTCATTAGTAATTGATCCAAATAATTTTATATGCTCTTCCTTTTCTGATTCCTTATTGAACTGAATTTCCTGCCTTAAAAGGGTATTTTTGATTTCATCAAGAATACTTTTATCATGTGTAGGCATGATTGGATAATCAGACAATGACTTATCATTTTCTTTCAGAAGTTTTGCAAGCACTATAAGAGTGTATTGTTGAATTTGATTATCCAACAATTGGAGATTGTTGAACCTAAAATCCATTTTTTCATAAGAAGTATGCCATCAGCAAGAAATTTCCAAAAACCTTTCCAAATTTTAGATGGCTTACTGGCTTCACAATATAGCAATAGAGTAACAAACAAACATCGTAGCTGTGTTGTCATTGCCCATTTAGCTGCCTCATTCATCGCTTGTCACCACTCGTTATCTCCATCCAACAAACCCCTAGCATTACATGCCTCTTTTTAGCTATTATACCTAATATCATCAACCGTCTTTAAGTTTTCATGACTGGTAGGTCCTTTTACAATGTTCAGCAACATCCTCAGATAGTACAATTCTCCAGATGCTGGATGGATGTTGACAATTCTACCAAGTGAGAAACCTTTTTTCCTGTGAGACCAAAACTAATCCGAGGTATGAAAAATAAAAATGGTTGGGAATTCAACGTAAGTCAATCTTCTAGCATCCTCTGATATTCTATTCATCATCCATTCCGTAAACATGGTTGCTTGAACGCCTTGTCGTGCAATTACTCTATCTAGATCTATTGAGTCCTTAAATGTCAAGTTTTGTTCATTCTCCAAATGCAAAGATAATCTCATAACTGGGGGCTTTCATGGTAATGTATATGGAAGGAGAAAATATACCAAATTGCTTCGCTCGAAGACAAATATCTACACTCGAGGTAATTTGTTATTTCGTTTATCTGTTTGGTGGGGACCTTCTCCATGCTTGAAGTGATCTACATATAGCTATAGCATCATGGTAATTTTCAACCATGTACCTTGGTCCTCCAGTAAATGAAGGCATCAATATAATTCGTGATGTGCGAACTATCAAGCAATAAAAATACCTAATATTCACTTACCGCAAGAGTACGAATCGGTGTAATACAAGGGTCAAATTCTGGGGACTAATGCAACCTAAGCTAAGAATACGACTAAACTAAGACAGATTGAATTGATGGTGATGTGAGGCAAATTTCTAAAACACTAAAATGAATTATGACAGCGATGGGGAGACGTGAAAAAATTGATAATTAAGGGCACTATGGGTTTCGGGTTACCGGGATTCGCAAGGATGCAACGAACAAAGGATCATGAACCTATCGAATTATCTTAAAATCGGGGAATTCATGCTCATAAATAAGGAATTGTTCTCTCGACACCTAAACCACCTAACCATAACAACGTGCAATCCTACCTCCCTGCAGCGAATAACTCGTGATTACGGTAGCATTAAGCCCGCAATCCTAATTCCTAATTCGGTTAACCGACTGACCTGATTCTCATTAATCGAGCTTAATAAACAATCAACGATTCCGGATTCATAATCTAACCTACGAGATAAACACGAATTCCTAAGTTACTGAGCGGCCAGCACAAGTACAAATCATTTACGATGTTGATTGTAAAACCGAAAACAAGAAAACTTCGAAAAGTCTAAGCATTAACGCATAATTTCAAGCATCTATTACAAATTCGATATCCCTAACCCATAGTTGGAAGCTTACTCACTCATGATTTCTATTGTAAAACAAGAGAAATTAACCCTAGACATGATAAAGAATAAGAAATACGATTCCTCGATCTTCCCTATCTCGTTACCGAAATCCGGATTGTTGTTTCTCTCCTTCTCCAGCTTCTCTTGAGTTTCTCTTTGTATTTTTCAGTCTCTTTTCTAGGCTGATCCACCGTTTGCAATCATCATCCACCCTTTTTTTAATTTTCATTCAAAACCTAAAACAGTTGGGTCCTAAAAAGGGGACCCGCGCGGGCTAGATGCTCAATCCGCGTGGGCTTATCATGTATCAATCAGCCTGAGCGGGCTCCTTGCCTCCCTGGGTCGTGCAATATTTGCTGGAAATGCAGCTTGTGGGGGTTTAGATATCCGCCCTGCGCGGGGTCATCATGTTTGTCCAATCCGAGCGGGATCTTTTCCAGTCCGAGGCGTGTGAAAATTTCTAGGGTTGCAGCCCGCGGGCTAGTGTGACAGCACACACGGGTTCATGTAGTCTCATGGAGCATGAGCGGGTTAACGTTCACCACGGGTTGGGCTCAAATTTCTGCCGGATGCAGCCCGCACTGGGACTTCTTCCAAGCCCGAGCGGGCTGAGTTAGTTTCGTGTACTTGCTCCTTTTTTCTCGATGCTCAAGTGTTCCATTTGTTTCCGTGGCTTGAATTTGCTCTGAGTGGTTTGTAGATTCTAGTATATGCGGTTGAATCCAGGAATTGACATTCTAAAGCTCGTTTAGTCCTTGTCGCCTTAAAACCTGAATATCAACAAAAAGGAGTACATAGAGAACATTCGTGTCGGTTTTGTAACTCGTGCTATGCAAACTATGCGAAAATGATGTAAATGCCTAGCCTAAAACTAACACACACTATCAAACTCCCCCAGACTTGAACCTTTGTTTGTTCTCAAACAAAATTAAGGCTAAGCACAAGAAGAGTTTAACAACAACCGGATACTAGCACAAATTTTTCAAAAAATCAATCATCATGCACAACAACGCGTCACACGAACATAGACTTAGGTGAACCTAGTTCAGACTTCTATCGAACGAAAGCCACGAGCCATGCAATCCAACATATCGCCAAAGTTCATTTCACTATCCCTTAGACAACATCCAAGCAATCTCCATACCAATTCAGTCATGCATACATGAGAGATTATTTCTAAAGATATTTTTCATCTTCTGTTTTTTTTCTTTTTTTTCTTTTTTTTTCGCGCTCGGTTTCTAGGAAGTTGGTGTCGAAGAGGGTGAATTTCTACTTAGATTCAGGTTGCCAATTTCCACACTCATAAGGTCTTATAACCTTAGCGGAGTGAAGATCATCTCAAACCCTTAGGCCGTAGAATATCGCCTCAACCCACCAGTTAGACCCAAACCATCGAGATCGATGCACTCATGTCAATATAAGATGGAAATAGTTAGAAGTTTATTCAGTTGATTGATAAGCACATGGATTCATAAAAATAAAAAAAATTTAAAAGTGTCTCACTTAGTAAAGAGAAAGATATACACGGAGATATAAACACTTGGGATTGAAACCTAAGGGACAAATTACAACTATGAGCCAATGATTCATGCACAAATACTAGAGTAGTCGGTATCTATAAGTCCTTTTTCAACAAACCTAGGCTTTTGTGCCCGATTTGACAAATTTGCGCAAAGATGACTAAAGTTCGTAGTATCATACTAGGTATCCATTAGAAATACTAAGAATTAAGAAAAAAAAGAAAAAAAAACCTAATCCTAATCGCAATCATATCACTCAAAGAGTGCCCCCAGACTTGAATGGAACACAGTCCCAGTGTTAAAAATCTATGAGAGGAACTCGCATGCCAAAACTCGAGAGAAGATAAGGAAAGTGAGAACGGGTACACCTTATGTATTTTGCTTTCTCGAGTTGGTGATACAGCTGGATGTTATACACGTCTACTCTATTGTGGGTGTTATCGTTGAAGAACCTGTGATACGAGTAATGCAACCCAAAATAGAGAAGAAAGTAATACATCACAATGTCTGATAGAGTGTAGATAAATGCGAAAAAGAAAAAAAATTAAGTTCTATAAAGCAAAAAAAAAAAAAAAGAAAAAAGGAAGAAGTAAAAAAAAGGAAAGAAAGAAAGCCTAGTCCTCTTCCTCCCCACCGAAGGTGGCCTGCGGGTCTGCTGGCTGTGCGGAGGTCCCTTGCCCAGATGGATAAAAAAGAAAAATGGAAGAAGTAAAAAAAAGGAAAGAAAGAAAGCCTAGTCCTCTTCCTCCCCACCGAAGGTGGCCTGCGGGTCTGCTGGCTGTGCGGAGGTCCCTTGCCCAGATGGATAATAAAACGGCTAAAGCTCGTATGGGAGGCGTGGATGGTAGGGAATGCCTCCTGTGTGGTAGTCCTAAAGCATTGGGACGTATGGCTCCGAGAAGTATTGCATACTCAGCTGCTGGAATTGCCGAATGGACTCCACGATGTAGTATGTGTGCTGAATGGATTGCTCATGGAGCTGCTGTTGCTCTGCATACCTCGCCGCCTCGAGGTCATATCGCTGATCCGCCATAAAGGACTGATACTAGCTCCCCTCCGCGATATATCTGAGAACATCAGAAACACCTTCCATAGAAGGGAATTTAGAACGATGTTCGTGGTAATCAGAGCGGGTACGTGGTTGAGGAGGAGCGCCGGCTACGCTGTTTGGATATCCCTGGTCCGGGTGCAGCTGCTGGGGCTGGGTCTACCTCATTCGGTCGTGGACCAAGGTGGCATATGGTAGGATCTATCATGAATCGCATGCCCTCCTCGTCTAGCCCAGGCATCTGAATCTGGTCGAGGTCGACCTCCAAGGTTCGACCATGCTCATCCCAGTAGCTCCAGATGATCCTCTTTGGATCGTTAGATATGGCCCGTCAATGTCTGAGGTTCTAGAGGTTGAGCTCGGGCACCTCGTGGATCTTATCTTCTGTCAAGATACCGAGGTTGATCCCGAGCCTTCAAGCTATCATCGTTACCACTCCGCCACAAAGGATCTTCGAGTCCTTGTTGCCCTTGTCGATGGCGATGTCTAAGAAATGCTGCAAAATCATGGATGCCAAGTCGACATCGCCCATCACCCAATCATCGCCATCAATATATAAGTTGACCGCATGCTTCAGGTACCCCAGCTCCGTGTGGTTGACTCTACTCTGTGCTCCTTTTCCAAAGATGGAGGAGACTAGGAAATAGTGGAAGTACATGAGGGCGGATGGCGTATGTGGCTGGCCTTGGACTTCGTACTGGAATAGTTTCCATACGCCATCCGGCTCCAGAACTCTGCTTGGTGCTGCTTATCAAATCCCGACAATTTGGTGTATGCGCTAAACGAGACGTCTAGCATAAAAGCGAACTGCACCGCACAGAGGAGATAGTTTTGTCCCAGTAGACGAAATTCCATACACACCTTGTCCGGGTCTCTTGACTAGGGGAAGAAGGCATTGTAAGATGCCAAAAATTCCGCAGTGAGGTTGCGGTACGTGTATTCCCTTGCCGCTCGCAACCCATACACTCCATTGTGTGAAACATATTGTTGATTTTCTCTTCGATGTGAAGAGCACACATAGCTTCTATGGATAAGAAGCGAGACGACTGAATGCGCGGCAACAGCTCGTTGAATTTTGATTTGTGGCCAGACAGAAAAGTCGTTGTCCGATAGTTGTACTGCCGGTGGGACGTGTATACGGAGTTAGCTCCGTGATGGCGTCCGACTGTGCCCTTCTCCGGATCATAGTCGGCTCGTCTTTTCTGTGAGCTCTTGAACAACTTAGGATCCCTCTGCAAAACAGTCAAAAAGATAGGAATGATTAGGCTGTCTGGTTGCATCAGCTCGCGCGGGTAGAGTGGGTAACTCGCTCGGGCTGCATTTCCGATAATTTCCCCCGACTCGGGGTCACTGAGGGCCAACGCGTGGGCTTTATACCGAAACAAGGTACCCACGCGAGTTCTAACCCTAGTCCACGTGGGTTGGTCACAAAATTGTGACTTGGAGATCCTAATTCGAACCACAATTCACAAAAATTAACCCAAATATATCCAAGAAGGCCTAAATCTAGTCCAAATCGGTCGAAAACATAGATTAGTTCTCAAAGTACCTGGATTAATCGAAGAAGTCGAAGGATTTGAGAGAGTTTGAGAGAGAAGAGGGAGAGAGATTTCAAGTATCCGGCCGCGGGGTTCGTCGGTGAAAGGGGTCGGGAAGGGAAGCAACGACGGTGACGGTAGTTTGAGAAGTGTCGGTCGGCGGTGAGAGGTTTCAGTGATTGATGCATGCTCGGGGGATTTAATTTGTGAGGGTTAAAGTGGCTCAGGTTACTCGAAATTATACTTACCTCTATAAACTGACCTAGCCCACGCGGGGTGTGTGATCTAGCCCGTGCGGGTAGTGTGTAGCTCGCGCGGGGTCTCTTGCTCAGCCCGCGTTGGCTGTGCTGCATTCAGAAAAATAATTCACAAAGAAAAACAAACAACACATAATCATGAAAATCACTAAAATCCTAGAAAAATCTACATATCCTAAATAGAGTTCGAGATCAAAAACTAAAGAAAAAGGATATGAAGCTCGGGTTGTCTCCCGAGAAGCGCTTGTTTAAGGTCTCGAGCTTTACCCTTATGCTCTAGGCATATGTGGTATCGGAAAGAGGAGGTATGCCTCTTCCATCCTCTACGTGATCAGCATAGCATGGCTTTAACCTCTGACGTTTTCCATTAACAAATCCCCATTTACATGGTTTAGGAAATGAGGAGAAGCCTGAAGTAACGTAGCCCGTGCGGGCTGTACACTGTGCCCGCGCGGGTTCTACTCCCGAAGATGTTGCCCATGTCGGGTTCTAGCTAACCGCGCGGATTCTTGCTCATGTGACCTGCCCGAGCGGGCTCGTCTTTCACCCCACGCGGGCTTTGAAATGTATCATTTACCTCCGAGAGACTTGCCCGAGTTGGGGGGTGATATACCCCGCACGGGTCTTGTGATTCAGGTGTAACCTGCGCAGATTGAAGTATGGGCACGCACGGGCTAGTCCTCATCTGCGGAGTTGTCAACTTTTCCATGAGTTGCATGCATGCATCGATATCTTGGGGTGACTGAAATAGGCTCCCGGTGCATTCGGATAGTGGTATCTCCACGGGATGTATGTCGCAATGTTCACGTTGAACTTTCTCTGCTAGTTCATCCATCGTGTTAATGTGCATCACAGGTTCAGTCATATATGGCTTCTTAAGTGCATCGTTGAGCTTGAACTCAATGGACTCGTCTCCGAACTTCATGACCAGTCTCCCTTCAGCGCAATATATAACCATTTCCGCTGTGTTGAGGAATGGTCTTCTCAAAATGATGGGGATATTTGGGTTTATTTCCATGTCTACTACTATGAAGTCTGCTGGGAACTAGAATGCTCTCACTTGTATAACAACATTCGTCAATATGCCTACGGGACTTCGTACGGACTGATTAGCCAAGGTTGATTCTGATGTGCCAAAAGAGCGTAAGTATGGTGATGGTGAGAACAACTCGCAAATGGTAGTTTGCAATAGCGAAAAATAATATCTTCGAGTTCGAAGATGGATTGGATCTTAAAATTGTCAAATGTATCATTTACCTCCGAGAGACTTGCCCGAGTTGGGGTGTGATATACCCCGCACGGGTCTTGTGATTCAGGTGTAACCTGCGCAGATTGAAGTATGGGCACGCACGGGCTAGTCCTCATCTGCGGAGTTGTCAACTTTTCCATGAGTTGCATGCATGCATCGATATCTTGGGGTGACTGAAATAGGCTCCCGGTGCATTCGGATAGTGGTATCTCCACGGGATGTATGTCGCAATGTTCACGTTGAACTTTCTCTGCTAGTTCATCCATCGTGTTAATGTGCATCACAGGTTCAGTCATATATGGCTTCTTAAGTGCATCGTTGAGCTTGAACTCAATGGACTCGTCTCCGAACTTCATGACCAGTCTCCCTTCAGCGCAATATATAACCATTTCCGCTGTGTTGAGGAATGGTCTTCTCAAAATGATGGGGATATTTGGGTTTATTTCCATGTCTACTACTATGAAGTCTGCTGGGAACTAGAATGCTCCCACTTGTATAACAACATTCGTCAATATGCCTACGGGACTTCGTACGGACTGATTAGCCAAGGTAATCACCATGCGTGTGGGCTATAGATCTCCTACTCGATTGAGTTTTTTAACAAGTGACAGTGGTAGCCAGCTTACACTCGCTCTGTTGTCGATTAGTGCATGCTTAATCTCATAATCATAGATCTTACAAGGGATGACAAAATTACCTGGATCGGGCATCTTCTTAACCATGGTAGGTGGTTGCATTAGCGAGTTGGTGACCATCACTACCTCATTGTCTATGATCCTCTTCCTCGTTATTATGTCCTTGAGGAATTTAGCGTAAGATGGCATCTTCATGAGCGTGTCGTAGAATGGGATGGTGACTTGTAGCTTCCTTAGAATTTCCACGAATTTGGCGAATTGAACATCGTCGTTCTACTTCTTTTGGCGCTGTAGGAAGGGTAGGGGTGGTGCCTTCGGGGCAGGTGGCACGTAAGGCAGCTCCCTCTCCTCTTCCTCGTCGGTCTTTTCCTCTTCCACGCCTTGAGTGATGGGTTGTTCATTTTTATTGCTTAGAGGCTCTCCTCTCGTGGCTGTGGAAGGCATCGGTTGCTCCACCGTACTTCCACTCCTTAGATATAGGGCGTTGACTTGTTCACAAGGTTTTGCCTCCGGCTTTCCAGGGAGCTATCCCAACCGTCGGCTAAACCCTTGGGCCAGCTGTGCCACTTGTGTATACAGGTTCTTCAAGTGTGCTTGGAAGCTCTCCATTTGCTTCCTCATGTCATCTTGGTCAGCCTTGATTCCTCCAAGCGCGTAGCTCTGATATTTCTGTTCTTGCAGCAATTGAAGCATAGAGACAATTTCGGAGTCACCTGAAGGTTGTGCGCGATGCTGATAGCTATGGTCTTGGCCACTCCCTCTTGGCTGGAAACCTTGGTTTTGGTTTCTTACTATCATCCGTGGTTGAAAATCCTGCAAGTTTTCCACGTTAGTAGTATTGCCAGAGGAGAGGTTGGGATGGCTCTTGATGTAGTTATATTGTTAGGGCCGATTGTGATGTAATTGACTTCCTCGGTCCCCTATCCGGTGGGTAAATCTTATCGCTCGACATGGAGGCCTTCCATCATCCTGTATATCTCCCAACTTGCTGCATTATGTCTGTTAAGTCCGGTTTGGCAATACCTAACTTATTTATCTCAGCTTTGGATAAGAAATCACAGTTGTAATCTGCGACCTTCTGGCCTCCCTCCCTTGCCATGTTCTCGATCAGATTCTCGAGTTGTTGTAAAGTGAGGTTGCTGAGGGAACCACCACCCGCTGCTACAATCATGAAGCGTGTGGTCTCTTGGAGACCTTGCATCAAGCTGGTGATGAGGTACCTCTTGTCCATTCCATGATGCGGACAAATGCGTTGATATTTCTTGAAGCGCTCCCATGCATCATGTAAACTCTCACCTCTTTCTTGCAGGAACGAGTTGATTCGGCTCTTGGCAAGCAGTGTCCTATGGTCTAGGAAAAATTGTTGCATGTGCATGAATCCTAACTCGTCCCATGAGGTAATGGATGCAGTAGGCAAGTTGAACAACCAACTTTGCACTGCATCCTTGAGCGAGAATGGGAATGCGAATAGGTATAGATCTTCCTGTGTGACTCTGTGTCAACTCTAGTAGTGCTGCAGAGCATCTTGAAGTCAGTGAGGTGTGCATTTGGATCCTCATTCTCCATTCCTCTGAAAGCGGAATTGTTGGGCATCTGGATGAAAGCCGGTTGTAGCTCAACTTGGTTTTCTATCGGACGGGCCATGCATAAAAGCAGTTGGGTGTGCTTTGGAGCAGTGTAAGCCCCGTAGGTTTCTTTGGCGGCATCCATTTTGGTCTTTGTGGTGTTGTTTTCTCCGCTGCTTGGGCTGGGGCTTTCGCTGTCAGTTCCTTCCTCTTCGGAACCATGTGTTTCTGGTATACTCTCTTTATCTACTTCAGATTCAGAATCTGCAGGTCTAATTCTCCTCTTTTTGCGCAAGTTCCGTATTGTTCTTTCAACCTCGGGATCGTATATGAGTAGCTTTTGTATGGAACTTCTCATACAATGGTACCTGAACATCAATAAACGAACAACCAAAGCATAAATCTGATGTAGATAGAAAAGGCTCGTTAAAGGGAAAGAAAAATGCAGAAAATGACTAAGAATCCAGAAAGGACTAAATCTTAATCTAGCAAATTCTTCATCTAGGCCATAATTGGTCCCCGACAACGGAGCCAAAAACATGGTGTGCGAACTATCAAGCTATAAAAATGCATAATATTCACTTACCGCAAGAGTACAAATCAGAGTAATACAAGGGCCGAACTCTGGGGACTAATGTAACCTACTAAGAATACGACTAAACTAAAACAAATTGAATTGATGGTGATGTGAAGAAAATTTCTAAAACACTAAAATGAATTATGAGAGCGATGACGAGATGTGAAAAACTTGATAATTAAGGACACTATGGGTTTCGGGTTACCGGGATTCACAAGGATGCAACGAACAAAGAATCATGAACCTATCGAATTATCTTGAAATCGGGGAATTCATGCTCATAAATAAGGAATTGTTCTCTCGACACCTAAACCACCTAACCATAACAACGTGCAATCCTACCTCCCTGCAGCGAATAACTCGTGATTACGGTAGCATTAAGCCCGCAATCCTAATTCCTAATTCGGTTAACCGACTGACCTGATTCTCATTAATCGAGCTTAATAAACAATCAACGATTCCGGATTCATAATCTAGCCTCCAGGATAAACACGAATTCCTAAGTTACTGAGCGGCCATCACAAGTACAAAGCGCTCACGATGTTGATTGTAAAACCAAAATACAATAAAATTTCGAAAAAGAAGTCTAAGCATTAACACATAATTCCAAGCATCCATTACAAATCCGATATCCCTAACCCATAGTGGAAGCTTACTCACTCATGATTTCTAATGTAAAACAAGAGAAATTAACCCTAGACATGATAAAGAATAAGAAATACGATTCCTCGATCTTCCCTATCTCGTTACTGAAGTCTGGATTGTTGTTTCTCTCCTTCTCCAGCTTCTCCTGAGTTTCTCCTTGCATTTTTCAATCTCTTTGCTGGCTTGAGCCAATATCTGCAATCATCAGTCTCCCCGTTTTCTTTTTGATTTTCGTTCAAAACCTAAAACAGTTAGGTCCTTGATGTGCGGAAACACGAGTTATATATTTTCCTAGACCACTTCACCGCACGTATACGGATCGTGTAGTACCAGGGTCGATATCTAGGGACTAAAGCAGCCAAATAACACTAAACTAAGACGTATGGAAATAGATAAAGGTGTTGTCCTAAATATCTAAAAACTAACCTAAGTGGTGACAACGATACTAGGTTGGGGTAAACTCGTATATGACGAACACTACGGGTGTCGGGATACCAGGAATCGTATGGATGAAACAACTAAAGATCATAAACCTATCGAATTATCTTGACAACGGGAAATTCATGCCCTAAGGTGAGGAGTGATTCTTCCGAGCCTAAACCTCCTAATCATGAGTAAGTGCAACCCTACCTTCCAGCAGTGATTAACCCGTACCATGGCAGCTTTACGAACACAATCCTAATTCCTAAGTCGACTAACCGACCGATCAGATTCTCATTAGCCGAGCTTAACCTACAACTTAACAGGTCTGGATTCATCCTTTAACCTTCCAGCAAAGTCTGAATTCTAATGTTACTGAGCATGCAACACTAGTATAAGAATGATAATGTTAAGTGTAGAACCGATAATCAAGATAAAATCAATAGATCTAAGCATTAACGCAAATCATTGTTCATCCGTTACAATCCGATATCCCTAACCCATAGTTGGGAACCTACTCACTCATGGAGAATACAGATAACGAAGATAACACAACCCTAAACATGATAGACTCTAGGAAACTCGATGCCTCGACCTTCCCTATCGTGTTACCGATGAGAGGATTGATGCTTCTCTTCTTCTCCAGCATCTCCCGAGCCTTTCCTGATGGTTTCCAAGCCTTTCCTTGCCCTGTACATCGCCCCCTTTGCTCTAGATCTCTTCTGGTCTATAAATTAGGTCTTTTGAATGCAAGATCTAGGTTGTTGCGAAATACGCGGCCCGCTCGGGCACCACTTCTACCCACTCGTGCAGAGGCACGCCCGGTCGTGTTCTTCGTCTCGCCCGATCGGGCATCAGCACCCGATCGTGTGGTTGAGCGGCCCGAGTCGTGCAAATTCTCGGGGAATTTTGGGATGAATTAACGCCCGAGCGGGTATCCTTGTAGCGCCCGATCGGGTAATGCTACCCGATCATGTTGCCTTCGTGCTCGGGTCGTGCAAGGCGTGCGAATAAAACCCCGTAGGTTTTACCCGAGCGGGTGGACCATGGTGCCCGACCGGGCACCCTTGAAACCTTGAATTTCCTCTTTTCCGCTCGTTGCTCAGGCGTTCCTTTGAGTTCTAAGGCTTGATCTTGTCTCTGAGTGAATTTATCTTCAAAGTACATGGTTTTGCTCAGGAATTCATCTTTTTAAGCTCATTTAGGCCTTGTCGCCTAAAAACCTGAAAACCAACAAAACAGGCATATGTAACGAATAATCGTATCGGATATGTAAATGTATCTATGAAATATATGCGAAAATGACACTAAAACCTAACCTAAAATTGATACACTTTCAGTGTTATCAGTCCTAAAAAGGCGACTCGCACGGGCTAGGTGCTCAATCCGCGTGGGCTCATCATGTATCAATCAGCCCGAGCAGGCTCTTTGCCTCCCCGGGTCGTGCAATATTCGCTGGAAATGCAGCCCGTGCGGGGTGAGATATCCACCCCGTGCAGGCCATCATGTTTGTCTAATCCGAGTGGTGTGAAATTTTCTAGGGTTGCAGCCTGCGCGGGCTAGTGTGACAACACGTGCGGGTTCATTCAGTCTCATGGAGCACGAGCGGGTTGATGTTCAGCACGGGTCGGGCTCAAACTTCTGCCGGATGCAGCCCACGCAAGGGTTTCTTCCAAGCCTGATCGGGCTGAGTTAATTTTGTGTACTTGCTCCTTTTTGCTCGATGCTCTGGTGTTCCATTTGGTTCCGTGGCCTGAATTTGCTCCGAGTGGTTTGTAGCTTCCAGTATATGCGCTTGAATCCAGGAATTGACATTCTAAAACTCGTTTAGGCCTTGTCGTCTTAAAACCTGAAAAATCAACAAAAAGGAGTACATAGAGAACGTTTGTGTCGGTTTTGTAACTCGTGCTATGCAACTATGAGAAAATGACGTAAATGCCTAGCCTAAAACTAACACACACTACGTGTTATCAATCCGCTTCCCTATAACTTTCCCACATTTATCACCCTTTCCAACGACACAATGAATATTATTGTAAAGATCTGATCTAAGATTCTTTTGATTGTTTCTAGCCCAACAGATTCGTTCTTGCTCAATGGCAGTGTATGGATGAACAACATATTATTAGAAGAGCCAACATCCTTTTATGAGCGTTTTGCCTTCACGCAAATGTGTTTAGAGTTGATAAGCATAAAATTCTCGCATTGTCATGAATGACCGTTTAGTCTTATTCCGAGAATCACAATATGGAATCTCTTCGTGAATTCCGGTCTAACCATGAGGAGACAACAAAGGATATTGCAAGCTCATATACAACGGATGAAGGTCGCTGATTCCTTGAAGTTGGCCTGATGGGTTCAACTCTAAAACGCCATCTCTTTCCCCTATTGTGGTTGAAAGATCTCCAACAATCAAACCAACAACTTCATCTCCTGTAGGCAACTCATATTGTTTACCCTTTTTACGTGGCTCTATCAACCGTAATGAGAATTTAGCGTTATCTTCTGATTCATACCGATCACGTGCTTTTTGAAAATTTTTGCTAGGTGGTTATGATTATCAACCATTTCTATCAGAGCATCAATGATTTTTTCATCAAGTTCGCTAGCGGCAGCAGTACAACTTGGCGTACTTATACGGTTGTGAACCTCATTTGTAGTATCATATATGTAGAGTTGGGCAAACTTTGGCATATCTCCTTGAATTGGTAGTAGGGATCCTATCTAGTGTGAAGGTCAAAGGACCACTGCTTGATGTAATAGAATGATTTGTCTTAGTACCAATTGATGTGAATGCTAATATTGAATTGTAAGCTCTAATGTTTGTGCGAAATGAAAGTAATTTTGTAGAGCTCATCTAGCAATGGAGGATCGGGGACCCTAGGCAAATATATCTGTCCTTGCATGCAACATAAACTAAAGAGCAGATTATCCTTAGTCAAATCCCCTCAAACACATTCAAAACACAATACTAATACATCACAATGTTTGCAACTAAGGATAGCCTCGTCAAAATGAAGTTCAGTGCCAGTTGATCCTGATGAGCCAAATGAAAATAACTTAAATATTATTTTAAGAAATTATCATATAAATGTATGATTTATACTCTAAGGTGAAATTTTTATAGTCTTGGGAAAAACTTATTTGTCGTTCTGTCGAGCCCCTAATAGATGGTCTTGCTATTACAACTGCAATGGATTTGGTAATATTCCAGTTTTAGATGGAAGTTTTTTGTACTTTAATATTGGTAATCATATTTATATTAATTAAAAGTAGGTTATCATGATCACCATACCTCTTATTTGTTGGATTGACCGTTTTTCAGCAGCACGACTTTCTTCATCTACACGCATACTTGCAGTTTCCTAACATAACACATTAACAAAAAATTGAACATATTTTTTTTTCCTAAATTCGAAATGAAAAAGTGTTCCATATAAATAAATAAGTGAAATTGAAAACCTTTGTTCTCCAAATCATGTTCGACATCCATTTGTATAATTTTCACATGTGACGCATATTTGTGGAAAAATCAAGCTCTGCTATCTGCTGCCATTAACCAAAACGAATATATAAACCCACGAATATTAAAAAGAGATAAAGATTATTGAAATTGATATATTGATTTACCGTTAAATATAACATTTGAACTTTCACCAAATTCTATTTTTGTTTCACGATTTTTGGCGTTAGGCTTTTCCATATTACCGTTTTGTCTGTAATAATCTGTGAATTAAAATAACCTGCATTTTAAAAAATGTTATATTTTATTCATTAACCACAAAATAAAATAACATCACAATTGTTAAAAAATCAAGAACATTAATTGATTACATTTAAAACCCACACAAACATTTGACACATGTGTCACTTATTCACGTGGCCAAGAATAAAAAAATAAAGGATACGATTTAAAACAAAAAGAAACTCGTATAGATATGAAGAACCTCCTCGAACCGTTGCTTCCTCACCAAGAGGACCCTAACCCTAACCTCACCACCACCCTCCATTTACTAGAGAACAACCGGCGAGAGTCTGATGACCGACATAAAATGATACGATGAATAGCTTAGGGACAATTACACTGGTGTCGAGGGAACTAAGAGGTAGATTTTATGTCGATGTAGCCGGTTTCGATGATTCTTTCATGAGATCGTTTCTCAGAAGGATTAACTAAATCATTGTCGTCAATTTTATGGGGTTTTCTGAGTGGATCTCGGCTAGTTCTGAACCGTTGCTCGGGGTACAGTTAGATAAAACTTGAGGGTTTCTGGTTGCGATATGGGAGTTTTTTTGGTGGTATCGGGTTTTTCGGGGGTACAATTAAGTTTTGTAGAAACCGTGAGAATCAATACTTGGAGAAACGATGCAGTTAGTTATTAGGGTTAAATGTTGAGGTGTAAACGACGTTTCCCTTAGACGACATGCTGAAAAGATTGGGAGATATTCGCTGGAAATTTTACCAAAAAACGTAGAATTTTTTGGCTGTGATTTGGGTGTTAGGGTACTGGTTTATTAGGTTTTTTTATAATCTTTATAGAAACTTTCCTTTTTCTTCGAAAATATTTTCTATTTATTAGATCCTTCATAATCAGGCTAGTAAATAATATTAATATACTTATTTATGTTTTCATTCGAGGTTAAACAATAGAAATAACCCTTACATCTAAAACGCAGAAGGTGCAAACGATAGAAATAGGTAAATCTTTACTTGTGGTTATTCATACCAAATTATTATTCTAGTCTTGACATTAAAACCAAATAATCATTCTAGCCTTTGTATAACAACATGAGAAGTGTTTAAAGTTGACATAACAATCTGATTTGAAACTTGAATTTTAAATTCGAAAAATATGATTAAACAAACGAACACAATCTTAAACTAAGTCTTAACTAAATTTTTTCCAAAGATGCCAACAAAACTAATCTAGGTGAATTCTCTTGGCTTTTACATCTTTTCCCACTTCTGAAGTAGTGTCCAATCAATCAATCATTCCATGCAGGCTACTGTCAATCGGAATATGAATCTGCATTTAAAAAACTTAATAAGTAAGATCTAGAAAACATTAAGAATAAGAATGGATGTGTTTTGAATTAAATTACCTGATCCACAACATATTCATCTATTACAACTTTAGGTTTATCTGCAATAAATTGGAAAACTGTAAATGATTGATGATTAGGTGTGAAACTGTAAGACGTCACTCTAACATGGAACATTAAACTCCTTCCAATAATGTCCTTAAGACATTTTGGGACAGTTAAAACACCTTGTGCATCATGTATAATAATAAAACAACCTATAAGAATATATGAAAAAGTAACATTGTAACTGTTTGATTTAGCTAATTATACCTTAGCTTCAATGAGATCAGAAGCTTTTGTATTCATGAGTTTTGTGATCAAACGGTCAAATGCAACAAAGTGTGCGATATCCCCAACATCTTCAATTATGAGATCAACTCAAAATCTTAATTGAAAAGTTGGACAATAAAATTAACTTGTGAAAAAAACCAATAATGAGCTCGTCTAAGCATAATTGTGAGTCGCAAAACTTATGACATAAAATACCTAGTAACACCGATAGTGTTGTTGTCTTGGCAGTAGTGGCAAAATAAAGAGGTTTCCATGTTTGTTAGTTTACGTGGACACCTGGCACAACAAATGTATCTCCAACCATTATTGGTTAACACATCAACTACCCGTGGATGAATTGAAAACTCCGCATCTTATTTAATGTGAAAATCTGGAGAAACAATATGTAATGAAATTACCTTATGATCAGATTTGGTTACGTATTCATGCAACTTGCTAAGCGAGACGATTTCAATTTTAACAACGTTGTTCACTTTTTCGAAATTGTTAATACAATAATCGAAACCATCTGTTATACTATGATAAAAAAGTTAATCATTACAATGGAACCATTAAATTAATATTATAAAAAATATTAATTAAAGTATCTTAATAAATTATATTATCTCTCGATGAACTCAACAACCATATTAGTCTCTCCTTTAAAATAAAAATGTGTGGCAGATGTACTATTGAGATATAAGTTGCCTGAAAAAAAAACCAAAATCAATTTGGAAAATATAAATTGAACGCTTTATTTCAGTATTAGGGAACATAATGAACCTGCAACGAACTTTGTATTAAGACTTGTCACTAAAACCACATATGATTTCGTACCAAAAGACTTTAATTTTATTCATAACTCGATTGCTTTTTGGTGCCATGCGGTTATATTGACTTCAATTCCCCTTATATAAGCAACAATTTTAAATGGAATAAATATAGGGAAAAAATCTATATAAAGAGTACTATAGTTAAAAATAAGGTTTAATGGTCGGTTAACAAGTTTACCCAGACAACTGAAGTCGTAGAGTTATATAGAATTTTTTCCCTATACTTATTCCACTTAAAATTTTAAGTGGAATAAGTATAGGGAAAAAATCTATATAAAGAGTACTATAGTTAAAATAAGGTTTAATGGTCGGTTAACAACTTTACCCAGACAACTGAAGTCATAGAGTTAGACGATTTGTCGCGGATGCATCTTCGTCTTGGAAATCCTTTATTGAACTTATACGTCCAATAACATCTGAGAAGATGCATATTATATTATAAAAATATGTGAGTGGTTAAATGCATATTTGTAAAAAAGAATTAAGTTGCAAACCTGGCAGAAAAAGGATATTATTTCCTAGTGATGATAGTTCCCATAAGACTTGAACCAAAAGAATTCTTTGGGAATTGTTACACTACTTTCACGAATTTTCTTTAGCTTTCTTGAAACATCTAATCGTAGCGCAATAGAGAAATCGATTAATTTGAACGTGTCGTGCCCCTTAACGATATCGAAGCCTTCAAGCTGAACAACAGTCTCTTCTTGCAAAAATTTGTTGAATCCTGTGAACAACATACAACCGACATTTTCTTGAATCGTAAATGACTGTAAAAAAATTGAAACAAAGAAGAAACAATAAGAGAATATACGAATATAGAATAACATAAACATATAAGATAGAAGTAAAAGTGCCAAACCCGTTCATCGATGAGTAGCAAGTCAATCCATATAAGTTGCCCTTTTTTTTCATGTTACAGGCTTCCCAAACGCGAAAAAATCTGGCGATAATGGATTAGAAACAACGTCCAACGGTTAATTCATGGATCATGATATGTTGTGGTAATATATCTATTTGGGGATATTTTCAATGGATCTATTAGAAAATATGGTGTGGTGCTTAGACAATTGCTAAGATATGTTATGAATACTTAGCAGAATGTGTTGGTAAATTTATATAGAGAATGAATTATGTTGATTAAATTATTAATGTCGATTTAATGAAAATTAAGCGTTTTAGACAACCTAAAACGATTGAATCACATTATATATATATATATATAATGCATAACCACTTTAATACATTGTTAATGCATTAAGAAGTGATAAGATCAAATGCATGCAAATTAATCATAAAGTACGGTGTATATATATATGTACACATTTGTAATTCTTAATATAATATTAATATATATATATGTGATGGTATATTCGTATTATATATATATATATTATTTTGGTAATATTATGGATTCTTAATGTTATTATATATATATGATGGTATATTCATATATAATACATATATGTATATATTATGGGATATTAATATAAAGTTATTATATATATATAATGTGGATTTAATGCGTAGTTAATGCAGATAAAAATTGTTAATGCATTGTAAATATAATATATTATTAAGCCATCAAGTAATAATAAGATCAAATTAATATAAATATAATAATAAAGTGTACGTTTATTTAAATATATATATATATATATATATTTAATTTTTTAAGCATTTTAGACAATCGAAGACAATTGAATCAAATTATATCTATAATGCGATAAGATCAAATTAATATAAATTAATCATAAAACATACGGTATATATATATATAAATATAAATATAAATATAAATATAAATATAAATAAATATAAATATAAATTTAAATGTACATATTTTTAATTCTTAATATAATGTTTATATATATACATATGATAGTATATTTGTATTATATATATATATATTGGTAATATTATATATATATATATATTATGGGAACTTGATAAAAATTCATTATATATATAATGTTGGTTTATGCATTTTAGACAATCGAAAGACAATTGAAATGAATTGTTAATGTTATATATATATATATATATTATGCAAACCAATTTACTACATTATTAAGGCATTAAGTAATGATAAAATCAAATTAATGTAAATATAATCATAAAGTGTACGTTTTATACTTAGTACACATTTGCAATTCTTAATATAATGTTATTATATATATATTGGTAATATTATATATATATATATATACATATATATATTATTATGGGATCTTTATATATAAAGTCATTATATATATATATATATTATTGTGGATTTATGCGTTTTAGACAATCGAAAGACAATTGAAATGAATTGTTAATGTTATATATATATATATAATATAATATAATATAATATAATATAATGCAAAATCATGGCATTGATTTTGGTTTAATCTTTTTTTAAAATAAACTACCAAAATGACGTCGTTCTGGTTCAAATTTTTTTAAAAGAATATAGCCAAAACGATGTCATTTTGATATTTAAAAAAAAAAGAATAGGACTGATTTTCTATTAGTCGGGTTTGAATTTTTGATTCTATCTATGCACAATTGTTTATTTTAAATGATAGACTTCCATCGAGTTTCAATAGCTTGGAATGACAACGAAATGATACTCTTTAAACCCACATGTGATTAGGGCATCTTAAAGAGTACAATTGGATCTGAATTGGGGAAAATACAAGCTAGGAGTAAAATTGGAGACGAACCGAATGAATCTAAGTAAAATTCTGAGCTAATTGGTCCAATTACAAGGGTTAGAGTTAAGAAAATCCAAGCTTTGTGTGTTGAGCATATTTTGGGCGCTTTGGGGGTAAAATTTGAAGAAAACCAAAATGGACCACATCAATTACACCACCAAGCTTTAGTCCATGTAATCTGAGCCCAAATGAAATTTCAAATAGCAAGAAGAACCGCAATGAAATCCTTTAAGACATCATAATGCACCTCCAAGAGGTAGAGAACCGCAATGAAGCTCCAGTGATGAGAATGCTTCAACTTATGCTGAATTTAAAGTAATCAAGCAACCAAGGAGGCAGGGGCATGTTAGACGAGAGAGAGAACAACTAGATGATGATTTGAGAGGAATTAAGTTTGAAATTCCATCACTCCATGGAAAAAACGATGCTGAAGCTTATTTGGAATGGAAGCGCAAAATTGAGCTGGTTTTCGAACTGCATCATTATTCAGAGAGGAAAAAGGTTCAACTTGCTGCTGCAAAATTCAGCGGCTATGCTTTAGCATGGTGGGATCAATTTATACTCTCTAGGAGGAGGAATGGAGAGCATCCGGTTGATACTTGGTGGGAAATAAAAACCATCATGAGAAGAAGATTCATTCCTCACCATTTTTTCCGAGACAATCTCAAAAGGCTGCGGGAATTGAAGCAAGATGAAAGGAGTGTAGATGAGTACTACAAAGAAATGGAAATTCTCTTGATTCGAACTGATACAAAGGAGTACAAAAAAGTCACCATGGACAGATTTATTTGCAGTTTGAATCAGAAAATTTAAGACAAAGTGTCAACTCGACATTATATGGAATTGGAGGATCTGCTACACTTGGCCATAGAAATTGAAAGGCAGATCAAACGGAAGGCAAATCACATCCGAGATACGGTTCAAACTCAGCAAACTCTCGACCACAATTCAACAAAGAGGAAAGACGGTTTGTAGGCTCCAAATCAACTCAAAAACATGAGGGCAAGCTTGATTCATCACAATACCTATAATGCTTTTCCATCGCATACTCAAGATATTAAATGTTTTAGGTGTCAAGTATTGGGCCACTATGCTAGTGAGTGTCCAACCAAAAGAGCTTTAATGGTTCATGATGATGGAATGATCGAAGCGGAGCCTGAGAATGAACATGAATCAATGTAGTCTTGGGAAGATGATTGACGCGATCCTCACTGGAATGACACTCTAGAAGGAAGGTAAGATGGAAACCCTTGCTGCAGCTGAGCCGAAAGACTCCTTACACAAGGTGTGTGGATAGATAGGTCACACGAGAGATGCAGAAGGCTCTCGAATGGTAGGATGGGTAGCCCTTGCTACAGCCGAGTCCGAATATTCCTTACACAAGGCGTGTGAAAACGCCATGTCACACGAGAGTTATGGAAGGCTCTCGATTTACCGAGCTCTTCTTCGAGGATATGATACACCTACGAAGAACGAACGATTGTTGGATATTACGCACAACCACTTGCTGGATATGACACACCAACAATAGAGGAATTCTCAAAGAGAATTTCGAAATTCAAATTCAAAATCAAGGTTGTTGTGTGTACAAGGGGGTGGACGGCCATATGAAGGAAGAAGTCATGCAAGACTTCAATGCCACCATAAATGCATGCAAGCCATGCGAGGCTTTTAGTTTAAATGAACAAGAATTCAAAATTCAAAATAAAAAAACGTAATAATAAAATACTTCAATACGAACGACATATGAAGTCTCGGATCAACAATTAGGGGGACGGGAATGAGTCGTGGCTTCGTTAAAAATCGCCGTTGAAAAACCACGTGGGACAAAACCAACTGTAGGAAAAGAGCACACACGAAACACTTACCCTAATTATTGATCGTTGCGAGATGTGCTTTCGCTTGTAGTATGACTCGGATGTTGGAACTTCCTTGTGGACTAGAACACTCGTCTTGAACCCACACATCACAAGTAAGCCGACGATAGCTTCCTTGAACGTTCTAGCTTTAGCCCGGGTCATGACACCTGCTGGTATGGTTCCATAAATAATTGTTTTCATTGCATGACATAAGACCGACGATGCATCTCACATTGCTTCATTACTTTTTAAAGAGATTGTTCGAATGCATGGGATTCCTAGGACAACAGTTTCTGATCGTGACGTGAAATCTTTTAGTTATTTCTGGAAAACGTTACGGTATAAGCTAGGAACTAAGATTTTGTTCTCAGAAATATGCCACCCTCAAACCGATGGACGAACTGAAGTTGCGAACCGTACTTTGTCTGTTTTTCTTCGTTCTTTGGTGAAAAAGAATTTGAAATCATGGGAAGATTTTTTGCTTCACATTGAGTTTGCATACAATATATTTGTACACTTAGCTACTAAATTCTCTCCATTTGAAATTGTTTATGGATTCAATCCACTCACTCCGTTGGATTTGTCTCCTTTGCCATCTAGAGAATATTCTGACGTTGATGGAAAAAGAAAAGCCGAGCTTATGAAACAGATTCATGAAAGGGCTAGATTGCACATTAAGGAAAGGACTAAGAAATACTTGAAGCATGCGAACAAAGGGCGAAAGGAAGTTGTCCTCGAACTAGGAGATATGGTTTGGGTCCATATCAAGTTACTTCTCCTCCACATGCAATTTACTTCTCCTCCACATGCAAGCTGTTTATTTAATGTTTTCAACCACTTCTGTATCTTTTATTTACCTTTAAATAGCTATATTATGTTGAGAACGAAAAATCAAGTTTCATTTTATCAGTTGAGAGGTTTTCTCTAAAGCTTTTTTAGAACTAGATTTCGAACTTATCAGATTATCATTTGTGGCGTTCATGCTTCGACTTATCAATTCGTTCTTCCGCAAATGAGCTGTGGCATCATTCGATTTTTTGACGTTCTTCATCTAGGTTCTATCGGAGTTTAGGACAACTCATTTCGAACGTGGACTTAGATTCTTTGAGATAGCAAGTTGATGAAGGGTTTAGGAAATCAATTCCATCGCCTTTAGAAAGAAATTCGATCTAGGTTTCATATCAACATGTGTGACCATACTTGATAAATATATTTATCCAACCTTAAAAACAAACTTTTCAAAATGATCCAATAATTAAATAATATACTTTTATTTTCAATATGAAAAAATTTAAATTTTATGTTATTAATTTTTGTTTAACTATATATATATATATCAAAATATGTGGAAGACTACCTCATTTGACTAACTACTATGATAATTTTTGTACACGTCGTATTTGGCTCAATCTAACACCACCGTCACAACAATAGCTTACCTTTGTAGGTTTGTGTCGATTAACGAATTCCCATTGGCTTTCATTATATATTTTTTAGTCCATAGGATTGGCTCAAAATTTGTGATGCAATTTTTAAATAATATGTCAATCAATAGCACAACTATAATAAATTAAAAAATTAATTTCTTAGAGCATAACGATGAATTCTAAATGCAATTTCAAATTCAAATCAACCTACATAATGCATTAATGGGTAGATAGACTGAACTGAAAATATTTGTCATCCTAAAAATCAAATTTTTATTTATTTTATGTAAGTAAAGGATATTATTTTCATGAGTTGTATTTGAAAACAAAATGTGTGAAATGTTCGTTCATTGATTTATATGAAAAGTCACAATTAAAACTTGTGCTAAAAATTAAATCTCAATTTTTCTGGCAAGTCCGAGAGAGAAAGAAAGCAACCCATTAGCACCATTTGTTTTTTTTCCTGTCCTTAGTTTCTCTAAACCGAAACCTTTTCATTTTTATTGTTATTTTTAAATTTTCCATTCAGATTATTATTTTCTTATCTTGTCCACTTGATCCACTTTCTTCCTCTTATTCATGGATTATTCTTTTCTTATCGTGTCCATTGATCCATTTTCTTACTCTGATTTATGGACTTTAGATTTATTACGGATTCTCTTTGTTTGATCCTCTATTTCGTCTCCTTTTCTTCGTTTCTTCTGATAACACGTAATCCGTTGTAATATTTACGTAATTCTTAGGTCTAGTTTTGAGTAGATTACTTAGATTTCACCCATCTATCGAGTTTATTCGAAGACTTCATCTACATTTCGTGTTTTGTATAGGAAACGAAGACATGAGGAGAAACACGAGAGATTACGGCAATTTAACCCCGAAAACGTAGTTGAATGACAAGGTTTAACTTGTGCAAGGCCATGGATTGAAGTAAACACTCAAACACCGAGCGAAAGGAGGGGAAACAACAAATCAAGACCTGCACGCTCGGGCATGGAAGGTGTGCCCGCTCGGGCATTGAGGCAAAAGACCCCCGTAGCTTTGCACGACTTGGGCCCTCAAGGAACACGATCGGGAAGGTGTGCCCGCTCGGGTGGAAAAGGAGTGCCCGCTCGGGCTAATTGTTGCCATCAAGACCTGCACGCTCGGGCATGGAAGGTGTGCCCGCTCGGGCATTGAGGCAAAAAAACTCCCCGTAGCTCTGCACGACTCGGGCGCTCAAGGAACACGATTGGAAAGGGAGTGCCCGCTCGGGTGGAAATGGAGTGCCTGCTCGGGCTAATTGTGGCCAAAATTCACCGCAAGTTTTCCCCACTCGGGCTGAAGAGCCACACGCTCGGGCATGAGTGCTCGTTCGGGCGTAAAAGAGTGTACACGATCGGGCATAAGGCCTGCACGAGCAGGTAGAAGCTGTGCCCGCTCAGGTCCTTGTTTATCTCAACTAACTCCTAAGTTTTAGAACGGCCAAATAAGGAGAAATCAGATCTAAATAAAGGGGATTCGAACCAGATTGGAGGGGGGATCATTCAGAGACATCAGAGGACACACTTGGAGAGATCGAGAAGGACGGAACGAGGGATCCGAAGCATGGATGATCTATTGAAGACGTCGGTATATGAATTAGGGAGGAATCTCTTTCTTTATCTATGTTGAATATAGATTTCTTTTGTGTTTCGTTTTCTGAGTTCATGTCCAAGTAGATCTATTGCCATGGGTTAGAGAGTATTGCCAATATGTAATGAAGTCTTGTGCTTAATGAATGGTGGATCTTAATGCTTTCATACTTGTACGCCACTTGAGATGAATGAATTTGGTACTTGATCGTGTTTTCAGATTGATTGGTTGTGTTTAATGCTTTCATTCTTGTACGCCACTCGAATGGATGATATTAGAAGTCTAATAAATCTACGCCAGGGCATTAGACTTTGGAACCTAGCCATGATTTAGGGTTTAATCGGTTTAGAATCTACGCCAGGTCAATTGATTGAATCTAGGGATTAGGATAGCGGTCGTAATGCGTCTATGTATGTGAGATGCGCAATAGATATATTGGTATACGCATGCTAGATAGTGGACAAGTCTACGCCAGTCAGTTCCTATAGGAGAGCTTGAATTCCCTGAACTCGTGATAATATCTAAGACCAATGATCTTGTTAGAACTTCGTTGCATCATTGTGCGACTCTCGATACCTATGGTGTTTAGTCATTGAGTCAGGCCTTTCATTAGTTTAGTTTAGTCTGCATTTGCATTCCATCCACTAAATGATTTCACTTAGTTTCTAGCTTTAGAGTTGCATCAATTCCTTGTGTTCGACCCTAGTGACTATACGATCCGTATTCTTGCGGAAGCGTTAGATCTAGGTAATTTATTACTTGAGTTAACGCACATCATCCTCCATTTTCTCAAAGGAAAACTTGTGATTTCTGATCAGTGAAGGTGATGATTGACGTTGGTGCGACACAGATGAAGGATAAGGTCGTAGAGAAAGTTTCGAGAACGATGGATCTAAAGCCGGAGCAAAAACA
>CM071861.1:20271485-20317358 GCA_036759665.1 Gynandropsis gynandra
TATCTTGTTAGAATTTCGTTACATTGTCGTGCAACTCTCGATACCTATGGTGATTAGTCTTTGAGTCATCCCTATCATTAGTTTAGTTTAGTTAGTTTGCATTTGCATTTGCATTCCATCACTATTTGATTCATCACGTCTTATTCATTAGTCTAATAGCTTTAGAGTTGCATCAATTCCTTGTGTTCGACCCTAGTTGCTACACGATCCGTATCCTTGCGGAAGCGTTAGTCTAGGTAATTTATTACTTGAGTCTACGCACATCAATGAAGTCCTCGAATAAACTCGATAAATCAGTGAAATCTAATCAAAACTAGACCTAAGAATCATGTAAATACTACGACGGATTACATGTTATCACCAGGTACCTTGAAGAATAAGGCATTACACAACAAACCTTGTGCCCCTATACTCCGCAACAAAACGGAGTGACCGAGAGGAAGAACATGCACCTAATGGAAGTCTCTAGAACTATCATGTTCGATCGAGATGTTCCTAAAAGGTTTTGGTCCGATGTAGTCATGACCGCATGTCACATCATCAATAGAATTCCTAATACGCGTAAAAACCTGTAAAAACATGAAAGACACGAAAACAAGTAAAACGGATACGGAATCATACGTAAAGCAACGCATATATATCAAAAACGTCTCTTAAATCGTGCAAGAAATACGTACGAAAACGAGATGATCACGGGCAGTATGCCAGCCCGAGCGGGCACTCCCTCAGCCCGAGCGGGCACCCCTTTTTCATCGCATTTTTTCGCGATCTTCTGCGCCGTACACGAGCGGGTCACTTTCCTTGCCCGAGTGGGTCGCGGCCGTCACCTACAACATCAAATAAGTTAATTTGACTTAAAACAAGGGGAAATTCGTGGGGGACTTATACAATAAGGAAAACACCCTTAGAGAAGAGGAATAAAGTCATATTTCGCTGGAGGAAGTAATAGAAACGTTGCCAATTTATTCAAGATTTGGAAAACTCAAGAAAAAGCAACAACGAGAGGTGGCTGCTGGAACTAAAGAGGAGAGAGCTTTAGAGACGAGGATGAGGGAGAAATTAGAGAAGAAAGCACACGTAGTGGAGGAGAAGGAGAGCAGAACGCACACACAAGGGCGAAGGACGGAGCGAGGAAGCCGGAGCGTGGAGGAGCTATTGAAGACGTCGGTATTGAATAGGGAGGGATCTCATTCTTTATCCATGTCTAATATAGTTATCTTTTGTGTTTCTTTTGCTGAGTTCATGTCCAAGTAGGTCCATAGCCATAGGTTAGAGAGCTTGGCCGATATGTAACGAAGTCTTGTTCTTAATGCTTGGTGATTCTTAATGCTTTTGTTCTTGAAAGCCACTTGAATGAATGATTTTGGTATTTGATCGTTTTCAGATTGATTGGTTGTTCTTAATACTTTCGTTCTTGTACGCCACTCGAATGAATGATCATAGAAGTTTAATGAATCTACGCTAGGGGATTAGACTTTGGAACTTAGCCATGATTTAGGATTTAATCGGTTTAGAATCTACGCCAGGTCGATCGATTGAATCTATCCGCCATGGACGCAGCCCCAAACTCAGAACTATTAGTCATATGTGCCTCAGCCACAGCCAAACCGATCCGAAGCAGCCCCCGACTCTGCCGCCATATTCGCCTGCCTCCTTAAAGTATATGAGAGTCAAAACGACTTGTTGATGGGACTAAAAGCGGAACAAGAAAGTGCCAATGAGCAGATGGATGACTTCCTTAGACAATTGGACACGCAGCCTGCAGAACTTGCACAAGAGGCATCACGACCACAAGAGGTTCTATCGGGAATTTCAGAAACAAATCCTCGTGAGCATGTCGACGAAATTTGCCTAAGAGATTGTAAGACGGTGGATCAGCCTACTCAAATGTCTGAAAGGGGTGAAGCATCTATCACAGTAGCGGAAACGGCTGTCAACGAGCTTAAGGAGAAGCTCGAGGAGGAAGAGGAGGCAAAGTATGTAAAACCAGATCCGAGGCCACCTCCATTGCCATTCCCGCAACGTCAACGCATGAAGACGGTAGATCAGCCAAATCCCTCGATATTTGAAAAGGGAAAAGAATCTAACACCGCAGCGGATAAGGCTATGGACATTGATAAGCATAAACACGAGATGGAAGTAGAGCTCAGCTTAATCGACACACTTAAGCAGCCGTGCGCTATCGATTTCGTGTTCCCCGATGGCATCTTTGAGAATTTAGACGAGGAAATTTGTGAGGAATTTTAGAATACGGATTCCCTAGATATGAATTTCATAGCTGCTGGAGAAGGATTATACAAGGTACCAAACGAGCTGCTTGACAACAAAAAGAAGAAGACGACCCCGAGATGCCAAGAAGCTACACCAAACGTCCAGCACACAATTGGAGCATTGACAAGGCACCCAAGGGGAAGATGAAACGTTCACCACAAAGGCTCACGCACCAAAAATTTCTGGACACGCTGAAGGAAACAAGCGATGAACGCCTAACCGGTTTCATGGAATACAGAACCGGACTTATGGACAGCTCGACCAGAATTTTTGGACAGCACGATCTAGCCCCCAATTTAGAGAACATCGTGACCAATCTTAGGGAAGACATGACTAATCGTGCAAGGAACTCAACTGATCCGCGTGCTATGCCCTATCGAGCACACTATGCACGCGAGATTCTACGCACACGACGACGTCGAGGACGTCCACCTGATGAGTAACATCGAGGTCAGGCTCGTGACCTTAAACAAGCGCTTCTCGGGAGGCAACCCGAGCTCCGTATCCTTTAGTTATTTTGTTTTAGTTTTTTTAGAATTCGACTCTTATTCTTTTCACAAGCATGCTCCTTACCAACAACCCCGATGTATCCTACTGTCTTATTTGGATTGTGTGACTTTTGTTACAGGTTTTCCACTTCGAAATCATCCACAACATAAGGAAACACGCGTACGCCCAGCTGCAACAACTCGGGACAGCAAGCACGCATCAAGTGCACACGTTCCTATTTATAATATTTTTCCCCGAGTTTTTGCATGTTAGTCCTTCACTTAGGTATTGAACACCGGGACGGTGTTCCGTTCAAGTCTGGGGGGAGGGGTATTCTCTGAACGTCATGATTGTGATTAGGATTTAGAGGTTGAGTTCTTCGTTTTGTTTTTTTAGGATTAGACGGACGGATATCTAGTACAAATAAATTCGAACTTTAGTCACTTTATGCAACTTTGTCGAATCGGGAACAAAAGTCTAGGTTTGCTGAAACATACTTTTAGATATCGATTTGTTAGTGATCGTGCATGAATCCATGGCCTATAGTTGTATTCCTTCCCTTAGGTTTCAATCCCAAGCACTCATATCTCCGAGCATACCTTTCATTCTTTATTTTGTTTCGATCATTATATTTCCATGTATTTACACTCCGCTGTCAATAGACTATGTTCTTTAACTTTTTCAGCCCTACATTGACATGAGTGCATCAATATTGATGGTTCGAGTCTAAGTGGTGGGTCGAGGCCGTTTTTCTACGTCCTAAGGGTTAGAGTCGATGCGTATTCACACTAGTTAATCAAAAAGAAAAAAAAAAGGAAAAGAAAAAAAAGGAAAAAAAAACAGCAAAAACACAACCTCTTCACTCCGCTAAGGTTACAAGACCTTATGAGTTGTGCCAATTGGCAACCTGGGTCTAAGTAGAAGGTTGTCCTCTTCAACTCCGAGGTCCTAGAAACCGAGTGCAAATTTCAAAAAAAAAAGAAATGTGTGGAAAACGAAAAAGGAAAGAAGAAGAAAAAGAGAACCGAAAAAGAAGAAAAATAATTGTCTTAAGAATGGTATTGAACTGTTTGCGCATTAGAATAGGTATGGAGATTGCTTGGATGTTGTCTAGGGGTTAGTGAAATGAACTCAGGACATGTTCAAGTCTGGGGGAGTTTGATAACATCTATTTTGTTCTAGTATTTTCATCTATTTTCATAGTTAGTTTCACAATTCATTTGATTTTACCAAACATTCACCATCATTATCATCCCGTTTTTAGTCATCTTGGAGCTAAGGGACGTGCCAAGACAAAGTGCAAACATCGAGGATCATCACGGGACAAATGGGACGAGAATCGGCATGGAAAAGCCACTACCCGCGCGGGTACTTCCATAGCCCGAGCGGGCAAAAGTTACGGCGATTTTGTCCATTAATTTGTGCACGATTCGGGCAAGAAAAACCACGATCGGGGCCTCAGCCCGAGCGAGCACAAGCCATGACCGAGCGGGCAGCATGCCAGCCCGAGCGGGCACTCCCTCAGCCCGAGCGGGCACCCTTTTTCATCGCGTTTTTGTGCGATCTTCTGCGCCGTACCCGAGCGGGTCACTTTCCTTGCCTGAGCGGGTCGCGGCCGTCACCTACAACTTCAAATAAGTTAATTTGACTTAAAAAAAGGGGAAGTTCGTGGGGGACTTATACAATAAGGAAAACACCCTTAGAGAAGAGGAATAAAGTCATATTTCGCTGGAGGAAGTAATAGAAATGTTGCCAACTTATTCAAGATTTGGAAAACTCAAGAAAAGGCAACAACGAGAGGTGGATGCTGTAACTAAAGAGGAGATAGCTTTAGAGACGAGGATGAGGGAGAAATTAGAAAAGAAAGCACATGTAGAGGAGGAGAAGGAGAGCAGAACGCACACACAAGGGTGAAGGACGGAGCGAGGAAGCCGAAGCGTGGAGAAGCTATTGAAGACGTCGGTATTGAATAGGGAGGGATCTCATTCTTTATCCATGTCTAATATAGTTATCTATTATGTTTCTTTTGCTGAGTTCATGTCCGAGTAGGTCCATAGCCATAGGTTAGAGAGCTTGGCCGATATGTAACGAAGTCTTGTTCTTAATGCTTGGTGATTCTTAACTTTTGTTCTTGAACGCCACTTGAATGAATGATTTTGGTATTTGATCGTTTTCAGATTGACTGGTTGTTCTTAATGCTTTCGTTCTTGTACGCCACTCGAATGAATGATCATACAAGTTTAATGAATCTACGCCAGGGGATTAGACTTTGGAACTTAGCCATGATTTAGGATTTAATCGGTTTAGAATCTACGCCAGGTCGATCGATTGAATCTAGGAATTGGGATAGCGGTCTTAATGCGTCTAGTAGGTGAGATACACAATTGGGAGATTGGTATACGCATGCTAGATAGTGGACAAGTCTATGCCAGTCAGTTCCTATTTTAGAGCTTGAATTCCCTGAACTCGTGATAATATCTAAGACCATGATCTTGTTGGAACTTCGTTGCATCATCGTGCATCTCTCGACACCTGTGGTATTTGATGTGCGTTATATCAAGTTATAAAACCTAGACTAACGCTTCCGCAAGAATATGGATCGTGTAGTAACTAGGGTCGAACACAATAATACGTTAGTTAGTTAGATAGTTTATCTTCATTCGCATTCCATTCACCTATTGATTTTACACGTTCTATTCATTAGTTACTAGCTTGAGAGTTGCATCGATTCCTCGTGTTCGACCCTGGTACTATACGATCCGTATTCTTGCGGAAGCGTTAGTCTAGGTAATTGTTACTTGAGATTAACCACATCAGCTTCACTTATGTTGCTTTTGAACGCCTAAGCTTGAGGGGGAATGTTAAGAAGAAAGGTCGTGTCCCCCTCCCTTCTCCGCGTCTCGAGCCGTGTCCTGCTCTTCTCTGCATGGTGAGTCGTGTCCTGAGCTACATCTGGCTCTTCTCCGCGTCTCGAGCCGTGTCATGCTCTTCTCTGCATGGTGAGCCGTGTCGTGAGCTACTTCTGGCTCTTCTCCGCGTCCCGAGCTACATCCCACTCTTCTTCGTGTCCCGAGCCATATCCCGCTCCCTTCGCCGTGTCCCGTGTCCCGCATCCTGCGACCTAGTCAAGCCTATTTATGACCTTCGCGGTCTCCTATCCCTTGTTGACCGCTCCAAGTCATGCATGTTACATCTAAACTTGTGTCTTGCATGTGTATATGCATTTTCCTTGTTTTTCACCCATTCTACTTGTATAAATAGGTACATTTAGTTCTAATGAAATACATAAGAGAATAGTTATCCTTATTCTCTCTAATTCTCTCGATCTTTCGCTCGCTTTAGTCTTTCTATCTTGCTTCTGTTGATTCATCTTTGTTCTACAAATTGTATAGATGCAACGTTATTGACACTTCCTAAAGAATCGAACTTGTTTTGATATGCTTTGAAAAACAAAGCCATATTCATCTTCACATGCTCTAACTTATATTTGGAATTATTTGCATTAATCTTGGTCAAACATTGTTTCACGAAATGACATTTCATCCTAGGATCAAGTATAACACCCATGGCTAGTATATCACTGTACTCCTCCCAATATTTTTTGAACTTCTCAAGCATACTACAAACCATATTCTTGGTAAGAACATCATTACTTTTCGTATTTTCCTTCAGCAAACACTCGATCTTCCAAACTTGTCCATAGTATAAAATTGTAGTCGAATAACTTGAACCTAACATCAATGTGGTGATCGTTTCAAAAGGCATCAACCAATTATATGTCTTATATGTCGTAGCTCATTATTCATTTGAAGGAAAAAATTTGTAACATTTACCAACCACTTTGAGCCTATTAAAAGCTCGTTGATACTTATGTGTCTTCTCAATCATCAGAAATGTAGAATTTCATCTAGTAATCATATCCATTGATAAAACAACTCTTTTGCCGCAACCTTCTAATTCTACATTTCTCTCAAAAGCAATCATTCTTGATTGTGAACCCTTGATACACTTTACGCTATCTGTTATCTTAGTCACAAGATCAACAAACACATTTAACCATCTTCACAATCAGATTTAAAATATGTGTGTAACATCTCACATATAGAAATTTACTATCACACAACAAATTATTGTCCAAACAAAGCCGCTTCCTAAAAATCTCTTGTAAAGTATAATTTGCGGAAGCATTAACTAAAATAATGGTAAAAACCTTGTTCTCTATTCTCCAATTTTTCGAAAATTCGTGAATCTTAGTAGCCATTGCTTCACCGGTGTGTGGGATAGGCATATATTATATTTATTTAGAAAAATAATAATAAAAAATATTATAAATATATATTATTATTGTATAAAAATTAGATATATAATATTATAATACATAAACTATATATTTAATTTTGGCACACAGGTTGATCTGTATCCCATATGGGTTAGCTAAGATTTTAGCCCCATCCATGAATCCATTTTATATATAGATTAAATGTATTATATAATGTATATTTAATTTTGGCATACAGATTGACCCATAACCCTTATTGGTCGACTAAAATTTTAGTCCAACCTATAAACCCATTTTATATATAGATTAAGAAGAATTCAACCCAATCCGCACTTATACATGTTGGATCAACCATTTAGCACCCCTTTAGGATGAGAAAAAGTGTAATGAAAATTAGGGTTCTTGAAAGAGTTGCAAATTACCCTCTTTTCTTCCCTTTGTATTCACATATCTTCAAAATATATTTTCACATCCTGCTATATTTGGGATGACATTTTAATTCTTTGACAAATTTTTTGGAGGCTAATGTCTTGCCTATTTACACTTGTAGCCGTTGCAAAAGACTAAAAAAACATGTATTTGTTCTTCTGCCTTGGGTATTTAGACATCTACATGTTTGTTGGCCCACCTTCTTGGGTGGCTTCACGTTCTAATGCAGGCCTTGACTGTTTCTCTTCACCTTGGACTTCCTCCTTACGTGTGTTGTCTGGACCTCTGACATAATTTTTTTCAATTTAATTTTTTCCTCCTTTTTCGAACCTTAGGTCTTTGTCGGTCACGATCATCTCTTAATACTTCAAAAGACAATATTGTCTCGATCTCTACTGGCCATAAACAAAGTAGAATACACATACGAAGAATAGAATAGTTCAATTCATCCAAAACTTACTATCGTTCCTTCGAATTAAAAAATTTGTACTCAGATCTTATCAAACACATTAAAATTGATGAGGATATCACAAAGAAAGCAAGCCTCGAATGGACGGACGGAACGGATGGGTCAAACGGGCAAGACAATCACGTGGATGCACGAGATGCTGACGAGAACGTGCAGGACGCTGGTGAGGATGCGGATATGCGGACCGTTAACGAGACTCGCGGACTAACGGTCGCGTCTGATATTCGCGGACCACCTAACTCGGAGATGAGACTTTTTACGAAAGCACCTAAATGGAGCCCCTCTCGAAGTCCAAATTCGATGAAACTAAAACCATTGCAACCAGCACTCAATGATAATTCAGATGAATACCGGATCACTGTCGGAACGTCACTTTTCCGGTGACATTTTGTCGAATTTTCCGACGAGACCTCTAGTGCACACTTAGAACCAAATTCCCAGGTTTCAAGCATGTTAAAGGGGCCTTGGACTAGATCTAAGACCATGAGGCTACAGGAGAAGGTTCAAGACATCTTAGAAGTCCAAGAGATTAATCATCAAGATCATTTGAAGGGTTTAGCGCCTCACAAGCCCATGGACCACACAAAGACCCATCAAGAGGAAGTGTCTTGGATTATATCATTCAAATTCAAATTGTACCAAGAACACCTATAATTTATGGCTTATTTCGTGCATTGTTAGTAGGAATAAAATCTAGAAAGATTAGTGGTCAATAAGAGTCTTAGACTTTTGAATAGGAGTGTAATGTGGGGAGCATGCATGAATAACAAAGGAGAAGTGATTTGAGAACCAAATACAGATCAAACGAGCTTAGCTCATTTTTTTAGATTTAGAGATTCATCTCACACAAATCGATCAAGTCTGGGACTTGCACGACTCCACTTACCAAGCAATGAACCACGATTGCTTGTGGCGTCTTCTATCGTCCGAAGAGTTCTCAAGGTGCATATGCTCAAGGGTTTGGGACGGTCTGACTGAGATTTGGGCCAATGTTCTTCAGCCTGTATCCGTCTATGGGTTCTAAGGTATTCATCTGCACAATCGAGTGAAACGCACGATCCAGCCTCGCATCAGTTGGTATCAGAACCATGTTTTCACAGTTGTATCTATCCAATTCTTAATCATTTTATTCCTAACGGATTTGGTTGTTCTCTCTCTTGTAGGTTCAGCCAAGGAGTGATATAGGGTTTAGATAAAAAAAAAAAGAAACGGCCAAAGAGCCTAAGAAAAAACAAAGAAACGACCAAAGAGTCTAAGAAAAAAAAGAAAACGGCCAAAGAGCCTGAGGAAAAAGCAAAGAGAAAAGAAATAAAACTAAAATAGAAACAAAGAGCTTGAAGGGCCACTCCTTAGAGGCTGAACTAAGGAGACACCATCCTAAGTTCATCACCAAAGAGCGACTCAACACACGAGAAGCACACCACTTGTGGCAAAGCACTTGGACCTGGACGACGAACACGTGAACTCAAAGATAGGGAGTCCTAAGGAACCTGTGATCAGCCCATCAACGGATCCCAAAGGAACCTAGTAGACCTCACAATCATCGGGGACTAAGCTTGATAAGAAGGTTGAGTGATTACCTTCACTTGAATTCGTTTGTGCGTAGGTTTATTCTCAATTTCTTTTGCGTGAGTACTAACTTGTTAGTGACATTTCCTTTGATTCATCATGTCCAACGAGAGTGAAAGATAAGTGAATAGAGCACCAAAGGCTCAAGTGACATGAGAGGAGTTTCAAGCTCTCCAAGAGCAAATCGCAAATATCACGCGTCACCTCACAGTTCAACAACAACCACCACGGCTCGAAAGGGGAGAACAAGCTCATCAAATCCCTAATCATGATCAAGCTAGGTCTGGAAAAACCACCTAGTGGAGGCCAAGAACCACATCCTAGAGCCTACCTAGAAGAAGATGTAGATCACAATGCAAACCTGCGTTTTGGCTGATACGGCGAGGGAGGTGCAAACGGATCCTCCGATTATGAAGATGGCCTACCCTTCGTGGCAAGACAAAGGAAAGAGGGAAGAGCACCACAAAGAGACTTACATGACCATGAAAAAGATGGTGTAAGAGTGGATATTCCCATGTTCACCGGGGGTAGCAATCCGGAGGCATACCTGGAGTGGGAAAGGCGCACGGAGATGGTGTTTGATCTCCACTGGTACACCGAGCAATTAAAGATCAAACTAACCACTGCTAAATTTAGTGACTACACTTTGATTTGGTGGGATCAACTCATCTATTTCAGAAGGATGAACGGTGACCAATCGGTCAACACATGGCAGCAACTCAAGCAAATCATGAGAAGCCAGTATGTACCTTCATATTATTATGAAGAAGTGCGTAATCTGAATTTCCTTATGCAGGGATCCTTATCCATGGAGGATTACTACAAGGAGATGCAAAAGCTTGTGGTGAGGGCGCAAACTCAAGAGGACGAGTGGACCACCATGGACCGCTTCAAACGAGGCCTCAACATCAATATTTTGGAGTAAGTGGAGCCACATCGGTGCCAAACACTCAACGAACTTCCGGATCTCGCCATATTATATGAGAGACAACCACTGAGGAGGTCGAGGCAACAACAGTACGTAGGAAGCAGTTCAAACACGCAACAAATTTTTTCGCAAAATAGCCGCCTGGACCGAGCCGAGTAGCGACCCATGCGCACAGACGTGCGTCCAGATCGGGCACCACCTAGCACGGACTGGGCACAACGATCAGAACCATGACTTGGGCAGAATCCGAGGGGAAGCAATCGAGCACCGAGGCCTGACCCTATACCCGACGTCCAACAGCCCAGGAGAGGGAGCACCGAACCGCAGACACTTCGAACCCCAGACGTCACTTGTTTTCGGTGTTCCGGACGAGGGCATTATGTGTGGGATTGCCCAAACCGACGTTCCATGATCATTCTCGAAAACGGCGATATCGAGTCTGATCATTAATCTGATCGAGAGCAACAAGCAGAAGAGATAAGCTTCAAAGAGGAGATAGACGAGGATACAGCGCTTGGAAGACTCTTGGTGACACGATGGGTCCTTAGCACACAAGCTAAGGACGATGCTGAATGAACAACGGAAAAACATCTTCCACACTCGAGGCCACATCCACGACAAGATATGCAGCATCATCATCGACGATGGGAGTTGTACCAACGTCGCGAGCACCATTCTTGTGGAGTGATGTGGTTAATCTAAAGTAATAAAATACCTAGACTAACGCTTCCGCAAGAATACAGACCCTGGAGAACATAAGGAATTGATGCGACTCTAAAGCTAGTAACTAATGAATAGAACATGTAAAATCAATAAGCGGTTGGAATACGAATAAAGATAAACTAACTAACTAACTATGAAATTAAACTCAATGAACTAAACACCACAGGTTTCGAGAGATGCACGATGATGCAACGAAGTTCGAACAAGATCATGGTCTTAGATATTATCACGAGTTCAAGGAATTCAAGCTCTAATATAGGAACTGACTAGTGCAAACTTGTTCACTACCTAGCGTGCATACTACCAATCTTCCGATTGTGTAATCTCACCCACTAGACGCATTAAGACTGCTATCCTAATTCCTAGATTCAATCGATCGACATGGCGTAGATTCTAAACCGATTAAATCCTAAATCATGGCTAAGTTCCAAAGTCTAATCCCCTGGCGTAGATTCATTAAACTTCTATAATCATTCATTCCAGTGGCGTACAAGAACGAAAGCATTAGAAACAACCAATCAATCTGAAAATAATCAAATACCAAAATCATTCATTCAAGTGGCGTACAAGAACGAAAGCATTAAGAACAAGACTTCGTTACATATCGGCAAAGCTCTCTAACCTATGGCTATGGACCTACTCGGACATGAACTTAGAAAACGAAACACAAAAGATAACTATATTCAACATGGATAATGAATGAGATCCCTCCCTATCCTATTAACGACTTCTTCAACAGCTCCTCCGCGCTCTGGTTTCATCGCTCCGTCCTTGTCTTCGTGTGCGTTCTGCTCTCCCTTTTTCTCTCTACGTGTGCTCTATTTTTTTCTCTACTTTCTGTCCAAATTGTGCTGCTAAAGCTCTCCCCTTTTTGCCCTCTTTCTACTCTTTTCTTTCCTCTATTCTTTCCTCTTTGTCCGTCCCCTTTCTTTCCTCTCTAGTGGTTGGAATTTCATGTTTCTTACAGCAACTGCAGTTTTCATTTTCCGAGTTTTTCCATCTCTTTTTTTCATTCTGGTGTAATTGTCAACGTTTCCTCTTTATTTTCCAGCCATGTAGCTCCATTCTTCTTCTCTAACCATATTTCCTTTTTGTTAAAGCAGCCAGCACGTTCCTTTTCGTCCTCCTTTCCTCTTTGGCTAGTTTCTATTTCTTCAGCAACTGTATTTTCTTTTCCTCTTGTGAAACACCGATTTCCTTTTCTTTTCCTCCTTTTACTCTTTTCTTTTCTGCCTTCTTTCTTGTTCTTGCATTTCCATTAATTGTTCCAGCAACCATTTCCATTTTCTATCTTTGACGGTTGCAGTTTCCAATTCTTGTGTAGGCGGCAATCTTTCCATTTTTGTGTAAGCGGTTGGAAGTTTACATTTTGTTCCAGCAACTTGCTTCTATTTTATGTAAACCATGTTTCCTTTTCATGTTCCAACCGTGCTCTTCTTACTTTTGTTCTAGCAACCGAAATTTTCCATTTTTGTTCCAGCCACCGAAAGTTTCCATTTTAGTAAGCGGCCATTGTTTCCATTTTTTTCCGGTTTATGATTCTTTGGATGATGACCGTGCATAGCTGATAGGAGAGTGGTTTTGCTTAGTTTTTCTTCATTTACTCGTGTTTTTATCCCGATATTTCATTTCCTGCAATAACACGAGAAAACGCTAAAAGACGACTAAATGGTGGCTTTAATGCTTGGTAAAGTTCAAATGAATGATGAAACTAACTATAAAAAGAGACTAAATTACAATAACAAAATAGGCGTTATCAAACTCCCCAGACATGAACCTTTGCTCGTCCTCGAACAAGACGAACTAATCATGAGAGGAGTTAGACAACAACCGGAAACTAGCACAATCAACTCGAAAAGTCAGCCACCCTACGCAACAAAGCGTCACACGAACATAGATCTAAGCGCACCGAATTTAGACCCCTATCTACCGAAACCAACTAACCGTGCAATCCTACACATATTGTGAGTTCATTTCGCTAACCCCTAAACAACATCCAAGCGATCTACACATTTTTTTTTCGAAATTCGCACTCGGTTTTTAGGACGTCGGAGTTGAAGGGGACATCCTTCTACTTAGATATAGGCTGCCAATTGGCACACTCTAAAGGTCTTGTAACCTTAGCAGAGTGAAGAGGTTGCGTCATTACTGATTTTTTTTCTTTTGATTAACTATTGTGAATACACATCGACTCTAACCCTTAGGATGTAGAAAATCCGCCTAACCCACCACTTAGACCCGAACCATCAATATTGATGCACTTGTAACACCCCCATCCCGAAACAACATCGGGACTAGGAGTGTCCACCATCACCTCCAAGAGGTGGCTACATGTGTCATCGCTCAAACGCATTTATAAAATAAATATAAATGATTTATTCCGAAATAAGAGTGGTCCAGACCAAATAGCAAAACAAATATGTAAATATCATAGTCACGATAAATAAAATAAATACGAAATGCAAAATAAAACTCATCGAGACCTTGTGCACGCCGCTTCCATCAGTCCGCTGTGAACCTTCATGTTGCTGCTCAACCTCATTACTTTTTCTCCTCGCCATATCCTGTCCATCCACGACAGCCCACAAATAGGGTGAGTACGAAATACGCACTCAGTGAGATCAATACGTGTACGTACTCTGTACCACGTATTCTCCTGCTCGAACTGAATATAATAAAATAACATATATCCAAAGTCTAAACTAAAGATATACAAATCACTCTATCCAACCCGACTGAGTATCCAAAATCTAAAACTAGTACCACACTGGATCATAACACACAGAGTCCACACGACTCTAGCTTGGGCATACGCTCGCAAAGTCCAAAAGACCCCAGCACACTGAAAAATCTCGCAAGGTCACAACTTACCCCAACTATCAGTACAATACACTTAAAATCTCGCAAGGTCACAACGTACCCCAGCTATCAGTACAATACACTGAAAATCTCGCAGGGTCACAACGTACCCCAGCTATCAGTACAATACACTGAAAATCTCGCAGGGTCACAACGTACCCCAGCTATCAGTACAATACACTGAAAATCTCGCAAGGTCATAACGTACCCCAGCTATCAGTACCATACTGCGCTCCGTCGCTCGAAAGGTTACCACAACACCAACACGGTACGACGTTGGTAGATCCACTAATCTAACTAACTCGACTCTCCGTTGCTCGCAAGGTTAGCACAACCCCAACACGGTATGACGCCGGCCCAGATCCATTTGTCGCAATACTAACGTCATTGACCCAATACTCCTCACGTGACAACTCTCACCAACGTGCTTGCACACGCCTTCTTCCTAAGGTTCGAGTTTGAAACCACCCGAACGAGCACACTAACAAGATATTCACTCGGTTTAAACACCGAACCCAAATATCGACGTTCTCCGACCCCAACACTTGGTCGCACGTCAGTTCTTAGATCACTCTAGTTACTTATACAACTCATATACTTATCATCAATTCTCATACGACAAATTTAGGGTTGTCATCCAAATCCACTTGTAACGTCTATTTTTCCTATTATGATCCTATAAATTGTATCGTGATCATGCCTCATTTTAAAAATATAATCTCTTCCATAAATCGATCATAAATCCGAAATTAGGGTGGAGAAAATCATCACCTTAGCTTCCCGACGATTTGACGATTCTGGCTAATATTGCTAGCAACAACACCGACCAATTTTTCCCTATTATAGATCCTAATATAAATCTTTGAATTAAGGGAATGATCACAAAAAATTGTTTAGAGATTTACCACAATCTCGATTGGATCCACCCACGAAGAACGCGATGAAAAATTGAAGATCTTTCTCCAATTTCTTCTTCTCATTGTTTTCTTCTTTCTTCTTCCCTCTTTCTTTCTTCTTCTTTCTCGCCAAACATCTGCTACCCCACTCTCTTTTTTAAGCCTTAACCCTAATATTATAAGTTAAATATATAAAGATATATATATATATAGGTGTGCTCGGTTCCACCGACTTACACCCATTTGACTGGGTCTCACAGCACTCATGTCAATGTAGGGCTGAAAAAGTTAAGGAACTTAGTCTTTTGACAACGGAGTGTAAGTGCATGGAAATATAATGATCGAAACAAAACAAAGAATGAAAGGTATGCTCGGAGATATAAGTGCTTGGGATTGAAGCCTAAGGGGAGGAATACAACTATAGGCTATGGAATCATGCACGACAACTAACTAATTGATATCTAAAGGTATGTTTCAGCAAACCTAGACTTTTGTTCCCAATTCGACAAAGTTGCACAGAGGTGACTAAAGTTCGAAAATTTTCATACTAGATATTTGTTTGTCTAATCCTAACAAAACTAACATAAAAGCAGAAATAAACAAAGAACTCAACATCCAAATTCTAATCACAATCATGACATTCGAAGAGTACCCCTAGACTTTATTGGAACACAGTCCCGGTGCTCAATACCTAAGAGAAGGACTAACATGCAAAAACTCGGGGAAAAAAGATAGATAGGAACGTGTGTACCTGATGCGTGCTTGCTGTCCCGAGTTGATGCAGTTGGGCGTATGTGTCCTTCCTTATGTCGGGATGTTGTGGAAGTGGGAAACCTATAATAAAAGTCACACAATTCGAAAGAGGCAGTACGATACATCGGGGTTATTGGTAATGTACATCCTCGTGAAAAGAATAAGAGTCGAATTCTAAAAGAAATTTAAATGAAATAACTAAAAGGATATGGAGCTTGGGTTGCCTTCCAAGAAGCGCTTGTTTAAGGTCATGAGCCTGACTAAGATGTTACTCATCAAGTGGACGTCCTTGACACCGTTGTGTGCGTAGCGTCTTGCATGCATAATGTGCTCGATTGGGTATAGCACGCGGATCAGTTGGGTTCCTTGCATGATCAGTCGTGTCCTTCCTAAGCTTGGTCGTGTTGTTCCCTATGTTGGGGGCTAGATCGTGCTGTCCAAAGAATTTGGTTGAGCTATCCATAAGTTCGGTTATGCACTCCATGAAACCGGTTAGGCGTTTGTCTCTTGTTTCCTTTAACGTCTCCAGATTTTGTTGGTGTGTGAGCCCTTGTGGTGAAGGCTTCATCTTCACCTTGGGTGTCTTGTCAATGATCCAATTGTGTGCTGGAAGTTTGGTGTAGCTTCTCGGCATCTCGGGGTTGTTTATGTACTGATTTGACATCGCATTTAGTTCGGTTGTGCGGAAGTCTCGATCGGGGGTTCCTTCTTATTTTTGTTGTCCAGCAGCTCGTTTGGTACCTTATATAATCCTTCTCCAGCTGCAATGAGAGTCATATCTAGGGAATCCGTATTCCCAAATTCCTCACAAACTACCTTGGCTAAATTCTCCAAGACTTCATCATGGAACGTGAAATCGATAACGCGTAACTGCTCAAGTGTGTCATTGAAGTTGAACTTTACTTCCTCCTCAGGTTTCTTCTTATGCTCATCAATGTCTATAGCCTTATCCGCTACTGTGTTAGATTCTTTTCCCTTTTCAAATATCGAGGGAGTTGGCTGATCCACCGTTTTCATGCGTTGACATTGTGGGAATGGCAATGGATGTGGCCTCAGATCTTGTTTTACATGTTTTGGCTCCTCTTTCTCCTTGGTTTTCTTTTTGTGATATTTAACATTACTGCCCTTTTCCATTGCTGTAGTAGACATTTCATCCTTTTCGAATGTGTAAGGAACATGCAGACCTACCGTCTCATCACTCCTTAGGTAAATTTCGTTTATGTGCTCATGGGGATTCGCTTCCGGTCTCCCCGGTAGAATTCCTAGCGGACGTGCTGCTTCTTGCGCTAAATTGTGCGATGTGCGTCTCCACGTGTCTAAGATGAGTTTCAGAGCTCTCTATCTGTTTGTTGGTGTTCTCTCGATCCCTCATCAATTTATTCTGAGTTTGTTGCACTTCCATCAATAGGTTTCTTTGATTTTCTTGGAATTGGAGGAGACAGTTGAACTTGGTGTTGATGTGAGGAGCTGCTTCGGATTGGTTTGGCTGTGGCGCACATGATTGATACCCTTGATTTTGAGGCTGCATTCTTGGCTGGAAGTTCTGATTTTGTTGCATCGCTCACGGCTGAAATTTCTCAATAGATGTTGCTCGTTCAACACACCGTCGGAGTTCCTGTACGGGAAGTTTAGGTGATCTCTCCATCCGGGGTTGTATGTGTTCCTGAAATGCTGATTGTAACTCTCGTAGTGCACTTCTTCATACCCCCGAACTTCTTGTTTCCATGATTGCTCGAAATAATGCGGACGTGTGACTTAGATAGCATATGATAAATTCTGGAAAATTGATCTTTTAATTCAGCTATACCGGCATACAAAGGATGTACCTCATTTATGTTACCTCGCAAAATAAAGAACAAGTAATTCAATTAAGCTTCGAGAGGTAAAACAAATTCACTCAAAAAGAAAGAAAACAAAAGCAAAAAAAGTACGAAAAACAAACAAAGACTCCGAAAAGGTCTATATCCTAATTCAAAAGTATCCTAACTCTAAAGTCTTAATCAATTCTGATCGTCTCGTTTTAATATGTATTTCTCGCATGATTTAGAGATGTTTATGATCATAGATGCGATGTTTACATGTTATTTTGTATCTGTTTTACTCGTTTTCATGTTTCCAAGTTCTTAAAGGTTCTAAATCATATTTAGTTCGTTTTGGAGCTAAAGAATGTACACGGGATAAATTATTAGCATCGAGGATCATAACGGAACAAATGGGACGAGAAATAGCACAGGTCGGGGAGGACTTCAGCCCGCACGGACCTTGAAGCACCATCACAGCCCACGCGGACACTCAAGTAGCTCGCGCGGGGCAGATTCCTTAGCCCGCGTGGGACCATTGGTCCAGCACGTCCAGCAGCTTCAGCACGGGCCAGACAAGCCTTCAGCATGCGCGGGTGAAGTTTCAGCAAAAGAGCCCGTGCGGAACACACTCTCTAGCTGTGGGTCGAGTCCGTCACCTGTAGAAACAAAAAAAGGAAACTCGGCCAAAGAGGAAAAGAAAGTGGTTAGTTTCCTACACTAATAGTGTTAGAGAAGAGGAATGAGAAATATATGGCTAGAAAATAGAAAGGAAACGTGTCCATTTACTCAAGAATAGAAACTAATGCAAAGAAGAATGGAAAACACACGTAAAAGTAAAACTACAGTTGCTGCAACGAGGAGAAAAGGAAGTGAACGACCAAAGAGGAAAAATGGGAGAAAAGGAAAGAAAAATAAGAGGAAAGAGAAGGAGGAGAGCTAAGGATTCGTTCACTTCAGTTTGGGAAGACGAACACACACGTTAGAGAGAGAGTTGCAGAGAGAGAGTAGAGGGAGGAGCTGTTCATGAGTTCTTGCGAAGGAGACATACAAGGGGCATTGGAGATCAATTCTACTTCGATTATGTTGTTTGCTTTTGAACGCATGAGCTAGTAGTCGTTTTGTTCTAGGAGAAGGAATTAGCCCATGGCTATCCGAGAACCACTTTGATTTATCTTTGAATGCAATTTCCCGTTTTCGTTTATCTATTCTTTGTCTGAGTGCTTGAATGACTTGTGTTTACGAAGGCCAAGTAGATGCATGTTTTAGGAACTTAGGAGAAGGACAGAAAGGAGAATTCTAATTTCGGATAATCCGGTTTAGAACAACCGAGGTTAGGCCACGAAAGTAGGGTAGCTTAAGGTGTTGATGTGGTTAATCTCAAGTAATAATTTACCTAGACTAACGCTTCCGCAAGAATACGGATCGTATAGTACCAGGGTCAAACACAAGGAATTGATGCAACTCTAAAGCTAGTAAACTAATGAATAAGACGTATAAAATCAATTATGTGAACAAAGATAAACTAACTAACTAACTAACTATCGGATTAAACTCAATAAACCAGACACCATAGGTTTCGAGAGATGCACGATGATGCAACGAAGTTCTAACAAGATCATGGTCTTAGATATTATCACGAGTTTAGGGAATTCAAGCTCTAATATAGGAACTGAATGGCGTAGACTTTTCCACTACCTAGCGTGCATACTACCAATCTCCCAATTCTGTAATCTCACCCACTAGACGCATTAAGACTGCTATCCTAATCCCTAGATTCAATCGATCGACCTGGCGTAGATTCTAAACCGATTAAATCCTAAATCATGGCTAAGTTCCAAAGTCTAATCCCCTGGCGTAGATTCATTAAACTTCTATGATCATTCATTCGAGTGGCATACAAGAACGAAATCATTAAAAACAAACCAATCAATCTGAAAACGATCAAATACCAAAATCATTCATTCAAGTGGCGTTCAAGAACAAAAGCATTAAGAATCACCAAGCATTAAGAACAAGACTTTGTTACATATCGACAAAGCTCTCTAAGCTATGGCTATGGACCTACTCGGACATGAACTTAGAAAACGAAACACAAAAGATAACTATATTCAACATGGATAATGAATGAGATTCCTCACTATTCTATTACCAACATCTTCAACAGCTCCTCCGCGCTCCGGCTTTGTCGCTCCGTCCTTGCCCTCGTGTGTCCGTTCTCCTCCTTCTCTCTCTCTACGTGTGCTCTCTTTTCTCTCTTCGTTTCTGTCTGAATTCGTCCCTCTAGCTCTCCCCTCGTTCGTTCTAGCAGCCACCCCTCTTTTCTTGCCTTTTCTTAAGTTTTCCATCACTTGATTAAGTTGGCAACGTTTCCATTACTTTCTTCAGTGAAATATCACTTATTCCTCTTCTCTAAAGGTGTTTTCCTTATTGTATAAGTCCCCAAAAAACTCCCATTTCTTTTAAGTCAGATTAACTTATTTGGAGTTGCAGGTGACGGACGCGACTCGCGCGGGCAGGGTAAGTGACCCGCTCGGGTACGGAGCGGAAGATCGCGCAAAAACGCGATGGAAAAGAGGCAGCCCGCTCGGGTTGAGGTGCTGCCCGCTCGGGCTGAGCTGCTGCCCGCTCGGGCTGACTTGCTGCCCATCGGGCTGAGGCCCCGGGCATGGTATTTCTTGCCCGACTCGTGCAAAATTCGCTGGAAAAAATCGCCGTAACAAATGCCCGCTTGGGCTAGGGAATTACCCGCACGGGTAGTGGCTATTCCTTGCCGATTCTCGTCCCGTTTGTCCCGTGATGATCCTCGATGTTTTTACTTTGTCTTGGCACGTCCTTTAGCTCCAAAATGACTGAAAACGAGATGATCATGATGCTTAATGCTTGGTAAAACTCAAATGAATGATGAAACTAACTATGAAAATAGATTAAAATACTAGAACAAAATAGACGTTATCAGGTGTCAGCCATGAAAGTAGGGGATAACTTGACTAGATCACGTGTCTATACCTTGAGAGAGGGTAGATATCATATTGGGATCGTCTGTCTTAGATAACTTAATTAGGATTGCATGATTAATTAGGTTGATTTTTGGTTTTGGTAGTCTTGTGGTGAAACCGGATTCCTAAAACGTTTGTCTCACTATTAAGAACTCGTTAGTTTTTTTTTAGTACTTCATTCTCAAAACCCCATATTTCGTTCGTTAGCAAGTTTGATTCGTAGTTTTAGTTTAGATTGTGTTGCGTAGCTCCTGTGGGATCGACACCTAGAGTACTACACACATGTCGTGCACTTGCAGGTAGTTTAGGTTAATATTTGTTTAACTTTGAATCGCATCAAGTTTCCGGTGCCATTGCTGGGGACTATTGTCAACACGTCTTAGATTCGAGCCTAGAGTCATTCTTGTTTTGTTTTTCTTTTTGTTTTCTTTTCCTTCGTTATTTCTACCTAAATTGTTTCTATTTGTCCTTCGTAGAGCCGTCAGATCGACGAGAGATGGATAATCAGAATGACCATGGAGATATGCAACAACAGCAACTCGCACCGCGAGAACAACAGGCTCCTCCACCACGTCGCCTCAGAGATTACATGGTGCCAAATTTGAACAACGTGCAAACAACCATACGGATAGCTGCTGTTGCAAGAGAACAGTTCAAAATTAAGCCGGCGATGATCAACATGCTTTATCAGAAGCAATTCATGGGTGGAAATCATGAGGATCCCCATCAACACCTTAGAGACTTCCCAGAGCTTTCCGGTACATTCAAGATACACGGAGTCTCGGAGGACGCGATCTTATTGCATCTCTTCCCTCTCTCAATTGGGGGACGAGCAAAAACTTGGCTTCAATCACTTCCCACTGGTTCCATCATTACTTGGGATCAGCTTTGCACACTGTTCATATCATGGTTCTTTCCTTTGAGCAAGACGATTCAGATGAGGGGGGAAATCACAACGTTTAGATGCAAAGATGGAGAAACGTTGTTTGAAGCGTGGGGTAGATTTAAGGATCTCCTACAGATGTGTCCACACCATGGTCTCGAGCAGTGGTATGTTATCCAAACTTTTACAATGGAATTTCATACGAACACCGAACGACATTGGATAACGCTGCTAGAGGATTATTTATGGATCTGAGCGTCAAGGAGGCATACGAGCTGATTGATAACCTCGCCATGAACCATACCATGTGTTCCACACCGAGAGGTATACCTCACCGCACTCGATGCCTATATGAGCCGAATCAGAGCAGAGTAACGAGCAATGCAGTGAGCGCTATATACTGTGTGAATTGCGGAGATACAGAAGACGTGGCTTATCAATGCACAGTGCAAGAGAACTTGGAATACATAAATTATGCCCAGCAGCAAGGAAACATGCAATTCGGGAATACCTACAACCCGAATTGGAGGAACCACCCGAATCTTTCGTATTGAATGACTAAACCGATAAAGTATTCAGGATTTCAGCAAAGACAACAAACGTACCAGTAAGATACCCAGCAATTTCAGCATGCTCAACAAGTTCCGTAAGCTCCTCAACCTCCTCAAGCCCCATCGTCAAACCTTGAGGCAGTAATGCTCAAATTTATCAAGGAGCAAAGGCAGCAACAATTGACTCAAGCCAAATTCAATGCGGATGTGGGTACAACGATCAACGAGCTCAAAACTCAGATGGAATCCTTGAGCAAGCATGTGAAGTGCTTAGAAGACTCCATAGCACAGCAAGCTGCTTCGTCCTCTCAGAATCTCGGACAGTATCCCGCAAAACCCGATCTAAATCCGAGAGAGTACTTGAACGCTATTACCGTGTGCAGCAGCAATATAATCGAGCACTTGCCCTCCAAAGAGCAAGACCAAGTCGTTGGAACGTCCATGAGAAAAGGCAAATGTACCATTGCAATTATGGAAGGAGTTGAACCAGATTTAGAGAAACCATATGTTGCTCCACCGACATACAAACGTCCTATAATGTTTCCTCAACGGTTGGTGAGCAGCAACAATGAAGAACGAGTGGGAAGATTTATAAAGGGTCTCAAGAAGCTTGACATCAACATCTCATTCATGGAAGCACTCCAAAGAATGCCTAATCAAGCCAAACTACACAAGGAGGTTCTTTCCAAGGATAGGCGTATCAAAGAGAGTGAGTCGGTAGCACTTACCAAGGAATGCAGCGCCATTCTTCAAAACAAGCTGCCCCCAAAGTTGAAAGACCCCGGAAGCTTCTCCATTCCATGCACAATAGGTAATATTGACATTGACAATGCTTTGTGTGATTTATGAGCAAGCGTGAGCATCATGCCACACTCGGTCTCCAAGCAGATGAACTTTGGAGATCTCAAACCTACAAAGATGTGTCTACGCCTCACGGATCGCTGGGTAAGATATCCGGTGGGAATTGTTGAAAATGTTCCCTCAAAGGTAGGTCATCTTTTCATTTCCACTTATTTTGTTGTACTTGACATAAATAAAGATGCTAGGGTGCCCATTATTCTTGGTAGACCGTTCTTTGCTACTGCAGGTGCCATGATAGACATACAACAAGGAAAGCTTTCTTTACATGTTGGAGATGAGACGATAGAGTTCAACTTGTCCAGCTCCATGAACAGACCCTTATTCAAGGAGTCTTGCGTTAGAGTAGATCTGCTGGACGAGTTAGGGAAAGGCATGCTTGATAAAGTAAGTATTTCTGATCCTCTTATGTGATACTTAACACGAGTTTGCGAAGATGTAGAATTTACCAACAAAGTAGCCGAGCTATACACGAAATTCATGAGTGCTATTGCAGCACTAGGAGGCGCCCCATGTGAGGACATACCACATGAAACGCACGCTGATTTCGCAGTGGAGAAGGCGCCCGATTTTGAGCTCGAACCTCCTCCTTCTTCTTTTCAGGATGAGTACATTGAATGCGATAAAACATATCCTGCTGTTATGAATGCTAACTTGAGTGCATATGAGATGAGAAAACAACCCAAGCGTGTAACGAAGCATAGCAGAGTCAGCTCTTCAATATGTACGCATGGAACTTATACGGAAAACAACCACAAACCTTCCACCGAAACTCAAAGGAGGCTGCACTCCCATTTGAAAGAGGTAATGGAAAACACACCATAAAAATTTTTTATTCAGATATCATTTATCCAACCTCGGGCAGCGAACGAGTGAATCCCATGCATAACGTGCCAAAGAAAGAAGCAGTGACTAAGAGATGACACGACAAAAAGATCTTACGTCATGACTTCCAACTAGGTGATTTAGTTCTACTCTTCAATTCTCGTCCTAAGCTTTTCTCGGGTAACCTACGGTCTCGTTGGTCTGGTCCTTTTGAGGTACGAGAAGTCTTCACATATGGAGAAGTGGAACTCTCGAGCAAATCGAGTGGAACATTCAAAGCTAATGGACAACGGCTAAAACTCTACCAAGCCGCTCAACCAATCGAAAGTGGAAACTCCATTTCCCTTCCCGATCCATCCATCATGCACGCATGAGGTATGGAGACGTCAAAGCTTAAAGACGTTAAATAAGCGCTTTCTGGGAGGCAACCCAACTCTTTGTTTTCTATTTTTCTTAGTTGTTTAGATCAAGAATCAGTTAGAAAAAAACAAAAAAAAAACACAAAGAAATGTGACTTCACTTCTCTTAACCTCCATTGGAGCTTTGTGTCGAGGACGTCGTTCAACTCAAGTCTGGGGGAGCAGCTCACGTTTGTCAGGTGACTTCGTTTCATTTGCTTTCGTGAGTCAGAGTCGTCCCAAGCACTTGTCCGGTGCCACATTTTGAGATGAACCCTGAACCTAGGATACTTAAGAAGTTGGCCTGTTCCTTGAGATTTTGCATGTTTGAGATAGGTTTTTCCTAAGTGTTAGAGCTTATTAGTCGGCTGAAAAACAATAGGTTGTAATTCTTTGCGAATCCTAGTGTTGCTTGTGGGAGGTTTAGACGAGGTTGCTAGGCTCGTTTATCGTTTATTCTCTCAATCCAGATGGTCATACTTCGTATAGACGATGCTTTACTTCTTTTGATGAGGATTATTAGATCGTATGAAATCGTGTTTTTTTTGCAGAATAAAGAGCGCACACTAACACTCCGCTCTCGATAGAAATAATGCCTAAAAGCATGATCTCAAATCGATATGAGTGCATCAACCTTGTACTTTTTCGATGGTTCCGGTCTAAGTGATGGGTTGGCGATCATCTTTCTACGTCCTAAGGGCATGGCACAATAAAAATGCCGCCTACTCCGCTCCACTCTTGAACGAGATGCATGAGTATACCGTAATCGGTAGTCTGGGTCTAAGTAAAGGTTGGATCCCTTCAAATCTGACGTCCTAGAAGCCTAGTGTGTATGTATAATATAAAAAAGGGACATAAAAAGTTGAAGAAAGAAAAAGACAAAAGAAAAGAAGAAGATAAAAAAGAATAAAGAAAGAAAGAAGCTCGGAAAAGAAACAGGTATCCTCAGTTGTTCTACGTTTAGCATTTGTGTGAGATCTCATTTGGTGGAGAGGGTTACGGTGGTTTGTTTGGTAGGCTTGATGAACCTAGGATGAAGACTGAAAATTTAATTAGGCCAAATTTGCTCTTGACTTGCTAGTTGATCGGTTAGGTTCACTTTAGCATTATTTCTAGGAGAGAGAGAAATTCTCGGTTTTTGTATACCCCACGTGTTCTACGTTTATGTTTGATTAGGGACAAATAAACGTTCAAGTCTGCAGGATTTTGATCATCTCGTTTTAATACTTATTTCTCGCATGATTTTAGAGATGTTTATGATCATAGATGCGATGTTTACGTGTGAATTTTGTATCCCTTTTACTTGTTTTCGTGTTTTCATGTTCATACAGGTTATAATGCATATTTAGTTCGTTTTGGAGCTAAAGAACGTACACGGGATAAAGTGATGCGTGTCAAGTTAAAAAGTTAACCTAAGACTACCCGCAAGTGCACGACACATGTGTAGTAGTTAAGGTGTCGATCCCACAAGGACTAATGTAACACGATCTAAGAATCAAAAGTAGAACCAAAGCTTGCTGTGAAAGAATAAGGATGATGATATGCAAATATGATGACTATGCAATGGATAAGTGAGTTCTGAACAAAGAGACAACACCCTAGGAAACCAGTTTCATCGCATAGCTTCCGAAACCTATCTCCGATCTATATAATCGTGCATTCCCTATCAAGATAACTAAGGCGGATTATCCTAATGTAGAACCTATCCTCTTCCAAGGCATAGGAGCGTGGCTAGATTGAGTCATCCCCTACTTTCGTGGCTGACACCCCAACTCAACCCCGTTACGATTCATGATTCGCCTGATACAACCCTCAACCGTTACTACCCTACTTTCGTGACCTAGTCTCGGTTGTTCTAAGCCTAACTTTCTAGGATTAGAATTCACCTTTCAGTCTTTCCCGTAATCCCTAACACATGCATATACGTGGCCATTCGTAAACACAAGAAAGTAAGTTCGCAGACGAAGAATAGATAATATGAAACGAGGAAATGCATTCATAAACGAATCAAAGACGATTCCGGGATAGCCATGGGCTAATCCCTTCTCCTAGAATAAATCCACTACTCGCTCATGAGTCTAAACATCACAAACAAAATAGTAGGGTAAAGAGCATAGAGATATAAAACGAGCGATGATCCCGAATCAATCTCCAACTCCTTGGGTGCCTCCCGTCGAGGGGACTCTATGGATGGATGATGGCCGTGAATTGTGTTCTAGATGGTGGATTGTTCATCTTATATTATGGATGGTGGATTCCTATTCTTTTTTTTTGTCCTTTAGGCTTTGTAATTTTAAATTTGAAGTGTTGGCCGACTCCTTTCCACTAAATTCGTCGGTAGGCCGTTTTACATAGTCATGCCCGATCGTGCTCCATGTCATGCCCGATCGGACATGCTTCTTCCATAATTGTAGACAAGTTGTTTTGCATTGAAGCCTGACCGTGCTACCTTGGATGCTCGACCGTGCTGCCTTCAATGATAGGATGCCCGACCGTGCTCTTGGAACACCCAACCTGTGCACAAGAACCGGGGATGAATTTGTATGAGTTGCTCGACCGTGCTTGATGTTTGCCCGGGTCGTGCACATCTCTCGGGGGTGAATTGACACAAATGTCCCCAACCGTGCTCCTCACTTAGCCCGACCGTGCTGCTTTTCCAAGGACGGTGCCCGACCGTGCTAGAGACCAAGCCCGACCGTCCACATGGTGAGGGTTGCTGTTCGGTCGTTCATTTGATCTTGCTCGACCAGGCTGCGTCCTTTGATGCATGCTCGGTCGTGCACTTGTCCACTTCTCGTTCTGTTTGATCCGTTGTGACCTTTAATTTCGAATGTCCCGTGTACGCTCCTTACCTACAATATGAATTGAATACGCATTAAAACCTATAGGAACAAGAAAACATGGAAACAAGTAAAACATATACAAAATCACACGTAAACCTTGCAACTATGGTCATAAACATCTCTAAAATCATGCGAGAATCGTGTACGAAAATGAGATGATTAAAATCCCCCGACTTGAATGTTTGCTTGTCCCTAAGCAAACATAAGCGTGGAACATGTGGGAGATATAAAATGTGAGAAATCACCTTTCCCCTAGAAATACTGCTAAAGCAAACCTAATCGATCAACAAAATAGTTAGAGCAAATTTTGGTCTAATAACTTTCAGTCTTCATCTTAGGTTCACCATGGTTACCTATAAGAAAGTAAATCAAAGACGAGCTAAGTGAGAAACCGCAACTCTCTCTACCAAACAAGACTTCAAACAAATGCCAATCACATAATCAAAGAGGATACTTGTTTTATTCTCGAGTTTCTTTATTCTTTCATTCCATTTTTTTCTTTATTCTGATTTTGCAAACACACTAGGCTTCTAAGACGTCGGATTTGAAGGGATTCAACTTCTACTTAGACCCAAGCTATAGATGACGGTATACTTTCGCACCTCGTTGAAGAGTGCAGCGGAGTAGATGGTGTTTTTATGCGCCTTGCTCTTAGGACGTAGAAAGATGATCGCCAACCCACCACTTAGACCCGAACCATCGAAAATGTATCGAGGTCGATGCACTCATATCGATTTTATATCATGCCTTGAGGCATTAGTTCTATCCATAGCAGAGTGTTAGTGTGCGCTCTTATTTTCTGCAAAACAAGCTCAATTCTTGCGATCAAATCATCCTCGTGAAAAAAGAAATAAAGCATCGTCAATATGAAGTATAATCATTTGGATAGAGAGAATGAACAAAAAACTAACTTAGCAAACTCATCTAATCTTCCCATAAGTAACACTAGGATTCCCAAAGACTTATGACCCACTCGTTCCTCAACCATCTAATAAGCTCTAACATGCAAGATATCACGGAAAAGACCAACTTCTTAAGCATCCTAGGTTCAAGTTTCATCGTAAAACGTGGTACTAGACAAGTGTCTGGGACGACTCTAACTCAAAAAGCAACTAAACTAATCTAAGAACTACAAAAACAAAGGAAAATGAAACGAGATCCCCTGACAAACGTGAGCTACTCCCCCCCCCCCCAAACTTGAAATGAACGGTGTCCTCGACGTGTAGCTCTGATGGAGGATAGGAAGGTCAAGTCACGGTTAAAAGTGTTCTTCTTTTTTTATTTTAGTTTTTATGTTTTTCAAAATAAACCAAGTCCGAAATACAAATCAAAGAAAACAAATGCTGGGTTGCCTCCTAGAAAGCACTTGTTTAACGTCGTTAAGCTTGACGTCTCCATGCTTCATGTGTGCGCGATGGGTGGATCAAATAGGGAGATGGAGTTTCCACTTTCGATCGATGGAACGACTTGATATAGCTTTAAATGCCGCCCATTTGCCTTGAATATCCCGCTTGAATCGCTCCATAGTTCTACCTCTCCATTTGCGAAGATTTCTCGTACCCGAAATGGATCATCACAATGGGAATGTAATCTGCTCGTGAAAGAATTAAAACGAGAATCAAAAAGTAGAACAATATCACCTGGTAGAAAGTCATGAGGTAGGGTCTTTGTATTGTGCCATCTTTCGGCTCGGTTGTCTTTCTCATTGTGCATTGCCTTCAATGCTCCTTCCTGGTTGACTCGTTCGATACGAAAGATTCGAGTTCTTCCTCGAATCCGGGTTGTATGAGTTCCCGAATTGCGTAGTGCCTTGCTGTTGGGCGTAGCTCACTTGCTCCATGCCTTATTGCAGTGTCCATTGGTAAGCCGTATGATCTAATTCTCCATAATTCGCACAATAGATGGCATTCACCGCATTTCCCATATTCTTTGTTCCATTTCATAAAGACCTCATGTCTTGTTTGGCATACTCCTTGGTGTCGACCACATGGTGTGGTTCATGGAAAGATTTTCAATAAGCTCGTATGCCTCTTCTACGCTTAAGTCCATGAATGATCCTCGAGCAGCGTTGTCTAACGTCATTTTATGCTCATACGTGATCCCATTGTAGAATGTTTGAATCACGTACCGCTGCTCTAGACCATGATAAGGACACATTTTCAAAAGGTCCTTGAATCTTCCCCATGCCTCAAATAACGTCTCTCCCTCTCGGCTTCTAAACAGTGATTTCTCCTCACATTTGAATCGTCTTGCTCGGAGGGAAGAGTCGTGATAGGAATGTCGTGCAAAGTTGGTCCCATGAAGTGATAGAACCAGCGGGAAGAGATCATAGCCATGCCTTCAGTCGTCTCCATCTAAGGCAGAAGAGACGCAGCAAAATAGCATACTCCGAGACTCCATGAATTTTGAATGTGCTCGATAGCTCTAGGAAATCTCGTTGATGTTGATGAGGGTCTTTGTGATTGCCGCCCATAAACTGTTTTGGGTATAACATGTTGATCATCGTGGGCTTGATCTCGAACTGCTCTCTCGCAACAGCGGGCATCCTTATTGCAGTTTGGACGTTGCTCATATTTTTGGCACCATATTCACGAATACGACGTGGTGGAGGAGCTTGCTGTTGTTGTAATTGCGCCACAATACCAATAACGTGGTGGAGGAGCGTGCATACTACCAATCTCCCAATTGTGTAATCTCACCCACTAGACACATTAAGACTGCTATCCTAATCCCTAGATTCAATCGATCGACCTGGCGTAAATTCTAAACCGATTAAATCCTAAATCATGGCTAAGTTCCAAATTCTAATCCCCTGGCGTAGATTCATTAAACTTGTATAATCATTCATTCGAGTGGCGTACAAGAACGATAGCATTAAAAACATCCAATCAATCTGAAAATGATCAAATACCAAAATCATTCATTCAAGTAGCGTACAAGAACGAAAGCATTAAGAACCACCAAGCATTAAGAACAAGACTTCGTTACATATCGGCAAAGCTCAATAACCATGGCTATGGACCTACTCGGACATGAACTTAGAAAACAAAAGATAACTATATTCAACATGGATAACGAATGAGATCCCTCCCTATCCTATTACCAACGTCTTCAACAGCTCCTCCGCGCTCTGGCTTCGTTGCTCATATTTGGCACCACGTAATCACGAAGATGACATGGTGGAGGAGGTTGTTGTTGTTGTAATTGCGCCACATTACCAACGGGTAATTTCGGCTGTCTGTGACCATCCAATACATCATTTCGATTGTTTATTGTCCGTGGATTGGTCGTGTCTACCCTTCTTCTCCCTTGCCTTTCTTTCGCTTATTTATTGTCCACTCAATCTCAGGGTCGATTCAATGCAAATTCGAATTACCTTGATATCGGGTCATGCACCTACGAAACACAATTAAAAAGAATTAGTAGAAAGAAATGAAAAGAAAAGAAAAACAAAACCAAGTATGATTCTAAATCTGAATTCCTAAACGTGTTGACAATTAGTCTCCGGCAACGGCGCCAAAAACTTGATGTGTGTCAAGTGATAACACTGAAAGTGTATCAATTTTAGGTTAGGTTTTAGTGTCATTTTCGCATATATTTTATAGATAGGTTTACATATCCGATCCGATTATGAGTAACATACATCCGTTTTGTTGGTTTTCAGGTTTTTAGACGACAAGGCCTAAATGAGCTTAAAAAGACGAATTCCTGAACAAAACCACGTACTTTGAAGATAAATCCACTCAGAGCCAAGATCAAGCCTTAGAACCCAAAGGAACACCCGAGCAACGAGCGGAAAAGAGAAAATTCAAGACTTCAAGGGTGCCCAGTCGGACACCATAGTCCACCCGCTCGGATAAAACCTACGGGGTTTTATCCGCACACCTTGCACGACCCGGGCACGAAGGCAACGAGATCGGGTAATCTTACCCGATCGGGTGCTACAAGGATACCCGCTCGAGCGTTAGTTCATCCCAATTATCCCCGAGAGTTTGCACGACTCGAGTCCTTCAACCACGCGATCGGGTGCTGATGCCCAATCGGGCGCTATGAAGGAACACGACCGGGCGCGCCTCTGCACGACCGGGCAATAGTGGTGCCCGAGCGGGCCGTGTATGTCGCAACAACCTAGATCTTGCATTCAAACGACCTAATTAATAGAATAGAAGAGTTCTAGAGCAAAGGGGGCGACGTACAGGGCAAGGAAAGGCTTGGAAAACATCTGGAAAGGCTCGGGAGACGTTGGAGAAGAAGAGAAGCATCAATCCTCACATCGGTAACACGATAGGGAAGGTCGAGGCATCGAATTTCCTAGAGTCTATCATGTTTAGGATTATGTTATCTTCGTTTTCTGTATTCTCCATGAGTGAGTAGAGTCCCAGCTACGGGTAGGGATATCGGATTGTAATGGATGAACAATGATTTGCGTTAATGCTTAGATTTATTGATTTTATCGTGATTATCGGTTCTACTCTTGACATTATCACTCCTACACTAGTGTTGCCCGCTCAGTAACATAGGATTTCAGGCTTTGCTGGAAGGTTAAAGAATGAATCCGGACCTGTTAAGTTGTAGGCTAAGTTCGGCTAATGAGAATCTGACCGGTCGGTTAGTGGTCTTAGGAATTATGATTGCGCTCGTAAAGCTGCCATGGTACGGGTTAATCACTGCTGGAAGGTAGGGTTGCACGTACTCATGGTTAGGAGGTTTAGGCTCGGAAGAATCACTCCTCACCTTAGGGCATGAATTTCCCGTTGTCAAGATAAGTCGATAGGTTTATGATCCTTATTTGCTTCATCCATACGATTCCCGGTATCCCGACACCCGTAGTGTTCGTCATATCCGAGTTTACCCCAACCTAGTATCGTTGTCACCACTTAGGTTAGTTTTAGATATTTAGGACCACACCTTCATCTATCTCTATTCGTCTTAGTTTAGTTTCATTCTTAGTTTTTGGCTGCTTTAGTCCCTAGAGATCGATCCTGGTACTACACGATCCGTATACTTGCGGTGAAGTGGTCTAGGAAAATTTATAACTCGTGTTTTACACACCTCAACAAGTTAACAAGTTAACCTAAGACTACCCGCAAGTGCACGGCACATGTGTAGTAGTTAAGGTGTCGATCCCCCAAGGACTAATGTAACACGATCTAAGAATCAAAAGTAGAATCAAAGCTTGTTGCGAAAGAATAAGGATAATAAAATGCAAATACGATGATGATGCAATGGATAAGTGAGTTCTAAACAATGAGACAAACACCCTAGGAAACCGGTTTCACCGCATAGCTTCCGAAACTTATCTCCGATCTATCTAATCGTGCATTCCCTATCAAGATATCTAAGACGGACGATCCTAATGTAGAACCTACCCTCTCTCAAGGCATAGGAACGTGGCTACATTGATTCAACCCATACTTTCGTGGCTGACACCCCAACTAAACCCCATTACAATTCATGATTCGTCCGATACAACTCTCAATTGTTACTACCGTACTTTTGTGACCTAGTCTCGGTTTTTCTAATCCTGATTTTCTAGGATTAGAATTCACCTTTCAGCCTTCCTCCTAATCCCTAACACATGCATATACATGGCCATTCATAAACACAAGACAGTAAGTTTTCAGACAAAGAATAGATAATAAAAAACGGGGAAATGCATTCATAAACGAATCAAAGACGGTTCCGGGATAGCCGTGGGCTAACCCTTCTCCTAGAACAAATCAACTACTCGCTCATGAGTCTAAACATCACAAACAAAACAGTAGAGTAGAGAGCATAGAGATATCAAACGAGCGATGATCCCGAATAAATCTCCAACTCCTTGCGTGCCTCCCGTTGAGGGGACTCTGTTGATGGATGATGGTTGTGAATTGTGTTCTACATGAAGGATAGTTCATCGTGGATTATGGATGTTCGATTCCTCTTCTTTTTCTTTCCTTAAGGCTTTGTATTTTGAATTTGAATTTTTGGCCGACTCCTTTCCACTAAATTCGTCGGTAGACCGTTTTACATAGTCATACCCGACCGTGCTCCATGTCATGCCTGGTCGGCATGCTTTTTCCGTAATTGTAGACAAGTTGTTTTGCATTGAAGCTTGACCGTGCTACCCTTGATGCCCGACCGTGCTACCTTCATTGATAGGATGTCTGACTGTGCTCTTGGAATGCCCGACCCGTGCACAAGCTACAGGGATGAATTTGTATGAGTTGCCCGACCATGCTTGATGTGTGCCCAGGTCATGCCCATCTCTCAGGGATGAATTGACACAAATGAGCCCGACCGTGCTCCTTACTTAGCCCGACCGTGCTGCTTCTCCAAAGTGGGTGCCCGACCGTGCTAGAGACCAAGCCCGACCGTGCACATGGTGAGGGTTGTTGTTCGGTCGTGCCTTTTATCATGCTCGACCGGCTGCGTCCTTTGATGCATGCTCGGTAGTGCACTTGGTCATTCCTGGCCATAACTTGTCCACTTCTCGTTCCGTTCGATCCGTTGTGACCTTCAATGTCGAAATATGTCTCGTGTACGCTCCTTGGCTCCAAAGTGAATCGAATACGCATTAAAACCTATAAGTAAACGAAAACACGGAAACAAGGAAAACGAATACAAAATCACACGTAAACCTTGCAACTATGGTAATAAACATCTCTAAAATCATGCGAGAATCGTGTACAAAAACGAGATGATCAAAAGTATTAGCATCAAGGATCATAACGTAATAAACAGGACGAGAAACAGACAGGGTCGGGGAGGACTTCAGCCTGCACGAACCTTGAAGCACCATCACAGCCCACGCGGGGAACTCAATGTAGCCCGTGCGGGGCACATTCCTTAGCCCGCGTGGGGCCATTGCTCCAGCACGTCCAGCAGCTTCAGCATGGGTCAGGCAAGCATTCAGCATGCGCTGGGGAAGTTTCAGCAAGGGAGCCCGTGCGGGGCTCACTCTCCAGCCCACGCGGGTCGCATCTGTCAACTGTAGAAACAAGAAAAGGAAAGTCGGCCAAAGAGGAAAAGAAAGTGGTTAGTTGCCTACACAAAAAGGAAACATTGTTGCAAAAGAGGAATGAGAGTTATATGGCTGGAAAATAGAAAGGAAACGTGTCCACTTACTCAAAAATAGAATTTAATTCAAAGAAGAAGGGAAAACACACGTAAAAGTAAAACTGCAATTGCTGCAACGAGGAGAAAAGGAAGTGAACGGCCAAAGAGGAAAAAGGGGAGAAAAGGAAAGAAAGAAAAGAGGAAAGAGAAAAAGGAGAGCTATGGATTCGCTTACTTCAGTTTGGAAAGAAGAACACACATGTTACAGAGAGAGTTGCAGAGAGAGAGTAGAGAGAGGAGCTGTTCGTGAGTTCCTGCGGAGGAGACATTCAAGGGGCATTGGAGATTAATTCAGGACTTCGGTTTCGTTTGGTTTTTTTGTTCTTTAGACTTTCTACTTCGATTATGTTGTTTGGTTTTGAACGCATGAGCGAGTAGTTGTTTTGTTCTAGGAGAAGGGATTAGCCCATGGCTATCCCGGAACCACTTTGATTTATCTTTTAATGCAATGTCCCGTTTTTGTTTATCCATTCTTTGTCTGAATGCTTGATAGACTTGTCTTTACGAAGGCCGAGTAGATGCATGTTTTAGGAACTTAGGATGACCAAAAGGAGAATTCTAATTCTGGATAATCAGGTTTAAAACAACTGAGGTTAGGCCACGAAATTGGGTAGCAACGGTTGAGGATAAAACGAATGAAACATAGAACTTATGGGTTTAGCTTAAGGTGTCAGCCACAAAAGTAGGGGATAACTTGACTAGATCACGTGTCTATGCCTTCAGAGAGGGTAGATATCATATTAGGATCGTTTGTCTTAGATAACTTAACTGGGATAGCATGATTAGTTAGGTTGATTGTTGGTTTCGGTAGTCTTGTGGTGAAACCGGATTCCTAGAACATTTGTCTCGCTGTTTAGAACTCATTAGTTTATTTGTTTTTAGTATTTTATTCTCAAAACCCCATATTTCATTCGTTATCAAGTTTGATTCGTAGTTTGAGTTTAGGTTGTGTTGCGTAGTCCTTGTGGGATCGACACCTAGAGTACTACACATGTGTCGTGCACTTGCGGGTAGTTTAGGTTAATATTTGTTTAACTTTGAATCGCATCAAATTCCCCGAAAACGGTGCCAAAAACTTAATATGGTTAATCTCAAGTAATAAAATACCTAGACTAAGGCTTCCACAAGAATATGGATTGTGTAGCACCAGGGTCGAACACGAGGAATCTATGCGACTCTAAAGCTAGTAACTAATGAATAGAACGTCTAAAAACAATAAGCGGGTGGAATATGAATAAAGAGAAACTAACTAAATATCGGATTAAACTCAATGAACTAAACACCACAGGTTTTGAGAGATGCATGATGATACAACGAAGTTCTAACAAGATCATGGTCTTAGATATTATCACGAATCTAGGAATTGACTGAAGTAGACTTGTTCACTACTTAGCGTGCGTACTACCAATCTCCCGATTGTGTAATCTCACCCACTAGACGCATTAAGATTGGTATGCTAATCCCTATATTCAATCGATTGACCTGGTGTAGATTCTAAACCGATTAAATCATAAATCATGACTAAGTTCCAAAGTCTAATCCCTGGAGTAGATTTATTAAACTTCTATAATCATTCATTCGAGTGACGTACAAGAACGAAAGCATTAAAAACAACCAATCAATCTGAAAATGATCAAATACCAAAAACTTTCATTCAAGTAGCGTACAAGAACGAAAGCATTAAGAACCACCAAGCATTAAGAACAAGACTTCGTTACATATCGACAAAGCTCTCAAACCTAAAGCTATGGACCTACTCGGGCATGAACTTAGAAAACGAAACACAAAAGATGACTATATTCAACATGGATAATGAATGAGATCCATCCCTATCCTATTATCGACGTCTTCAACAGCTCCTCCGCGCTCTGGCTTTGTCATTTCGTCCTTATCTTTGTGTGTGTTCTGCTCTCCCTTTTTCTCTCTACGTGTACTCTATTTTTTTCTCTACTTTTTGTCCGAATTGTGCTGCTAAAGCTCTCCCCCTTTTGCCCTCTTTCTCCCCTTTCGTTTCCTCTATTCTTTCCTCTTTGTCTGTCCCCTTTCTTTCCTCTCTAGTGGCTGGAATTTCTTATTTCTTACAGCAACAGCAGTTTTCCTTTTCCGAGTTTTCCACCTCTTTTTTTTGCATTCTTATGTAATTGTCAGTGTTTCCTCTTTATTTTCCAGCCATGTAGCTCACATTCCTATTCTCTAACCGTATTTCCTTTTGGTTTAAGCAGCCAGCACGTTCCTTCGTCATCCTTTCCTCTTTGGCTAGTTTCTATTTTCTCGGTTTCTATTTTCTTCAGCAGCTTGTATTTCCTTTTCTTCTTGTGCAGCAACGATTTCCTTTTCTTTTGTCCTCCTTTTACTCTTTGCTTTGCTGCCTTCTTTCTTGTTCTTGCATTTCCATTAATTGTTCCAGCAGCCATTTCCATTTTTTTTATCTTTGACGGTTGCAGTTTCCAATTCTCGTGTAGGCGGCCATCTTTCCATTTTTGCGTAGGCGGTTGGAAGTTTACATATTGTTCCAGAAAATTGTTTCTATTTTATGTAAACCATGTTTCCTTTTCATGTTCCAATCGTTCTCTTCTTACTTTTGTTCTAGCAACCGAAATTTTCCATTTTTGTTCTAGCCACCGAAAGTTTCTATTTTTGTAAGCGGCCATTGTTTCCATTTTTTCCGGTTTATGATTCTTTGGATGCTCACCGTGCATAGCTGATAGGAGAGTGGTTTTGCTTAGTCTTACTTCATTTACTCGTTTTTGTATCCCGATATCTCATTTCTTGCAATAACACGAGAAAACGCTAAAAGATGACTAAATGATGCTTTAATGCTTGGTAAAGTTTAAATGAATGATGAAACTAACTATAAAAAGAGACTAAAATACTATAACAAATTAGATGTTATCATGGAGAAGCTCGGACTCACCACTCTCAAGCATCCGAAGCCATACAAGCTCCAATGGCTCAACGATAGCGGAGAGACGAGGGTCACCAAGCAAGTTCGGGTACCATTTCGGATTGGGAGATACACGGATGATATCCTTTGTGATGTGGTACCTATGCAAGCAAGTCACCTCTTGCTTGGCCGTCCTTAGGAATACGATACAAAGGCGCAACACGACGGCCACACCAACAGATATTCCATCTGACACAAGGGAAAGAAGATCAACCTACTACTCTTGTCACCGAAGCAAGCCTACAAAGACCACCTTCACATCGTGCAGCACGCTAGGACGGTTGAGGAACCCAACAAGTCGCTCATCATCGATTTAAGAAGGCATTGCTCACAAACCGGCCGATGGTTCTCATACGATATAAGGAGGCATTATTCAATGAAGAGGCTACTAATGCTTTACCACCTCCTATTATTCAAGTTTTTCAGGAATTTGATGAGGAGATACCACACGGCTTGCCACCGGTGCGAGGCATTGAGCACCAAATCGACTTTGTGTCGGGAGCGTCCATTCCAAACAAGTCGGCATACCGAACCAACCCGGAGGAGACAAAGGAACTTTAGAGGCAAGTATAGGAGCTCATGGAGAAGGGATATGTACAAGAGAGCATGTCACCTTGCGCCGTTCCTGTCATCCTCGTGCCTCGGAAAGACGGTTCGTGGCGAATGTGCGTTGATTGTAGAGTGGTCAACAACATCACGGTTAAGTATCACCACCCTATTCCTAACTTAGATGATATTCTAGATGAATTGTATGCTTTTTCCGTGTTCTCTAAGATAGATCCTAAGAGCGGATATCATCAAATTAGGATGAAAGAGGGAGATGAATGGAAAATCGCCTTTAAGACCAAGCATGGGTTGTATGAACGGCTAGTGATGTCTTTTGGTTTAACTAATGCACCTAGTATATTCATGAGATTGATGAATCATGTTCTTAGGGCCTTCATTGGAAAATTTTTGGTAGTATACTTTGATGACATCTTAGTGTACTCTAAGAACATTAGGGAGCATGTAGAGCACCCTAGAGTGGTTTTAGGTGTTCTTAGAGTGGAAACGTTATATGCTAACATGAAGAATTGCACCTTTGCTACTAACAAGTTGGTTTTTCTAGGAATTTTTGTTAGTGAGCAGGGTATCCTTGTAGATCTAGAGAAGGTCCAAGTTATCAAGGATTGGCCAGCAAAGAGCACAGTTGGAGAGCTCCGAAGCTTCCTAGTCCTCGCAGGGTTTTATCGACGATTCGTCCGCAATTTTAGCACCATTGCAACACCCATGACCGAGCTCGTGAAGAAAGACCGAGCCTTTGTGTGGGGGGACACACAAGAGAGAGTGTTCCAAACGCTCAAGGAGAAGCTGATCCACCCGCCTCTCCTATCTCTCCCCGACTTCACCAAGACATTCGAGATCAAGTGCGATGCATCCGGAGTAGGGATTGGAGCCGTTCTTATGCAAGATGGCCAACCTCTTGCTTCTTTAAGCAAGAAGTTGGGAGGAGCTCAATTAAACTACCCACCATACAACAAGGAAGCGTATGCACTCATCCGCACGCTTCAAACTTGGCAGCACTACCTATGGCCAAAGGAGTTCGTGATACACATCGATCAACAATCGCTCAAGCATGTCAAGGCCCAAAAAAAGCTGAACCGGAGACATGCCAAGTGGGTGGAGTTCATCGAGACGTTTCCTTACGTGATCAGGTGTAAGCAAGGTAAGGAAAACATAGTAGTCGATGCATTGTCTAGGAGAGTTGCCTTGATATCGATTTTGGATGCTAAGATTCTAGGTTTGAGTTCATCAAGGAATTGTATGAAGCTGATCTAGACTTTAGGGAACTCTATGAATCTTGTCTTATGGCACCTAGCAAGGACTACTCATTGCATGAAGGGTTCCTATTTCGTAAGAACAAGCTTTGCATTCCCCATAGTTCTACTAGAGATTTATTGGTGCGTGAGGCACATGGGGGAGGTTTGATGGGTCATTTTGGGGTAGCTAAAACATTAGCATACTTGCATGAGCACTTTTATTGGTCTCATATGATCTGAGATGTGGAACGAATTTGTGAGCGTTGCAGCACGTGTAGGAAGTCTAAGTCTAGGTTGCAACCTCAAGGGCCTTACACGCCCTTAACCATACCTAGTGAGCCTCGGGCCCATATCTCTATGGACTTTGTGTTAGGATTGCCGAGGACTAGGTATGGTCATGATTCCACTTTTGTGTTAGAAGACCGATGATGCATCACATGTAGCTAATTTCTTCTTTAGAGAAGTAGTGAGATTACATGGCATGCCTAGGACCATAGTGTCGGATCGGGATTCCAAATTTTTGAGCTATTTTTGGAAGACCATTGTGGGGGAAGCTAGGGACCAAGCTATTGTTTTCCACAACGTGTCATCTCCAAACCGACGACCAAACCGAAGTGGTCAATAGGACCCTATCCACTTTATTGTGTGCGATGGTTAGAGGAAACCTTAGGTCTTGGGAAGATTGTTTTCCATACAATGAGTTTACATATAATCGTTCTGTGCATAATGCATCTAAGTTTTCTCCCTTTGAGATTGTTTATGGATTCAACCCATTAACACCTTTTGATCTAATGCCTTTACCTTTGAATGAGTGTCTTAACTTTCATGGTAAGAAAAAGGCAGAATTCGTAAAGAGGATCCATGAGAAGGCACGGGAGAACGTTGAGCGGAGGACGAAGCAAATTGCGGACCGAGTGAAAAAACAAGGAAGAAGAGAGACTTTCATCCGGGAGATCAAGTGTGGGTTCATTTTGCAAGGGGAGGTTTCCCGAACAGAGGAAAATCAAGCTTTTACCTCGAGGAGGTGGACCATTCCAAGTTGTTATGAGGATCAACGACAATGCCTACCAACTTGATCTTCGAGGTAAGTACAACATTAGCTCATCATTCAGTATCACTAACATTAGCCCTTATGTAGCAGACGAAGCGGATTTGAAGGCAAATCCTTTTCGAGGGGGACGGAATGATGAGGACATCACAAAGAAAGCAAGCCTCGAACGGACGGACGGAACGGATGGGTCAAACGAGCAAGACAATCGCGCAGACGCATGGGATGCTAACAAGGACGTGTGGGATGCTGACGAGGACGCGGATATGCGGACCGTTGACGAGACCCGCGGACTAACGGTCGCGTCCGATATTCGCAGGCCACCTAACTCGGAGATGAGGCTTTTTACGAAAACACCTAAATGGAGGCCTTTCCGAAGACCAAATTTGATGAAACAAAGACCATTGGAACCAACACTCAATAAGAGTCTTAGACTTTTGAATAGGAATGTAATGTTGGGAGTTTATTTTGACCTTCACCCTTTTAAAAAAAGGCACGTATGAATAACAAAGGAGAAGCGATTTTCGAACCAAATACAGATCAAACGAGCTTAGCTCATTGTTCTTGAGATTGAGAGATTCATCTCACACAAATCGATCAAGTCTGGGACTTGTTCGACTCGACTTATCAAGCAACGAACCACGATTTCTTGTGGCGTCTTCTATCGTCCGAAGAGTTCTAGAGGTGCATATGCTCAAGGATTTTAGATGGTCTCACTGAGATTTGGGCCAACGTTCTTCAGCATGTATCCGCACAACCAAGTGAAACGCATGATCCAGCCTCGCATCAAAAATGCCATCGATTAACATCTTGTCAAGCAATCAGCTTATCTACCACCAAAAACTAACAATTCTCTTTTGTACATTGAAATTATAAGAGCCCATCTACAGTTATCGAAAGATGTTGAACCTTTACAACTGGGTTACACAAAACTTGAACAAGTGATCACATTGAACTGTGATGGAAACTTTAGAGAAAACCAAAAGAACAAGCACAGTGAGAAGAATGAACATACAGTGAACCATTCGTGATTTTTGAGATAAGAGACATGGAGGTTGATCTTTGGCCATCTTGTCGTTGTGTCGATTCTCTTTTATCTCCCACCTTCTTTCGCCATTGCAAGCACTACCCATTAATGCATTTATAACGTCTCGACTTAACAAAACAATGAAATCAAATCTGAACACTTGGGCCAATATATATATATATATATATATATAAACTTGGGCCTTTGTTAGCTTGCCTCGCAGATTGCCTTGTTTTATCCTCGATATGCAACCTAGTTTTCTCATGAATCTACTTTACAAACTTAGCTTTCTTTTTACCATCAAAATTAATATGTTCTTCAAATGGAAATGGAGACAAATCTAAGGGAGTAAGCAGACTAAAACAATACACAGGTTCAAATGGAGAAAATTTAGTAGCCGAATAAACTGTTCTATTGTAAGCAAACTTTACATGAGGTAAGCAATCTTTCCAAGACTTTATGTTATTTTTAACAAGTCTTCGAAGCAATGTAGACAATGTGCGATTTACAACTTCCGTTTGACCGTTCGTTTGAGGGTGACATGTTGTAGAGAACAATTGTTTAGTTCCACAGAGAACAAGTAACTCAATAATTTCACATCTCAATCGGAAACTATCGTTCTAGGAATTCCATGCAACTTTATAACATTTTAAAAGAACAAGAATATGATATGAGATGCATCATTCGTTTTGTGACAAGCAATAAAATATGCCATCTTTGAAAAGCGATCGACCACAAAAAATATTGAATATTTTCTAGTCCTAGTTCTAGGTTGAAGCCCATCAAGCCCAAAGGGGATTTGATTTTATTATTTAAGAATATTATTAGGGTTAATTAAGAGATAAGAGAAATAATACAGTCGCTCGGCTAAAAAAGGGAGAAAAAAAAGAGAAAGGAAAATGAGAGAAAAAGAAGATCCGCCAAATTTTCTCGTGTTCATTTCGTGGGTGAATTCTAATAGAGATTTTCGTATAATTTTCAATTTCTCATTATGATTATTTTCTTAAATTGAAGATATATATAATGGATATTGTTATTGGATCGAATCTATACTAGGAGCAAATTGATTCATGTCATACTTAGCAATATCATTGTGGATAGTCAAGTAATTGGAGAAGTTAACATAATGATCTTTCTCATTCCAATTTTGGATATGTTGTCGATTTATGAAATAGATTCTATCTTAAAACAAGTCATGATCATAATAGGATTTCAAGATCATAATGGAAAAAGTGAGACCTTATAAGTGAGGATTGGATTAAACCCTAGAATTGTCGTATGAACATTGATAAAAAATATATGAGTTGTAAAAGTGATTAGAATGATCTAGACAATTGATATTCGACCAAGTGTCGGGGATAGAGAACGTCGACATTTTGGGTTTGGTGTTAAAGTCGAGTGAACATCTTGTCTAGTGTACTCGATCGAGTGATTGTTTGGACGTTGTCTAAGGGTATGAAATAGACTTAGGTTATTGGTAGGATTGCATGGCTTGTGACTCTCGATTGATAAAAGTCAAAACTAGGTACGCTTAGGCTTATGTCCGTGTGACGCGTGGTTTTTCATGATGACTAATCCTTCGAAGTATTTGTGCTAGCATCCATTGTTATTTAACTCTTCTTGTACTCGACTCTATATTTGCTCGAGGACGTGCAAAGGGCAAGTCTGGGGGAGTTTGATGACACGTAATCCGTCATAGTATTTTCATCATTTTCTAGGCTTAGTTTTAATTATGATTCTTGGACTTTACCGACTTATTGAGTATATTTGATGACTTCTTCTACCACTTCGTGTATTGTGCAGGAAACGAAGACATGTGAAGCAACCACGAGTAGTTACGGCAAATCCACCGAAAAACGTGACCAAGTGATCAAGATGTGAATATGAGCATGGCCAAGATGAATATGTGTGATGAATCCACAAGCACGGCTGGACTACACTCATTGCACAACCGGTCGCAACGAGGCCAATTGCACGGCCGAACAGCCTCACAAGCACGGTCGAGCATAAGAACCCATGCAGCATGACCGGACAGCCTTTGCAGCACGGTCGGGTTGGGAAGTCCTACAAGCATGGTCGGGCTTCAATCAATGCACGAGCGGGGAGGTTTCAACTAATGCACGGCCGGGCATAACCTTCTGCACGACCGGGCTGGAGGATGAAGCACATGCACGATCGAGCTTCAACACTTGCACAGTCGGGCTCTTGAGACAGAATCACCCACGTAGCTTATGCACGGCCTAGCTTGCTCCATGCTCGGTCGGACACTCAAGGGGAATGCATGCACGGTCGGGAATTTACATGAGCACAGTCGGAGACAGAGGAGAGAACAAGGTTGGAGAAGAAGACTTCGGCCACCCAAAGGATTCGTCCGAGCCCACGCTCAGGATGATAGGGAAGATGAATACTTACGTTGTTTGTGTTTGTTTCCCTATGAATTCTGGGTAGTTCTATTACCATGGGTTAGGGATGCCATTGTATTGGATTGTTTTGTTCTTTAATGCTTGATTTTAGTTTTTGTTCAATCGTATGGTTCGATAGGTTGTAGTGTGCGTAATATGTTCATAGTTTGTTGATTTCATGTTTGAATGAGATTAGATCCATTCGAGTGAGATAAGACATGTTTGAATGAGATTAGAAATTTGTCTAGGCATCGAGAGAGTCAGTCTTGAGTCTCGAAATTTTCCTTAGAATGAATTAGATTAATGAGAATCTATCAATCGGTTAATCTATTTAGGAACGTTAATAATCGAGTTAAAATTCCCATTGTTCTTCATGCGTTTAGGATATAAGTTTACTGCATCGAGAGGTGAGTATGTTTATTTCCTAGATTTGGATTTAGGCATCGAGAGAGTAACTTCCGTGAATAGAGGTCGAGTTCCCATTGCTTCCGACAATGGAGGTTAGAGTTCTCTATCGTTCTTCATGCATCTAGACTTCCTCACTGCATCGAGAGATGAGTGAGGTTGATTTCCTAGGTAATGGATTTAGGCTTCGAGAGAGTCATTTTCGATACTTGGATAGAATTCCCCACTCGTTCTTCATGCATCTAGATGTTCCGCACAGCATCGAGAGATGAGCGACGTTGATTCCCTAGGTAGTGGACTTAGATTTTAGTTCCCCATCGATTGATATAACCGATTTCATGTTCCATAGAAACATCCATTGGATGCCTCGTTATTCCCGACACCTATGGTACTCTATCTTGTTCAGTCTAGTCTTGTCATTTCTTATTATCTTTACTTTCTAATCCGATAACCATCTATTGATCGATCTTCTTCTCGTGATTTCTCAATTCTAACGCTGCACTGAGTCCCCAGAGTTGACCCTTGTACTACGCGTACCGTATACTTGCGGTAGAGTGGTCTAGTAAATTAAAACCTCTGATTTCTATCATCAAGTTTTTGGCATCTTTGCTAGGGACTAGTTACGGCAATAGAATTAGAATTTGGTTGAGTCGAGATCCAGCCCTTTCCGAGTCTTTTGTTTGTTTTTGTTTTCTGCATTTTTCTTTTATTTTGAGTCGATTACATCTCTTTCGAGCTAAGCATTTATTTGTTGTTTTCCTTCGTGCAGATTTCTTGGTATATGTCTAGGAGTTCAAGAGGCAAAGAACTCCTCTTTGACCCCAAAATTGAGAGGACCACTCGAGCATTGACAAGACCATGAAAAGCGAGACGTAGTGGTTCCGAGAGTCTCGAGGAAACGACAATTGAGCAAGAAACGGATACATCTAGTGAGGAAGATATGGCTCTAGAGGAAGCACCAGAAACTTACGGGGCGTACACAGTGCCTAAACACACACAGCTTCTCTCATGTATTTGAAGGCTCAAGATAGACCGAAATAGATTTGAACTACAACCGGCCTTCATTCAGATGCTGAGTCAATCATCATTTAGGGGACGACCTATGGAGGATTCGAACCAGCATCTCACTCAGTTCAAGATGCTGCGTTCGAATATAAAAGCATACCCCGAAATAGACAATGAAGTTATTATGTTGCTTGCCTTCCCGTTTTCAGTTAGGGAGCATGCACTTGAAGAACGCTGATGTGATTCTTCTCACACCACAAGACGCAGCTATGGAAGAACAAGATTAATTTGTTTACACAAGAGGATAAAGAGAGTCTTCTGGAAGCATGGCTGCGATTTAAAAGATATAAACGTGAATTCCCACACCATGGGTGGATAAAAGATGCCTCATTACCACTTTCATTGAGGATCTTCGTGATGAAGTTCGTGACTGGTTTAATGCCGCTTGTGGGGGTTCACTTCATGACCTCCCGTTCACCGTTATTGAGGCCAAGATTGAAAAGATGGCAGAGGGGAGAAAAATTGTGTCAGGAGAATATAATCGTCGGACACCAGCTGATAACACTGAAAGTGTATCATTTTAGGATAGATTTTAGTGCATTTTCGCATATATTTTATATATAGATTTACATATCCGATATGATTTTAAGTTTCACACACCCGTTTTGTTGGTTTTCAGGTTTTTAGGCGACAAGGCCTAAATGAGCTTTAAAAGACAGATTCCTGAACAAAACCACGTGCTTTGAAGATATATCTACTCAGAGTCAAGATCGAGCCTTAGAACCCAAAGGAACACCCGAGCAACGAGCGGAAAAGAGAAATTTCAAGGAGACAAGGGTGCCCGGTCGGGCACCATACTCCACCCGCTCGGGTAAAACCTACGGGGGTTTATCCGCATACCTTGCACGACCCGGGCACGAAGGCAACGAGATCGGGTAGGGGTAGCCTTTCGGGCACAAGATGTATACCCGCTCGGGCGTTAATTCATCCCAAATTCCCCGAGAGTTTGCACGACTCGGGCCGCTCAACCACGCGATCGGGTGCTGGATACCCGATCGGGCATTATGAAGGAACACGACCGGGCGCGCCTATGCACGACCGGGCAACAGTGATGCCCGAGCGTGTCGTGTATTTCGCAACAACCTAGATCTAACATTCAAACAGCCTAATTTAAAGAACATAACAAATCTAGAGCAAAGGGGGCGACGTACAGGGCAAGGAAAGGCTGGGAAAACATCTGGAAAGGCTCGGGAGACGTTGGAGAAGAAGAGAAGCATCAATCCTTGCACCGGTAACACGATAGGGAAGGTCGAGGCATCGAATT
>CM071861.1:20317409-20345588 GCA_036759665.1 Gynandropsis gynandra
TGGATGAACAATGATTTGCGTTAATGCTTAGATTTATTGATTTATTCTTGATTTTCGGTTCTACGCTTAGCATTATCACTCTTACGCTAGTGCTGCCCGCTCAGCGACATAGGATTTCGGACTTTGCTGGAAGGTTAAAGAATGAATCCGGACCTGTTAAGTTGTAGATTAATTTTGGCTAATGAGAATCTTACCGGTCGGTTAGTCATCTTAGGGATAATGATTGCGTTCGTAAAGCTGCCATGGTACGGGTTAATCACTGCTGGAAGGTAGGGTTGCACGTACTCATGGTTAGGAGGTTTAGGCTCGAAAGAATCACTCCTCACCTTAGGGCATGAATTTCCCGTTGTAAAGATAATTTGATAGATCTATGATCCTTAGTTGCTTCATCCATGCGATTCCCGGTATCTCGGACACCCGTAGTGTTTGTCATATCCGAGTTCATCCCCATCCTAGTACTGTTGTCACCACTTAGATTAGCTTTAGATATTTAGGACCATATCTCATTCTATCTTTATCCCTCTTAGTTTAGTTTTATTCTTAGTTTTTTGGCTGCCTTAGTCCCCAGATACCGACCCTGGTACTACACGATCCGTATACTTGCGGTGAAGTGGTCTAGGATAATTTATAACTCGTGTTTCCACACGTCACCAGCCAAGGGAACAAACAGCGATGTGCTTGCATTGCGTGCTGAGCTTGCCGAGCTGAAAATGCAAATGGTAAACATGCACCAAGTGTCTCCCGATTCCCACGGATTCCAGGATGTTGTAGATGCTAATTACTCACCAACGATCCATATTCTAACACCTACACTCTAGGCTGGAAGAATCATCTGAATCTGTCTTATAGGAACACCGAAAATGTTTTGATTTCGTTCCAAGGAAGCTACGAGCCAAAGCCATTTCAGAGCCAGCCAGAAAACAAGAATTTTCAGCCTAGAACGCAAAGGTATCAAGGGTATCAGCCGAGAGGAGTACCAGCGCCACTTGCTCAACAAGATGGGAACACTGAGATCATGTCTATATTTGCGCACCTTTTACAAGGGTAGAAAGATAATTACACTCAGCTGAAAAATGCAAGACGAGATCAAGAGGAAGTCAAGAAACAGATTGAAGATATTCAGACGCATTTGAAGATCCTTGACACCCAAGTCGCACAACTTGAAGTGAGTGCTTCTTATTCGCAAGGAATTCTAGCGGCGAAACTTGAGCCGAATCCCCATGAGCATTGCAATGCCATTATCTTGAGGAGATGGATAGAACTTGCAAACATAAAACCCCAAAATTGTGTGAGAAGAGAATGCTCCAAGTCTTCAACAGTGAAGCCTAGCGACCAAGAGCATCATAAGGAAGCACAAGATCAGGAGGAAGAAGAACCGGTTTATGTGGCATGGCAAACCAAGACCTCCTCCACTTCCATTTCCCGGTTTCCAAATGAGACGAGCTGATGATTCACAATTTTATAAGTTTGCGATGAGGTTGACGAAGTTAGATATCTCTGTGCCATTCCACGAGGCAATCATGAAAATTCCTTCCTATGCGAAGTTCCTCAAGGAAATCCTTGCAAAGAAGCATAGAGTAGAAAAGGAGACGGTGATGGTCACCGATGCGACATACGCTGTTATCCATCATGGGATGCCACAGAAATTACTCGATCCAGGTACTTCGTCATCCCATGTAAGCTCAGAAACGTGACCATCCATAATGCCCTATGTGACTTAGGGGTTAATATCAACATCATGATGCTGTCGTTGTGTGAGAAACTGGACTTGAGAGAGATTAAATCCACGAAGATAGTATTATAGATGGTTGATCGATCATCGGAATTCCCGATAGGTATTGTGGAGGATGTACCACTTAAGGTAGGTGATTACTACATCCGTGTTGATTTTGTGGTTTTGAACATGAAAGAAGATGAAAGAATACCCATTATCTTGGGAAGACCATTCCTAAATACCGCCAATGTCGTCATCGACGTGAGAGAAGGAAATTCATGATGAAGATAGGGGAAGTCACGGTGGAGTTCGGGTTGAATAACCACCTCAAGAAAGTACCTATGGTATAGCCCATATTCTCCATTGATGTCATGAGTGATCCACTGGAAGAAGCTCCCACGGCTAGAGATACGGACCAAGACAATGACCACGGGCACGGAAAAAGCTTCGGAAGCTTCCGATGAAAGGCTAAGCAATGGAACAGTGGAGAACAGTGGAACCGTCAGTTGACTGGATGAAGTGCATGACCGAGCTACCCCTTGTGCACGGTCAGGCAGCTTCATTTGACAGCAGCACGATCGGGCAGCACAGCAGCCCGACCCGTGCAACACTCTTAGCTCAACATTCCAGGAAGTTAGACCCGACCGATCAGCTCCTACAGCACGACCGGGTGCCCCCTCAAGACCCCAGCACGATTGGGCATGAGAGAGCTGGCAGATCTCTCAAGGCGGATGACCAATCCAAGTGCCATACCCGAGTGAAGGACATGATGCAGGAGACATCGCACACAAAGACAAGGACGTCCACCTCGATGGTGATGAGGAGAGCATTCGGTCAAGCTCGCGACCTTAAACAAGCGCTTATCAGGAAGCAACCCGACTTTTGCATTTCATTTCATTTCATTTCATTTTCAGGACCTATTCTTATTCTTTTTGCATTGATGTACTCGGTGAGCTATTACGTTGTATTCCTTCCTTTGTATTGTGTGATTCTTTTTCACAGGTTTTCTGACGTCGATATTATCCATTGAGGAGGAGACGTGTAAACGTCTAGCTACATCATCAACTCGAGAAAGCAACACTAGGTGCACACATTCTAACCCTTATTTTCCCGTGTTTTGGTGTGCGAGATTCTCTCTTAGGTCTTGAACACCGAGATGATGTTCCATTCAAGTCTGGGGGAGTACTCGTTGAGTAACATGCATATGATTAGGATTAGATGTTGAGTTTCTTTTTAGGAAAAAACGGATGGATACATAGCATGAATTTTCGAGCCTTAGTTATTTTTGTGCGACCTTGCCGAATCGTAAACAATAGTCTAGGTTTGCTAAGAAAGTCTTTTGGATATCGATTAGTCTAGTAGTTGTGCAAGAAACCATGATCTATAGTTGCATTTCGCCTCCTAGGTATGAGTCCCAAGTATACATATCTCTATGTATATCATTCATTCCTTGCTTTGTTGGATATGTTTCACCGTTCATTCTCTATGGAATATTAGATTCCAGGGGCTTATACTCCACTGTCAATATGGATACGTTTCTAACTATTTCAGGTTAACATTGACATGAGTACATCAAGATCGCTGGTTCGGGTCTAAGTAGTGGGTTGAGGTGCTATTCTACGTCCTAAGAGTTAGAGTTTATGCGTAATATTCGGTCTAAAAATTCTTCAATGGCGTAGCTCTTCACTCCGCTAAGGTTACAAGACCTTATGAGTGTGCCATCGGCAACCTAGGTCTAAGTAGAAAGCCAACCTCTTCGACTTTCGTCCCAGAAACAAAGCACGGATTTTCGAAGAAAAACATGTGGAAACTGAAAAAAAGGAAGAAAAGAAAATAAGAACGAGAAAACGATTCTAATGATATCTCACATATGCATAGGGAAATTGGTATGGAGATTGCTTGGACGTTGTCTAGGGTATGAAATAGACTTAGGTTATTGGTAGGATTGCATGGCTTGTGACTTTCGCTTGATAAAAGTCAAAACCAGGTACGCCTAGGCTTATGCCCGTGTGACGCGTGGTTTTGCATGATGACTAATCCTTCGAAGTATTTGTGCTAGCATCCATTGTTGTTTAACTCTTCTTGTACTCGACTCTAGATTTGCTCGAGCATGAGCAAAGCATAAGTCTGGGGGAGTTTGATAACATATAATTCGTTATAGTATTTTCATCATTCCTAGGTTTAGTTTTAATTACGATTCATGGAAATTACCGACTTATTGAGTATATTTGATGACTTCTTCTATCACTTCGTATGTTGTGCAGGAAACAAAGACATGTGAAGCAACCACGATTAATTACGGCAAATCCACCCGAAAACGTGACCAAGTGATCAAGATGTGAATATGAGCACGACCAAGATGAACATGTGTAATGAATCCAAAAGCATGGTCGGGCTACACTCATTGCACGACCGGGCACAAGGAGGCGACATGCACGGCCGAATAGCCTCACAAGCACGGTCGAGCATAAGAACCCCTGCAGCATGATCGGGCAGCCTTTGCAGCACGGTCGGGTTGGGAAGTCCTACAAGCATGGCTGGGCTTCAACCAATGCACGAGCGGGGAGGCTTCAACCAATGCACAGCCGGGCATAACCTTCTACACGACCGGGCTGGAGGATGAAGCATATGCACTATCGAGCTTCAACACTTGCACAGTCAGACTCTTGAGATAGAATCATCCCTGTAGCTTATGCACGGCCCGGGCTTGCTCCATGCTCGGTCGGGCACTCAAGGGGAATGCATGCACAGTCGGGCATTTACATGAGTACGGTCGGGCTTGCATGCCAACAACCAATGCGACATACACGGATACCGGAATTTGAATGAGCATGAGTCTTAAAATCAAACCAGAAAGAACACAAGACAAGAGAGGAGATGAGACAAGAGACCGGGAGACAGAGGAGAGAACACGATTGGAGAAGAAGACTTCGCCCACCCGAAGGATTCGTCCGAGCCCACGCTCGGGATGATAGGGAAGATGAATATTTACATTGTTTGTGTTTGTTTCCCTATGAATTTTGAGTAGTTTTATTACCATGGGTTAGGGATGCCATTGTAATGGATTGTTTTGTTCTTTAATGCTTGATATCGGTTTTTATTCAATCGTATGGTTCGAATAGGTTGTAGTGTGCGTAATGCGTTCATACTTTTTTTATTTCATTTTTGAATGAGACTAGATCCATTTGAGTGAGATTAGACATGTTTGAATGAGATTAGAGATTCGTCTAGACATCGAGAGAGTCAGACTTGAGTCTCGGAATCAGCCTTCGAATGAATTAGATTAATGAGAATCTAGCGATCTGTTAATCTATTTAGGAACGTTAATAATCAAGGTAGAACTCCCATTGTTCTTCATGTGTTTAGGATATAAGTTTACTGCATAGAGAGGTGAGTACATTTATTTCCTAGATAGTGCATTTAGGCATTGAGAGATTCACTTTTGTCAATAGAGGTTGAGTTCACATTGCTTCCGATAGTAGAGGTTAGAGTTCCCTATTGTTCTTCATGCATCTAGAAATTCCGCTGTATCGAGGGATGAGTGATGTTGATTTCCTAGGTAATGGATTAAGGCATCAAGAGAGTCAATTTTGACAGTTGAGGTAGAACTCCCCACTCGTTCTTCATGCATCTAGACATTCCACATTGCATCGAGAGATGATTGATGTTGATTCCCTAGGTAGTGGAATAAGATTTTAGTTCCCCATCCATTGATATAACCGACACCAATGGTTACTCGAAATAAAAGACTTACCTTTGCAGAGATACACGGTGCCGCTCGGGTCGCGTGACGTCGCCCGATCGTGCGTCTTTGCATTTGACCTAGCCCGCGCGGGTGATGTTGTTCGGCCGATCGGGCATTTGCTGCAAAACTGAAAAAAATCAAGAGGAAAACCATGCAGCAAAAAATCATAAAGCCACTAAAATCCTAAATCCTAAAAAATTGTCCATGTCTTAAAAAGAGTTTGAAAATAGAAATAAAATGAAAATGAAGAAAAAGGATACGGGGCTCAAGTTGCCTCCCGAGAAGCGCTTGTTTACGGTCTTTAGCTTGACCGTAACGTCTTCATACGTGTGTGATGTGGGAAAGAGGAGGTACGCCTCTTCCGTCTCTAACTGATCAGCATAACATGGCTTGAACCCTGGAGCGTTTTTCACTTTCGATTCTCCATTCTTCTCGTCCAATCCTAGGACTCCATTGTATCTCCGTCGGACTCGATTTTGGTTGAGCATCTCCTCGGTGTTCCAGACGGGATAGGTGTGCATGCGGGCCATCGAGGGAGATGAAGTGTATGGCCGAAGAACCGCAGCCCGCGTTGAAGTCTCGGTTAACCCGTGCGGATTTCGGTTCAAATCAAGTGCCCGATCGGGCTCTTTCTTTGCCCCTCTTGGGTTCTTTAATGTGTCACTTACCCCTGTGAGGGGTGCCCGAGTCGGGCTGTGAGGTCGTCCGGACGGGTTCTTATCCATTTGAAGTGCTCGAGCGGGCTCAAAGACCAACCCGTTCGGGTTAACTATTTCACCATTTATCCCCGAGAGTGCTACCTGAGTCGGGTTGTGTGGCCACCCGGGCGGGTCTCCTGATGCTGGTGCAGCCCGCGCGGGTTGAGGTAGGAGCATGCACGGGTTAAGTCTCGTCTGATGGATATTTAGTTCTTCCCTGAGTTGTGTGAATGTGTCGACCTCATGGGGTGACTGCAATTGGCTCTCGGTGCATTCGTACAGTGGTATCTCCACGGGATGGACGTCGCGATGTTCACGTTGAATTTTCTCTGTTGGTGCATCCATCGTGGTAACATGCATTACGGGTTCAGTCGTATATGGCTTTTTGAGTGCAGCGTAGAGCTTGAACTCGATAGACTCATCTCCAAATTTCATTACCAGCCTGCCTTCAGTGCAATAAATGACCATTTTTTTCGTGTTGAGGAATGGTCTTCCCAAAATGACGGGGATCTTCGGATTGATCTCCATGTCCAAAACTACAAAGTCTGCGGGGAACCAGAATTCTCCCACTTGTACAGCTACATTCGTCAATATACCCATGGGACTCCGTACGGATTGATCGGCTAAGGTGATTTGCATGCGCGTGGGCAGAAGATCTCCTACTCGATTAAGCTTCTTAACAAGAGACAATGGTAGCAAGCTTACACTCGCTCTGATATCGATTAGTGCATGCTCAATCTCATAATTATAGATCTTACAAGGAATGACAAAGTTACCTGGATCGGGCATCTTCTCGGCCATGGTAGGGGCTGTATGAGGGAATTTGTGACCATCACTACCTCGTTGTCTACAGTTCTCTTCCTCATTATAATATCTTTGAGAAATTCGGCATAGGATGGGATTTTCATGAGCGCGTCGTAGAATGGGATGGTGACTTGTAGCTTCCTTAAGAGTTCCACGAATTGGGCGAATTGAGCATCGTCGCTCTGCTTCCTTTGGCGTTGCAGAAAGGGTAAGGGTGGTACCCTCGGGGGAGGTGCTACGTAGGGCAACTCCCTCTCTTCTTCCTCCTCGGTCCTCTTCTCTTTAACGCCTTGAGTGATGGGTTGTTCAATTTTATTACTCAAAGGCTCTCCTCTTGGTGCTGTGGAAGGCATGGGTTGCTCCACCGTATTCCTGCTCCTTAGAAAAATGGCATTTACTTGCTCCCGGGGGTTGGTCTCGGGTTTCCCGGGGAGATGTCCGGGTTGTCGGCTAGGTCCTTGAGCTAGTTGTGCCACTTGCATTTCCAGGAGCCTTAAGTGTGTCTGGAAACCGTCCATTCTCTTCCTCATGTCCTCCTGTTCAGCCCTAATTCCTCCAAGCGCACTTTTCTGTTCATGATACATCAATTGGAGCATAGAAAGAATTTCGGAGTCACCTGAAGGTTGTGTGAGAGGCTGATACCCGTAGTCTTGGCCACTCCCTCTTGACTGGAAACCTTGGTTTTGGTTTCTTGCCATCATCCACGGTTGGAAGTCCTGCGGGTTTGCTACATTACTCGTATTCCCATAAGAGAGGTTGGGATGGATCTTGATGTAGTTTTTCTGGTAGGCCCGATTGTTGACGTAATTCACTTCCTCGATCCCTTGACCTACGGATACACCTTTTCGGTCGACATGAAGGCCTGCTACCATCCTATATATCTCGCCAACTTGCTGCTTCAAATCCGTTAATTCGGCTTGGCTACGCCTAACTCATTTACTGCCACTTTGGATGGGTAATCACGGTTGTAGTCTCCGACCTTCTTGCCTCCTTCCCTCGCCATGCTCTCGATCAAGTTCTCGAGTTGATTGAAAGTGAGGATGCTGAGGGAACCACCACCCGCTGCCACTATCATGAAGTGTGTGGTCTCTTGGAGACCTTGTATAAAGCTCGTGATAAGGTACTTCTTATCCATCCCATGATGTGGGCATATTCGCTGATAGTTCTTAAAGCGCTCCCATGCATCGTGTAGAGTCTCGCCTCTTTCTTGTAGGAAAGAATTTATACGATTCTTGGCGATTAGCGTCCTATGGTCCGGAAAGAATTGTTGCATGAATCGTTGTTCCAGGTCATTCCACGACGTAATTGACGCAGTAGGCAAGTTGAACAACCAACGTTGCGTTTCATCCTTGAGCGAGAATGGGAATGCCATCAAGTATAGATCCTCCCACGTGACTCCCGTGCCAACTTTAGTGGTGTTGTAGAGCATCTTGAAGTCCGTGAGATGGGAGTTCGGATCTTCATTCTCCATTCCTCTGAAAGCAGAGTTGTTGAGCATTTGGATGAAGGTGGGTTGTAGCTCAACCTGATTCTCTATGGGGCGGGCCATGCACGAAAGCAACTGAGTGTGCTTTGGAGCGGTAGGCTCCGTTAGTTTCATCAGCAGCAGCCATTTAGGGGTTATTTGCGTGAGCTTCTCCACTGCTTGCGATGTCGGTTCCTTCCTCTTCGGAAGCGTATGTCTCTTGACTGCGCTCTTTATCTACTTCGGACTCAGAATCCGCTAGTCCAATCCTCCTCTTTTTGCGCAGGCTTCGTAGTGTTCGCTCAACCTCGGGATCGTATATGAGTAGCTTTTGTGTGGAGCTTCTCATACAATGCTTCCTGCACAACAAGAGACGAACTACCAAAGTGCAGATCTGAAGTAGATAAAATAGACTCGATAAAAGAAAAAGAAATGAAAATGCGGAAAAAAATGATTAAGACTCCGGAAAGAACTAGATCTTAATCTAGCTAATCCCTAATCCAGACCGTAATTAATCCCCGGCAACGGCGCCAAAAACTTGATGTGGGAAATATCAAGCTAAAATATTTCCTAGACCACTCTACCACAAGTATACGGTTCATGTAGTACCAAGGTCGAACTCTGGGGACTAATGCAGCCTGTTCTAAGAATATAACTAAACTAAGACGGTGTGAAATAGATGGTGACGTGATGTAAAACTCTAAAAACTCTAAGGTAAATGATGGCAGCAATGGAAAGATACGGAAGACTTGACAACTAAGAACACTATGGGTTTCGGGATACCGGGAATCGCAAGGATGTAACAACAAAGGATCATAAACCTTTCGAACTATCTTGACAACGGGGAATTCATGCTCTAAGATGAGCAGTGATTTTGCCGAGCCTAAACCTCCTAACCATAATTACGTGCAATCCTACCTTCCAGCAGCGATTAACTCGTGACTACGGCAGTGTCAAGCGCGCAATCCTAATTCCTAAGCCGGTTAACCGACCGGTCAGATTCTCATTAATCAAACTTAACCTACAATCAATAGTTCCGGATTCATATTTTAACCTTCCAGCAAAACACGAATTCCTAAGTTACTGAGCGGGCAGCACTAGTATGAGCGTTTACAATGTTGATTGTAAAACTGAATATCAAAAAAAGTTCGATAGATCTAAGCATTAACGCATAATTTGCACATCCATTACAAATCCGATATCCCTAGTCCATAGTTGGTAATCTACTCACTCATGGAATTTACTGTCAAACAAGAAAACACAACCCTAGACATGATAAAAACTATGAAATACGATTCCCCGATATTCCCTATCGTGTTACCGAAGTCCGGATTGATGCTTCTCTCCTTCTCCAGCTTCTTCCGAGCCTTTCCTGATGAATTACAAGCCTTTCCTTCCCCTAGCCGTCGCCCTCTGGTCTCTGGAACTGATTCTCTCTCTATTTTGCTCGTTCAAACTCTAAAAACAGGTTGTTGCGAGAAAGGCGGCCCGCGCGGGCACACATTTCACCTGGTCGTGCTGAAGGCAGCCCGGTCGTGTACACTTATCAGCCTGATCGGGCATGCGTTACCCGATCATGTGGTCTACCAGCCCAAGTCATGTAAACTGTCGGGGATGTTCAAGCCTAATTGCAGCCCAAGCGGGCTCCCTGCTGCAGCCCGAGCGGGCATGGTCACCCGACCATGTTCACCTTGTAATTATCCCCGTCACTTTTGCCCGAGCGGGTGTGCTTCAAGCCCGAGCGGGCTTACTTCATTATGTGCTTTTGCTCCTTCCGCTCGATGCTCGGGGTGTTCCATTAGGTTCCGTGACTTGAATTTGGCTTCGAGTGATTGGTATCTTCCAATACGTGCGGTTTAATCCAGGAATTTTGCATTCTAACGCTCATTTAGGCCTTGTCGCCTTAAAACCTGAAAACCAACATAAAGGGCGTATATAAAGAATAATCGTATCGGATTTGTAACTCGTGCTATGATATCTATGCGAAAATGATGCAAATATCTAACCTAAAACTGATACACTCTACGTGTTATCAGTACTCTATCTTGTTGAGTCTAGTCTTGTCATTTGTTATTATCTTTACTTTCTAGTCCGATAACCATGTATTGAATGATCTTCTTCTCGTGATTTCTTAATTCTAACGTTGCACTGAGTCCCCAGAGTTCGACCCTCGTACTACACGTACCATATGCTTGCGATAGAGTGGTCTAGGAAATTAAAACCTGTGATTTCCACCATCAGGGTACAAAGCCATTTCACGGCGGTGCGATACCTCTCCATGAAAGTGGAGGAGTGGATATTGCACCCCACTATTTGGAGGGAAAAGCAGTGTTTAGTGGCACGAGATCCAGAGAGAACGTCTAGAGCATATGTTTTCTTAGACTGAGTTCAAACAAATTTTTAAGTTGAAGTATGTCATGTACGCTCCTCGTGAAGAGATGGAGTTGGCATTTCTAGAGCTCATACAAGGTGATTGTATTGTTGCTCAGTATTATGACATTTATTTGGAGTTATCACGGTTTGGATCCAAATCAGTAACTTCAGAAATTCATAAGGTCAACAAATTTTACAAGAACTATGACCGGAAATCAGATGCGGGATTGAGATAATCAAGCATGGATCAGTTTCTGAACTGGTTCAGAATGCTCAGTTAGTAGAGAAGGGACTCGTCGAGGAGGGTATCTTGAAGTTTTTAGATGCCAAAGGAAAACATGTCAACCAACAGATTCGAGGGAGACCGGATCAGAGGAAAACAATTCAGAATCGCTCTATCATAACAACATCGAGGTACCGTGTCATCATTGTGGACATGAGCATGTTGGGGTATGCCAAAGATTTGATAGGAGAGTAGGATTCTTCCGATATATAATCACTATTTTTCGTACACAATTCATGAGCCATATTATGACCGATTTTGATGCCCATTGTAACATTTACGTGTCATTATGTATTAGTTTTACTTGTTTCTTTTGGTGTCGTGTTTGTTGTTGGAGTATGCTCTAGAGACCAATCATTTGGATGATTCTTATTTGAGTATTTCTTATGTATCATGACATTTTCTATAAAATGGCATTCTATTATTTCATTTGATTTACTGTCTATGTATATAAATAGATGAAATAATATATTTTGAAATATAATTTAAGATATTCTTAAAACATCCCTAGTCGAGTATCATTGAGAATAAGGATATCCATGTTGCATTAAGACTAGTATGTGTAAATTGATATGAGATATCAATTTAACACATAGATACATGTTAGAGAACAACGTACTGGATCGATCCGCCATGAGATTGCTGCATGGTGTTAAGAGAAGATGAATATTATGAGGTTTTTGAAGAAATCGAATCTGAGTATGAAAAAATTAAGAAGAGGAGATTGAAGAATTGGTGGCTGGAACATGAGAATTGTTGGTTTCTCGAAGAGCATTGACCATGCGATCTAAAGAAGAAGAAATAGTGCAACGGGAAAATATTTTCTACACTCGATATCACATCAAGAATCGACTTTGTAGCAGGATCATTGATAGTGGAAGATATACCAATGTCATAAGCACATCATTAGTTGAAAAGCTCAGATTGGTTACGCTACGACATCCAAAGTCATACCATCTCCAATGGCTCAAACGAGAGTGGTGAAACAAGGGGTTTCAAGCAAGTAATAGTTCCTTTTCACACTGGGAAGTACGAATACGAATTGTTGTGTGATGTTGTGCCCATGCAAGCAACTCATTTACTTTTGGGATGTCCTTGGCAAATTGGCAAGCAAGCACATCACAATGATACTCGAACAAGTATTCTTTTGACTTCGAGGAAAAAATAGTAAATTTGGTGCCTCTAACGCCAAAAGAAGTGCTCTAAGACCAGATTCAAATGCTTAAGAATAAAAAGAAAAAAGAAGATGTGTGACCGAGAGGAAGGTCACTCTAAAAATGGTGAGGTCTCGAGAAAAACCAAGATAAAGGTCTGTGAGAATAAACCCATGAGGACAAACACTAATCTTTTCTTGAGAGCAAGAGATCAAGAAAGCTTTGCTTTCTCACCAGCCTATGTTAGTACATTTTACAAAGAGGCATATTTGAACATTAACACTCTCACCACTTATTTTTCTAGTTTGTTCTTGATACTCTGCAGGAATATGAGGACGTTTTCCCCAAAGATCTTTCCAATGGACTGCCACCACTTCATGGAATTGAACATCAAATTGACTTTGTCCCAAGAGCTACCATTACAAACAAAGTTGCTTATAGAAAAAATCTGGAGGAGACCTTTGAGCATCAAAGGCAGAGTAAAGAGCTCATGAAAAAGGGTTACATGAAAGAAAGCATGTCTCCTTGTTCAGTTCATGTGATCCTTTCCCTAAAAGGGATGGTACATGGAGAATGTGTGTTGACTGTCGAGAGGTGAACCAAATCACGGTAAAATATCGCCATCCCATTTCTCTACTTGATGACATCCTAGATGAGTTATATGTGTCTAAGGTCTTTACTAAAATTTATTTGAAAAGTGGATATCACCAAATCCTCATGAAAAAGGCGATGAATGGAAAACTGCATTCAAAACTAAACATGGCTTGTATGAATTGTTAGTTATTTCATTTGGACTCACGAATGAACCTAACATGTTCATGAGCTTGATGAATCACGTCTTAAGACACTTCATATGAAACTTTGTGGTTGTATATTTCAATGATATCTTGATTTATAATAAAATCCTTGAGAAACATGTTCTGCATATCAAATATATTTTAGATGTTTTTAGGAAACAAAGGTTGTCTGCTAATATCAAGAAATACACTTTTTGCAGTAATAAGTTGGTGTTTTAAAGATTTGTAGTTAGTGAGCAAGGAATCCATGTCAATGAGGACGAAATCACCGCAATCAAGGAATGACCAACACCAAAGACTGTGAGTGAAATGAGGAGTTTCTATGGACTTGTGAATTTATACATGTGCTTCGTAAAAGAGAAGAATACTAATTCTCCACTTTTTTCACTATCCAAATTTTCTAGGCTTGATCTTCCTTTGCTCGCTCTTGCTCCAATTCAGCTCTAACTTCCTTGTTCTTGATATCCACACCATTCTCCTCTTTTTCAAAAATAATTCCCCAATTCTAATTCATATGCAACAAAAGGACAATTCTTTTTAAAAAAGAGGAGAATGATGTGGACATCAAGAACAAAGAAGTTGGAGCTGAATTGGAGCAAGGGAAAGCAAAGGAAGATCATGAAGATCAAGCCTTAGAAAATTTGGGAAGTGATAAAAGTGGAGAATTGGTATACTTCTCTTTCAGGAAGCATCTATAAAAACTCGCAAGTCCATGGAAACTCCACACTTCACTCACAGACTTCGGTGTTGGCCATTCCTTGATTGTGGTGATTTGTCCTCATCGACATGGATTTCCGTGATTTAATTTACCACTCGACAATCAATTCACATTCTTCACATACCATCCTTTTTAAGGACAAGGATCACAGGTACTAAACAAGGAGACATGTTTTCTTTGACGTAGCTTTTTTTGTGAGCTCTTTGATCTATCTTTGAAGATCCTTGTTCTCCTATGGATTTCTTTTATAGACAGCATTGTTTGGAATGGTATCTTCTAGTAAAAAGTCAATTTGAAGCTCAATTCTATGAAGTTGTGGCAGTCCGTTGCGAAGATCTTCGGGAAAAAATCCTCATATTCCTACAGAGCGTCAAGAACAACACTAGGAACATAAGTGGTGAGAGTGTTAGTGTTCAAATATGCCTCTTTGTAAAAAAGTACAAACATAGGCTGGTGAGAAAAGAAAGCTTTCTTGATCTCTCTTGCTCTCATAAAAAGAGTAGTGTTTGTCCTCACATATTTACTCTCACATGTCTTTATCTTGATTTTTCTTGAGATCTAACCGTTTTTAGAGTGATCTTCATCTTGATCACACACATCTTCTTGTTTCTTTTCATTCTTGAGCATTTGAATCTGCTCTTGGAAGACTTCTTTTAACGTTAGACGCACCAAACAAACTATAGTTCCCTTGAAGTCAAAAGACTACTTGTTAGAGTATCATTCGTGATGTGCGCGCTTGTCGAATTTCCAAAGAAGTCCCAAAGGTCAATCAGCTACATGCATGGGCACACATCATACATTTCATTCTTGTTGTCTCGACTTTCTCAATTTTTTGAGAATATCTTATTAAAAATGAGTTGGAATGAAATGATGTCTCATTATAGCTTTCATTTCCCACCACATTCTGATTGGATTCTCTTCATTCCTTCTTTTGGAGACCAAAAATTGATCCCACCAAGCGAGAGCATAATATGTAAAATGAGAAGCAACAAGTTGAATCTTTTTGTGCTCAGAATAATAATGGAGCTCAATACCAATTTTATTATTTTGTCCCATTTAAGGTAAGTTTTAGCATCATTTCTTCCACGGAAGGATGAAATCTCAGTCTTGATTCCTCTCAAATCATTATCAACATGCACACATGTTGGTCTTTTACACCAAAGCCTTGGAATCGTCTCATAAAATTCATATCCAGCAGTTTCTACCTCCTCCTCATCACTAGAGATGTTTTGGTTTTCTAGCTCTTCCTAGAACAAACTGATGCCTTCTTGGAAGGTTATAACCTCTTTGTACACCCTTTTGCATATTTGTCGTGTTCACATGTAGTGGATCTTCATTTTTTAGTTGTTTCTGTTTTGCTATTATAAATATTTCATTTGCTTGGTGGAAAATCCCCAAGGTCAGCTCCGCTAGAGCTTAATTTACACTTTCCATGATTGCATTTGTCTCTCAATGGATCAAATTATTCGCTATCATGTCTGAGTTTTCTGCCATCCTATATTTTCTTGAAAAAAAGTGTTAGATAAAATAGAAACAAATAATGAAAAGGAAGTTGAGAAAATCTCACACCCGCTCAGAAATGTGTTTCACACAATTTTCCGCTCAACTCTCTTGTTTCTCTTAGAAGTTTTTAGGCAAACTAATCAAAGAAATAAAACATATATCAATTTTCACATAATCCAATTCTCAACTTATCAAACTACTCAAACAAAACATCAAAATGTCAACATATGCTCAATTCATACACTTTGAAATTCCTAATGAAATAAGATTCTTCTTTAATTTGTTTCTTTCTTTATTGTTTTCGTTTTCGTTTTCTTTTGATTCTTTTTTCCCTTTGATTCTTTTCTTTCTTTTTCTTTTTATTCTTTTTTTAATAATTCTAACCTTACAAATGGATTGAAACTGATAGAAGAAACATATAACAAAGATAGGATAAACCAAATTAAAAAACGGGCTCAGATAATAAATGATGTAAACCGAAACCGACATATTTTCTAAGTGGTGATGAAATGTTTTCTTACCCCTTAAATGACACGAAAATAGAAAATTAAGCCCACGTACCAATGTGGTGATGTTCTAAAACCGCTAAAATATCCAGTTTAGAAATGAGGAAAACGATCAGAGACGCCACAAATGAAGGATGGCATAACGCCACATAAATGAAATCTGATAGGTTCTAAGTTTAGTTTTAAAAGAACTCAAGAGAAACTTGTGAAAATAAATGAAAATTTCATGTCTTATTGATGTAAATGAATTCAGCTTATATAAGAAATACAAAGTTTGAGGGCTAGTTAAGGATAGATTTAAGGAAGTAAATAAGAAGTTTGAAAGGTTTTTGGTGTGTGGTCTGGTCAAAGACAAAATTTAGGAAGTGAATGAAAAGTTTGAAAGGTGTTCTGGAGCATAGACTAGAGGTTTAACTCATAATTCAAAATGGGGTGAACACTTTAGATTACTTGAGCTTCTAGCTTCAATTTAGGCTTATTTGAGCTTGAATCAAATGGACTAGGGTCCCATCTTGTGTGGAAAATGACCCAACTTGATTTCCTTGCGTTTCAGCCACAATAAGCTCAATTTGATGGTGAGCAAAGTTCTAAGCTTCTTGGCTCGTGCTCTTGTTATTGGTCACATGAGCTCTCTATGATCTTCCTTTGCTTGTACTTGCTCCAATTCAGCTCTAACTTCCTTGTTCTTGATGTCCATATCATACCCAATATATCAAATACAAAATACCAACGCAATTTTCAGCACAAATCCACATTGATAATAAATTGTAATGCAAATACGATGCAATTTTAAGTCAATTGGCACGTAAAATTTCCGTTAAAATGTAATTGGTATTTCTAATGTAAATTATACATCGATGTACTGCTGTAGAAATGCAAAATCGGCGTTAAAATTGCATTGCCTTTGGCAACGCAAATTCAAAGCAAGGGCAACGCAATTGTATCGCAGATATTGCATCGACAATTGCAATGTGTTTGTGATGCTGACGAAATGTGGATATATCGCAAAGGTTCGTGTTACACTTGCGTTCTGTTTCTTATGTGAATGTAAATTAATTGTAACACCATCGTGTTAATGCAATTTGCAGCAAACTTGCGTTACAATTTGTAATACAAAAGTATATATAGTAGTTAATATATCACTTTGGTTCTCATACCAACTCACTCATAACTAAAATTGCAAAATCATCTAAACTCCCTCATTAGCTCGTATATAATGTATTTTAGCAATTCAGATATTTGGTCTCTCTAAGGTTAGATGTATGAGATGTTTGACTCACAAACAAAGAATGTTTCTCTCAAATTATTAAGTGGGTTAGAATGTTTAATGATATTTGCTATAAATAAGTTGGATACGCAATGAGCGGTATGTTATAATGTCCTTATTGTAGGTGTAGAAAGAAAAAATTACTTAGTGCGAATGACACGCTCGATCGGGTAAGTATTTTCGACCCTCTAGAGAGATGTTTGAAGAAAGTTTGTAGGAACGCAAGACTTACGGATGAACAAGCCGAGCTCTATACGAAATTCATTAGTGCCATTGAGGCACTGCATGATGCCCCACATGAGGAGATGTTGCGCGAAAAGCTTGCTGACTTTGCAGTAAAGAAGGCATCTAAGCTTCATCTTGAACATCTACCTTCTTCTCTTCGGCATGAGACACGAAAGCCACCCATTCGTCTTAAGAAGCGTAGGAGAGTGAGCCCTTCATTGCGTATGCACGGAATGCTTAAGGAGGACAGCCACAAACCTTCCATCAAAGATCAAAGGAGGCTGCACCAAAGTTTGAAAGAGAAAGGAGCGACGATGGTAGTGCGCAATGAGAAAGACGACGGAGCTGAAGGATGACACGACGTGAAGATCCACCCTCATGACTTTTGGACAGGTGATTTGGTTCTACTTTTCGGCTATCGTTTTAACTCTTTCTCGGGAAAACTACTTTCCCGTTGGTCTGGTCCTTTTCAGGTACGAGAGGTGTTCACGCATTGAGTAGTAGAACTTTGGAGTGAGATGAGCTGAACTTTCAAAGCCAATGGGCAGCGCCTAAAGCTCTACCAAGCCGCTCAACCGATCGAAAATGGAAACTCCATCTCCCTATTCAATCCACCCATCGCGAGCACATGAGGCATGGAGACATTAAGCTTAACGACGTTAAACAAGCGCTTTCTGGGAGACCATCCAGCATTTTGTTTTCTTTTGTTTCGTAGTTTCGAACTTGGTTTATTTAAAACAATAATACCTACAACCGTGACTTCACCTTTCCTATCCTCCATCGGAGCTTCACGTCGAGGACGTCGTTCCATTCAACTCTGGCGAGTAGCTCACATTTGTCAGGTGATTTCGTTTCATTTTCTTTTGTTTTTCTCTTTGATTTCATAGTTCTTAGTTTAGTTTTAGTTTGTTTTTTTTCATGAGTCAGAGTCATCCGAAAAACTTGTTAGGTGCCATGTTTTGAGATTAACCTTAAACCTAGGATATTTAAGAAGTTGTCCTTTTCTGTGATATCTTGCATGTTAGAGCTTATTCGTCGATTGAGGAATGAATAGGTCGCAAGTTTTTGGGAATCCTAGTGTTACTTGTAGGAAGTTTAGACGAGGTTGCTAGATTAGATTCGTGTTCATTCTCTCTATCCAAATGTTTATACTTCATATAGAAAATGCTTTACTTCTTTTTTACGAGGATGATTTGATCGTATGAATTGAGCTTGTTTTGCAGAATAAGAGTGCACACTAACAATCCGCTATCGATAGAAATAATGCCCAAAAAGCATGATATAAAATCGATATGAGTGCATCGACCTTGATACTTTTTCGATGGTTCTGGAGTGGTGGGTTGGCGATCATATTTCTAAGTCCTAAGAGCAAGATGCATAAAAACGCCATCTACTCCGCTGCACTCTTGAACGAGATGCAAGAGTATACCGTCATCGTGAGTTTGGATCAAAGTAGAGGTTGAATCCTTTCAAATCCGATGTCCTAGAAGCCTACTGTGTTCGTATATCAATAAAAGAAGAATAAAGAAAAAAATGGAATAAAGGAATAAAGAAGCTTGTAAAAAAAATAAGTATCCTCTTTGATTATATGTTTAGCATTTGTTTGAAGTCTCATTTGGTGGAGACAGTTGTAGTTTCTCGCTTAGCTCGTCTTTGATTTGCTTTCCGATATGTAACCATGGTGAACCTAGGATGAAGACTGAAAGTTATTAGGCTAAATTTGCTCTTAACTTACTTGTTGATCGATTAGGTTCGCTTTGGCAGTATTTCTAAGGGAAAGGGGAATTCTCGATTTTTTTTGTATCTTTCATGTTCCACATTTATCTTTGATTAGGGACAAGCAAACATTCAAGTGTGGGGGATTTTGATCATTTCGTTTTTTGTACACGATTTTCACATGATTTTAGAGATGTTTATGACGATTGTTGCGATGTTTACGTGTGATTTTGTATTCGTTTTACTTGTTTTCGTGTTGTCATATTCTTATAGTTTTTAATGTGTATTTGGTTCATTTCCTAGCTAAATAACATTCACGGGACACAATACGACCATAGAAGATCATAATGGTGCAAACAGGACGAGAAACGGGGAATGAATGCGATACGATCGTACCCCATGAGGAGACAAGGCCCCGCGCGGGGTGGTTTCCTTAGCCCGCTCGGGCTGAACATCCAGCAATTGTTGCCCGCCTCGGAGTCACCTTCAGCACGTACAGATCAAGAGCTCGTGAGGAGCCCGTGTGGGGTCTCTTTAGCCCACATGGGGTGATGGTCCAGCAAAACTTGCCCCACTCGTGCTCATCCTTAGCACGCGCGGGTCATGGAGGATTTGGGGAGCAAACGCGGATTTGCAACCAAGCCCGTGCAGGGCGTGTCCGAAACAACCTTCCTTGAAGTTCTCCAATGGAGAAAAAGCTTAAAAAGGGACCCCTAATTGAGTTAGAAGGGAAAAACACGAAGGGGACCCTAGGAGGACAGATCTGAGCCTATCCATCATTGGAGAGATCCCTCTTGACGGGAGACACACAAGGAGACGGAAGATCGAATCGGGACGACGCCTCGTTTAATTTCTATGCTCTTTAGACATTCTATTTCATTTATGTTGTTTGATTCTGAACTCATAACTGAGTAGTTGTCTTGTTCTAGGAGAAGGAATTAGCCCATTGCTATCCCGGAACCCTCTTTAATTTATTAATGAATGCATTTCCCGTTTTGCTAATCTATTCTATGTCTAAACATTTAATGTCTTGTATTTAGGAAGGCCACATAGATGCATGTGTTAGGGATTAGGAGAAGGATCGAAAGGAGAATTCCAGTCCTAGAAGATTAGGCTTAGAACAACCGAGACTAGGCACAAAAGTAGGGTAGTAAAGGTTGAGGGTTAATCGGATGAATCATAGATCGTATGGGATTTAGTTGGGGTGTAAGCCACGAAAGTAGGGGATAACTCAATTGAATCACTTTCATATGCCTTAAAAGAGGGTAGGAATTACATTAGGATTGTCTGTCTTAGATATCTCGATAGGGAACGCATGAATAGATAGATCGATAGTTGGTTTCGGAAGCCATGCGGTTAAACCGGATCCTAGAACGTTTGTCTCATTTGTCAAGAGCTCCTAGGTTTACTGAATTATCATATTTTCACCTCACAACCATTATTCTACCATAGCAAGTTTGATTCTAGTTTGATCTTAGTTTGTGTAGCATAGTCCCTGTGGGATCGACACCTAAAATACTACACACGTATCATGCACTTGCGGGTAGTTTAGGTTAAATTGTTTAACTTGACACGCGTCATATGTTAAGCTCATTAGATCTCTCAGAATGTGACATAAAAATATTAACATGTGTACAAACAAATGTATGATCTTTTGGAAAGACGATAAAAATCTTTTGAATTTCCATTTTTATGGAGCTGAAAGGTTTAAACCTTAAAAAACCAAAAGCAAATTATTTTGTACAAATTAATGTTCAACTTAACAATTATTGATAGATTAAAGTGACTGTGCAAACTACAACATACACCACACACGTGGCATGGCATGCGGAACACCATTACATAGATGGAGAAATCTAACATGCATCAGACGAGAAAGCATTGAAGCATTTTCTCGATGTACATTATGAATTTTCTTCTAACAAAAGAAAACTTTACCTAGTATTATGAAACAAATGGTTTTGCTCTGTATGGTGTGTTTGATAAACAATATTCGTTGTGGCCGAAAATTGTGTCACCATATAATTTGTTGCCAATGATGTGCTTGAAAGGGAATTCTTTTTCGAATATTCTCATACATGTTCTAGATCATTCTATATTTTTACAACCATTGATTTATGAGTTGGATTATATGTTGATATATAGTGTTGAAGCAAATGTTTTTTCAAAGAAACAAAATTTTCACATGAAAGCCTGTTGATGTGGACAATAAGTAATTATCCCATTTATGGGATGTTATGTGGTTAGAGCACACATAAGTCTTTCGTGTACATAGTTTACGGATGAAACAGATTCATTCACACTAAAATACGATAAGGAATTGTGTTGGTTGAATGTTATTGTGCTTTGTTGCAATTACACCATCCATTGAGACAGGATAAAAAAACCTTTTATGCAAAATAAGACGGTCTATTAATATGTACCATGCATTTTGACGAGGGATAATGTATTATTTTAGCAATTAGATTTCATTGATGGATTGCAAATGACATTTGATTTTGATATGGAAGACTTGACTGATCAATCCAAGCGCAATAGGACTCAATCGAGCGTCAAAGGACTCCATCGAGCATATGTGTTGCTTATTTTAAAGTAATTATATTTTATGTAATTAGGATTTAAGACTTACGAGGTCATGGTGGCGACTGATTGAGAGAATTTTGGAATGTAAAATAAGTTAAGAAGTTACCAGATTACATCAAAGGATCAAGCTATCAACGAAGATAGGTTAAAGGTGAGGTCATGGTGGCGGATTACTGAGAGATGGGATGAGCATTTTATAACCTTTATCTTTAATTGTTACTTTTTATAGTTCTTTCTCGAGATATAGATCCATAAATTTGATCTACACTTTAAGCTAGTGTTTTATGTATTTAAACCCATCACACTTCATGATTGGATTCCTTGTTCTTTGCTTTTTATTGTTTAATGAATGTTATATTCTTTCAAATCTTGATGACCCCTTGAGTTGACTATCACAAAAATTATTTAGATGGAGACATTGGATTATCTAGACTGTATGCATTAAATGAAAATACATATTGAGAGATAGGTTAGTCGGTTGATATTGAATTATAATGCTTTTAACACGTAGGTCATTAGATGGAGACGTCAATGGTTAAAATGTTTGAATAAGGATCTAGACTTTGAGAGAAGGTAAATCTATTAATATTATGTTCAATAAGTAGGTCTAATTGGAGTCATCAATGATTGATATGCTCGAAACGGATCTAGACTTCATGAAAAGGTAGATCAACATAAGATGATTGAATTCTTTGATAGAAACAAAGTGACACTTTCATAATATTTAATGAGTTCATGTATGTGAGAACAATTCTTGAACCTAGAAGATTTTCTCGTTGTATATAATTGTAATTGTAGTTTATTTATTTGAACAAAATAGATATAAAATCACACCTTTGTGAAATTGATAGTTTAAATTCCTCTTAGACCTTGTGTTCGATCCTAGTAATACATAATTCATATTTATAAATGTCTATTAGAGGTATAAATTATTTAATTGGAGATGCATTAGATCATACCTAGATGACACATCAAGTTTTGGCACTATTTTCAGGAACTTTAGGTTATCGAAGAACAAGATCAATTCCTTCACTTAGGAGGATCATGAGGTGTTGTATTAGGCATGGAAGAGATTCAAGGGCTACTAGGGAGCATACCTACACCACGGGATGAAAAACAATTATCTCATTTCCACATTCATTAACGACACCGAGAAGACATCTGCATCTAGATTAGTATGGTATGAAGGAGCTCACTTCAAGATCTCCACTTCACTTAGATCAAAGAAAAAAAATTGAAAATGAGGTCACAACCCTTTGAGTTGAGCTAACTATGTTGAAGCTCCAAATGACCACCGTGAAACACGAAGCATCACCACCAACAAATCCTCATGGCCATCAAAACGATCATTCCACAGTATATGTAGGGGAACATATGGGAGAAGAAGCAAAATGCATGACAAATAACCCCTACTTGCACACGTACGATTCGAATTGAAAAAAACATCTGAATTTCTCCTAAAAAAACTGCCAACGTGAAAACCCCACCACAAGAGAATTTTTAGCCCCAAATATTCCCGATACAAACCCAGAACAAAAACTTCCAAAAAAGGTTGCCACATCCAAATATGCTCTTCCAACAAAGGGGAGCTTCAATGACACCGCAACTATCCAATTCGAATGATGAGATAAAGTCTATATTTTTCCAATTAATGTAGGAACACAAGAATCATAGCACAGAGCTTCGAGGAATGAAGTTGGAACATGAAGACTTCAAGTAGGTGATTGGATAACAAATTGATACAAGTTGCTCAGCTTGCATCCACTTTATCCAGAAGAGCGGGAACATTCATGGGGAAGCCAAATCAAAATCCCCAATAGAATAAGAAGATATCGTTGAGCTCGAGACATAAAACAAACGCTTAACAGGAGAAAACCCGAGTTTTTTTTTTACAAACTCTTTGCATTTTATTTGGTTTTAGTTTTTTGAAATTGGGATTTTTTGGAGGATTATATTATGATTTTATTGGAAGCCGTATATGCATGACTTATCACTAAGGGAACCACTAGAAAGAAAATACAAGTTTTTTAAAACAATGACAACAAATCCGAGAAAATGATTGAGCAAAATTGAATTGACTAAATGCTCATTTTACAATCATGATGATCAATATATAAAAGATTAATGCTCGATCATTTTTTTCTCTCCTAAACAATAAGTCTCGAGAAAATTACACCCAAACCCTACGGGATAACTCATTACAAAGGCTCCTCGGCAACAATTTTGACTTGTCGCCGCTGTGTTACGTCGAAAAAAGGAACCTTTTTTTTGTGCGAAGAAGCGAAAACAAGACCGAAAACCTTTTCTCTCTCTTTCCAATTTTTATCTAAACTCACTAAAGATATGCTACAAAGTTTTGTTTTTCATTATATTGATCTATTAAAGATATGGTACAAATTTTATGTTTTATTTTTCACTTTTTCGTAGATTGTTAGTCTTTATGATTTTTATCATTCTATTTCGATGTATGGTACTAAAAACTAAATCTTTTTATGATTGTGTTTTCAGGTTCTTATACGAGTAAGTATAATATCGAATAATCGAGGGATAAAACGATGGAATATGTGATGGAATACCAGAAAACACGTTTGGCACAAAATAAATATTATTTTTAGTGATATTGAGGTTATGTTAGTTACTACTTAGCATCATTTAGATTGCATTTATAATAATAGAAGTTTTTCTTAGAATTCCTAAAACGTGAACATGCATAGACTTAGCTAAACCACGAGATAATCAGCCATAATAATTCATATGATTAGAGAATTTTTCTTACCCCAATAGCTACGTATACCTAACTTAGTCAGCTATGGGGTAAACTAATACTTAGTCATCTTAGGGTTATTCTTAATCCTAGTTTCAAACTTATATTTATATTTTTAATTCATTCCTCATTGTTGTGGTATTAAGCCCTTTCCATCTTATTCGAGTTTACCGTTTTTAATACTTAATTCTTTTCATTTAAAAGAGAGTTAGACATCTCGCCTGATGGCAATCATCACATGTGAATGTTACCTCTGATTATCCATTCTTTTTGTCTTTTCATGTCATTATAATCTACTATACACATAAGAAAAGGAAAGAGATAAAAAAGACTTGAAAGTTTGAATTCCCTCATAAAAAAGAAGAAGAATAAGGGAATAATGTGGCCAAGTTTCAAAAAAAAAAAGAAAATATACGGAAAAACATTATAACACCTTAACCGAGTATTCCTTTAACCATTTGGACCAACTTACTCCATGGAAAGTTGATAAATAGATTCCAAAAATGTACTTGGTAGGATTTTTGGATGTTACTCTAAAAGATATATAGTTTTAGTGTAAATCTCACAAATTAGAATCTTTCCTTAGTTAGAGGACACTTAGGAGACTAACACAGGAGCACTTTTTACCTTCTAGGTTCGCTCGAGCCAAGCACTTCATGACTCGGTCAAGCGATGCAACTGAGTATGTCAAAGTTATCTCGAACTTACATGGGAAAAAAACCAACAACCAATTTGCCCGAACTGTCGTGGACTTGGCCGAGCAATGCGTTAGCTTCACTTAATAATTCAAATTCTAAATTTATTGAAAGGCTTTAAAAGGTTCCTATAAGTCTAAAGGTCGGCATTTGCAGAGGGAAAGAAACAAAAGTACATAAAAATATACTTTATATTACATTAAATAATTCAGATTGAGATGTCAAATTATCTAGATCAGATGCATTACATGAACATGAGTGATCATATCGAGAGATAGGTTAGTTGGTTTAGGGATGATATTGAACAATAATATATTCAACGCATATGTCATTAAACGAAGACGTCAATGGATGAAATGTTTGAATAGGGATCTAGACTTTGAGAGAAGGTAGATCTATTAAGGATGCATTCGGTATGTAGGACATTAGAGGGAGATGTCAATGATTAAAATGCTCAAATGGGATCTAGAATTCGAGAGAAGGTAGATCAATATAAGATGACTGAATTTCCTGATAGAAACAAAGTGATTCTTTCTTAAATTTTTAACGAGTTCTTGTACGTGAAAAAAAATCTTGAACCTAAAAGCATTGTCTCATTGTATATAATTATAATTGTAGTTTATTTTACGTGAACATAATAGATATGAACACACATTTTGGTTGTTCATGACCATAGTTTTTTGTGAAATCGATAGTTTAAATTCCTTTTAGTCCTTATGTTTGACTCTCGTACTTTGACAACACATTTTGAGATCCATTAGATCACATTTTGACGACACATCAAAGATTAATTAAATATTTCATTTTTTAGTTTTTGAATTTAAGATCCATTAGATCACATTTGACGACACATCAACGATATATCAAATATTTCATTATTAGTTTTTGAATTTTTATTTATATTATTTTAAATATTGATCAAATATAGGTCAGAACCAACACAATGTGCGGGATAAAACATATTTTTATTATATAAATATAATTTAGTTTTAATTTATTTATTTTCTTATATAAATTATATGAGTGATAAAATTTAACTAAGTCACCACAAAAAAGTTTTGGAGGTTTAGTATGTAGAAATATATCATTTTTATACTAATTAATACTTGAATTTTAAATTTTTTGCTTTAAGAAATATGATTTGTCAAATAAAATATTTAATGTATTTAAAATAATACTAATGTGAAATGAGATAAATACTCTTCGTCCAAACAATATATATACATATATATTAAAGGATGGAATTTAACATGATAGTATTGAAGATGTTTTTCACCTATTTTCTTGAAACATTCATATTATTCACTAAGATTTTTTATTGGAACGTTGCAGATATCTTTAAACAACTCTTTAAAAGACTATTTCTCTAACACTAAATAACAACACCATCGATGATTCATATAACATTAAATGATAGGTGGTTAGAAGATAATTATTTTGAAGTAACCTTAACATGGAATGTTTAGTTCTTTCCTACAATGTCTTTCAAACATTTTGGCAGACAGTTGGGTCCATCGACGCATTGTTACAAAAAGAATTTAAAAAATTTAATAACGTGTAACATTTTAAAAATAAAATCCAATAAGGTGTGTAAAATTGAATCATAAACTGGCTTTCATTGTCTTTGAAGCTTTAGTTTGGGTCAGTTTGACAATCTCACAATTAAATGCAACAAAAATTTCTACTTATCCTCAATTGTCAACAACTAATTCAACATGATACATTTATTAACATAAAAAAATGCTAGGATAAAAACATTGTGATGATTATACAAAATAAAAGACAACTTCAATTAAAAGAAACTAACTTATACACATTAGAGAAGATCCACGACAAAAAAAAAATACTTGCATCATCGAGAATGGCAGCATTATTCCATCTATAACTTAACATGAAACATGACACTGAGATAAGATAAAAAAGAGTTCGTCAATTGTATATTAAATATCGGGAATGGCAAAACACCTTCATAGAATAACAAAACAAATGATTACAACGAGGATAAAAAAATCTTTATCGACCCAAACTTGATGCTTGGAACCACACATGACCCGATGAAGATAATTTCAAATTCAATATATTTAAGGTTTCTTGAAATGTTCATGAATCATGAATAACTAAAACAAGAGCGATTCTCCATCCTAGAATTAAAGATGTGGACGAAGCAAGTGAATTTCTCTTATCAAAGCTTTCGAGAATATTACAGTTAACGTCAACTCAAACACAATTATATATGCAATTTTGTTATCTACAACGATTTTGTCAATATGACTCATCTCAAGATTTATTATATATCAATAAATTTTAAAAGTTCTTTGAAATGTATTATACTAATTAGTAAAGAAATATTATATATACATTATAAGATTATATAAGATTTATTATATATCCATTATTTTTAGAATTAAAGAAATATTTATATAAAACCCAACTCTTAGTAAAATATAACGGAAATTTCAATAACCATTCATTCCCAATAATTATATCGCAATAATTATATCATGAATTGACTATAGTTAAGAATAGTATTCATACGACACTTCTTAATCCTATCATCAACTTCATACTCCCCACTCCCCTAATTGGCGGAATATCAGAAATACCCTCATAGAGCTAAACCACTTCAAAAATACCCTTCCCCAAAATAATTATTAAATCCGAAAAATAAAAACTGAAGAAAAGACAAATTTGCCCTTAATGTTCGAACGTGGAAAAATGGAAGTTCGGCAGTTTTTCGACGTGAAAAACTGCCGAAAACGAGAAAGCCGAACAGTTTTTCGCCGTGAAACCTGTTTAAAAGTTGATAGCAAGAAAGAAATAAGTGATTTCGAACTTGAGAGGGAACGATTTGAAGTTGGCGAGAAGGAAAATGGCTAGAATCAGCAGCATCACTTGCAGAGAGAGCACGAGACAATCTTCAATGGCGTCAATAAGTGTAAGTAATTCGATTTCTAGGGTTTTGCAAGCTTTCCAGTCACAAAATGGTTTATTGATTTGAAATGGGTGAGTGTCAGTGTCAGTGAGTCGGTTAGGTCGCAAGGGTCGCAAGAGTTGCATGAACATCTTCGACTCCGTGAGTCGGTTGAGTAGCAAGGGTCGCAGTAATTTCATGACCGTCTTGGACTCAGTTTATTGATTTGAAACGGGTGAGTGTCAGTGAGTCGGTTAG
>CM071861.1:20361838-20380678 GCA_036759665.1 Gynandropsis gynandra
TAGATAATCTTGATGGTTAAACCGACTAAATTTTCTAATTTAACAATTTAATCAAATTTCGGATCAATTTATCATATTGGATTTTTAGGGTTTTTTCAATTTAACGGCTTTTTAATAGTGACTTAACGGATGGGGTTTTAGGCTGAAAATAGATAATTCGGGGGAATAGGATGAGAACTCAAAATCGATGGGGGAATAAGATGAGGGTCAAAATGAAGGGGGAATAGGACTAAAGCAGTAAAATGGAGGGGAGCTTTTCCTTAATCGAGACGGTACGAAATTTGATGGCCATTTGTTGGGCCTCATTTGGGTATATCTTCATGGAATTGGGCCTTGTAATGGGCCGTGTGTCTTGTTGAGCCCTTTTCCTCTCGATAGGCCATGAAGCCCAAATACATATCTTTTTGTTTCAAAAGGTTTCGAGCGATGCTGCTTTCTTCATTCCTATGAACCCGAAGCTAGGGCTTGCATCGATGGTTTGTCCGACAGATTTCGTAGGCGGTCGCCCTACCAATCGGGGTATCGGACGCGGTAAAAGCACGCCTCGGCAAGGTGACCGGATCCACCGCAATGACGGCATGGAAAACCCTTCCCATCGGTTGATCCACGCGGTTTAGGATGTGTGCGAATGACGAAGGCGGCGAAAAAATTGGTGGGTACTGAGAGCGGTTGATCGTTCTCTTCCTGGGCGACTAGCAGGTAAGCTTCTTCGAGCGAAGAGAGTGGCTGTCATGACAGAAGAGTAGGCGGTATTTCCCATCGTTGACACCAAGTAAGATCTCGAATAACTTGTATTCATTTGTCTCTGTTTTTAGTATCGCCATTACACCGCAGGAACGATTGCCACATTTGCAAGCTTTGAGCGGCCGAAAGTGGCTTAGCTCATCCTATAATTTCGTTAGATTCCCGAAATATGTTTCGACTGAATCATCGTGTTGGCCGTAATTGACTAGGTCACTGCGAAGTCTCATGAGCCGAGGGGCGTTGGCCATATCGAATCTTCTTTTGATGTAATCCCGTAAGTCTTTAGCTAATTCTCGGTGCGCCACCTCGTTTTTTAGGATCTGATAATGCCATATTTTAGGAACATGGGGATCAGATCGGTGAAAATTTGGTGAGAATAGAAAGTTTAAAAAGAGAATGAGAAGTAAAGGAAGTCAAAGAGAACAATGAGGAGAAATATAGGGAGTCAAAAGAATCAAAAGGAGTCAAAGTCGTGACAGAAAAAGGGTGAATATGTGCGATTGGATAATTAGAAGGTCTATCTGGTCACACGCGAAAAATTGATAGGTTAACATGCTATAAATAAGTAGTTGACTTATCGGAGTATAATATCTAAGAAATACGGTAGACAAGTGAGAGCAGATCACGTAGTTGCAAGTGTACTTATAGCGATACCGTGAAAAAAAGAGTGAGGAGCAATTAGCGTTTATTTATATCTAATTCAGGGGGTTATTTGCGAAAATTTTTAATGCATTGTAAAGAAATACAAGTGTATTTAAAAGATTGATTCGTAAATAAAACTATTATTGTTTTGTGTATTTAGGTCTCCTAAAACTATTGATTGAATAACATTGTTTATTTACAGTTTTCAATTGGTATCAAAGTTGGTGAACTAAATTTAGACTAAATCTAAGATCAGTTTCGAGATCCTAGAAGACAACAATATGGAAGGACTAAGAGATTTGTATTCGTTCGGAAAATCAATCATGTTTATGCTTCAAATTATAGCTATTGGAAGGTAAAAATGAGAGCAAACATAACAGGAATCAACGAAGATGTTTAGAGTGTCGTAAAGAATGGTTGGAATCCACCAACAGTAGTTGATGAAAATGGAAATGTCAAAGAAAAACCTTCAGGACAATGGACGCCTAGTGGAAAAGAAATTCAAACTTTAATGTCAAAGTTCTAACAACAATTTTTTCTTCTGTAGACATAAATGAATTTAAGGAAATTTAAGGATGTGAATCTGCTAAAGACGCATGAGATACTCTACAGACCATATATGATGGAGCTACAATCATCAAAAGAATTCGGCTGGACATTTTGGAACATCAGTTTGAAAAACTAGAAATGGGTGAATATGAAAGTGTCAAGGAGTTCAGCAACAGAATGAACGCAATTGCTAATGTAGTAAGTGTACTTGGACAAAACTTCGATGATAATAAGCTTATCAAAAAGCTACTTAGATGTTTGCCAAAGAAATTTCATGCTCAAAAAGTTACTATGAACATGTCTTTAAACACTGATACTGCAAATTTTAAAGAGATTGTTGGGATTTTGGCGGCTTATGAATTGAAATTCCAACTTAAACAAGGCGATCTACAAAAGAAGGAAATAAAAGAGTGGTTCTTCAAGTCAACAACGAAATTCTAAACTAGATAATCTTGAAGAAAAATTGTTCTACTGATCAGGTATATTTGGGAAGTTCATGAAAAAACACATAGGAGCTAGAAGATCAACTATGGATGAATAAGGAAACAAGAAAGATAACAAATTTGGAGTCCAATTCATGAATGTAAAGGATTCGAACACTTTAAATCCGATTGTCCAAGTATATCATAAAGAGAAAGTGTTTTGAAAGGACTACGAGAAACGCAATGCTACAAATATAAGGGTTTTGGACATATAAAGAATGAATATGCAGATGGAAATATGGTCAAAGGAAAATCACTAATCATATTTAGTGAATTAAATTCAGATTCTGAAGATGGCAATGAAGAAGAATTATCAAGTTTTATTGCATTCATTGGAATAATAGACGAAAATGATAAGGAAAGCAATAAAGCTAATGAGACAGAAATTGAAGAAGATGATGAAGTAGATGTGGAAACCATCTACAACGAGTGGCTGAAAATGAGCAAGTTAACCGTTCAACTAGTCAAAACAAATGAAAAATTGGAAGCTCAAATTGAAGAAATGAAACAAATAAGCAACTGAAAATGCTTTCAAATGGCACTAACAAACTTGATCACTTGCTTTCAATAGGAAAATGAAAAGGAGATAACCATGGAATTGGTTATACAGGAAATACAAGTAATACCAAGAGTAAATTTGTTTCTAGAGGAAAATTACTAGAGACTCCTTCTATGGGGCAGAAAAGATCACAAGAGAACTACATATTCAAGAAGGAACAAGATCACAGAGTCTTCAATTCAAACAAGAAATATCATGGATATTTTGGAAAGTTTCATCATCATGGATACAACTTTGGAAGACAGTATCAGGTTTCGTATCATGGATACAACTTTGGAAGACAGTATCAGGTTTCGTATCATGGATACAACTCTGGAAGAAAGTATCAGGTTTCGTATCACAAGAGGAATAAAGTAAAATGCTATTTCTATGGAATTAGAGGACACAAACAGATGATATGCCACAGAAAACTCAAGTGTGATTCAGGTAAGTATATGTCTCCTAAATTAAAACAAATTTGGATAAAAAAAGTGACTTGTATTGCAATGTTGCCTACATCTCTGCACGAAAAGAAAAATCTAACATCTGGTACTTTGATAGTGGTTGTTCTAGACATATGACAGGTTCAAAAGAACTTCTATCAAATTTTACAGAAATTAAGAATGCAAGAAGTGTCATTTTTCGGAGATGGAAACAAAGGAAAAGTCTTGGAAGCGGAGACATAAATTCACTTGGACAACCTCTTTTGAAGAATGTGCAATATGTAACAGGATTGACGGCTAATCTAATTAGTATCAGTCAATTGTGTGACAGCAATCATCGGGTTTTGTTTAATCAAAAAGAATGTCAAGTAATGAATTCTTATAATGAATGTATTCTTACAGGTGCGCGTTCGTCAAACAATTGCTATGTTTGGAGTGAAGATAAGGTTTTTCTCAAAGCAACAGACGATACTCTATCTTTATGGCATCAAAGACTGGGACACGTCAACTATCGTTCCCTTGTGAAATTATCAAGTTCAAGTGCTGTCAGAGGTATTACTAAACTGAGTCTTGATAAAATTGAGATTTGTAAACCTTGTCAATTGGGAAAACATGTTAAGGTACATCACAAGAAAATGTTGGATGTCAAGACGGATAAGATTCTAGAACTGGTACATATGGATCTGATGGGTCTAATGAGAACTGAAAGCTTTGGTGGGAAGAGGTATATTTTTGTGGTCGTCGATGATTTTTCAAGGTACACGTGGGTAAAATTCTTAAGGGAAAAATTTGAAATTTTTGAACTATTCCATTACTTATTCCTTCAATTGAAAAACACAAAAGGTAGTATTGAAAGGATTAGGAGTGATCACGGAAACGAATTTGAAAATGATGTTTTTGAAAAGTTTTATAAAAAATACGGTATTATTCATGAGTTCTCTGCACCAAAAACACCACAACAAAATAGTGTTGTTGAAACGAAGAATAGCACCCTTCAAGAGATGGCTCGTGCCATGCTACATACAAAATCTATCTCCATTCGATTCTGGGCAGAAGCTATAAACACAGCTTGTTATATTATAAACCGTGTGTACGTTCGGCCAAGTATGTCGAAAACCGCTTATAAACTCTGGAAAGGTAAAAGCCCAAAATTAAGCTATTTTCATGTTTTTTGGTGCACTTGCTATGTATTGAATGACAGGGAATATCTTGGTAAGTTTGATGCTAAAAGTGATGAGGGAATCTTTCTTGGTTATAGTACCAATATAACTGCGTATAGAATCTTTAACCTGCGAACCAGAACTGTTGTTGAATCTGTAAATATGGTATTTATGAAGATTATTTAACTGATAATGTTCTATTTTCATTCTCTACAGATACAATACAAGAACAGTGTGCAACAATTAATGAACACCCAAGTGTACGTGGTGAACAGTTTGCTACCGAAAACAAAATGGAAGGTGAACATACTGAGTGTGACCATCATAAAAATGACTTGGATCAGATGATGTTGCATAGGAATCACTAAATTGATGATATCATTAGTAGCATTGGAGATGCTAGGAAAACACGAAATAAACCAAGGGTAAACTATCATGATATGGTCAAATTTGCCTGTTTTACGTCTCAAACAGAATCCAAGTGCGTTCGTGATGCATTAGATGATGAATCCTTGATAAAGGTCATGCATGAGGAACTAGAAAATTTTTTTAGAAATGATGTTTGGATATTAGTTCCTCGTCTAGTTGATAAGAATGTTATCGGCGCAAAATGGATATTTAAGAATAAAACCAATGAACAGGGTGAAATTATCAGAAATAAGGCAAGGCTAGTTATGCAGGGTTATACACAAGTTGAAGGTGTCGATTTCGATGAAACTTTTGCACTCGTTGCCAGATTAGAGTTAGTTAGACTATTGCTTGGATTTGTGTGTTTCTTTGGTTTTAAACTATTTCAGATGGACATCAAAAGTGCTTTCTTAAATGGTATTCTATAAGAGGAGGTCTATGTTGAACAACCGAATAGCTTCGAAGAACCACACCATCGAGAACATGTCTACAAGTTAAAGAAAGCTTTATATGGATTGAAGCAAGCTTCACGTGCATGGTATGAAAGGTTAACAAGTTTTCTAATCCAGAACGACTACAGAAGAGAGGGAGTAGACAAAACTGTATTCATTCACAATTCTGACAATGTTCTTTTTGGTTGTACAACTCTATGTTGATGATATTGTATTCAAAATCGCAGGTCAATTGGTTTGTTCTAACCATGAAGGAAGAATTTGAGATGAGTATATTTGGTGAGCTAAGTTATTTTCTCGGTTTACAGGTAAAACAACTTGATGAAGGATTATTCATATCTCATAGTAAATATACGAAAAATCTTGTGAAGAGAGTTGAATTAGATCAAAACAAGTCAGCGAGTACACCCATGTCAACAACAACAAAACTGAAAAAAGATTCAGATGAAGAGGATGTAGAAGTAAAACTCTACAGGAGCATGATTGGAAGCTTATTATATCTTAGTGCAAGCATACCTGATTTTTTGTTTGAGTGTTGGAATCTGTGCTAGATATCAATCAAAACCAAAGAAGTCACATTTGTTGGCTGTGAAAAGAGTAATTAAATGCGTGAAATGTACATCACAATATGGGATTGTATACACCAAAGATACTAACTGTGAACTTGCTAGTTTTAGTGATGCAGATTGAGGAGGCAATGCAGATGATAGAACAAGTACTTATGGAGGATGTTTCTGTCTTGGAAACAATTTGGTGTCATGACATAGAAAAAAGCAGAACTCTACATCGTTGTCTATTGCATAAGCTAAATACATTGCTTTGTGAAGGTGTTGCACTCAATTACTATGGATGAATAAGATGCTGATGGATTATGGTATGATTTCTAAAACCTTTGTTGCATGGTGTGATAATACAAATGAAATAGACATTTCAAAAATCTAGTTCGGCATTCTAGGACAAAGCATATTGAGATTAGACATCATTTTTTGAGAGAAAAGATTGAGCAAAAGCAAATGAGAGTGGAATACGTATCAATTGAACGTCAGTTAGCAGAAATTTTCATAAAACCTTTGGATTTGAATCGGTTTATTTCTTTAAGGAAACCACTTGGTGTTTGCGAACTCTGAAGATTTTGTTGATAAGCTCTGATGAAATGATGAATTTTAAAAAATTTGATGATCTCATTAAGAAAAATAAAAATAAAATATAAGTCTTGATGTTTTAAGTACACTTGGTTCATTTAAATAACTCATGCTCAACATGTTGAAAAAATGTTCATGTTTTAAGTATGTTTTCACTTTACTTAAGTTCATTTAATAAAATCACTTACTCTTCTAACAGTTTCTGTGATTATTTCTATGCAGAATTAAGGAAAAAAACTTGTTATGAGTATAAATTCGGGTCTAAGTTGGGAGGTATTCAGTTTCAGTTATAACGTCATATGATACAAAGTTAAGTTGAGCTTAAATACTCCTCTATGTTGAGATGTTTACATAAGAGTATACCTAAAAAGGGTAATCAATGACCTTGTTATATGAACAAAAGGATGTCTAAACAACGTCCTAGAAACTGATGATTTTTTAATAAAAAAGTGAATATGGCTGAAGTTTGTTTTGAGTGAAACAAAAACTTGCCTTAGTGTACTTAAAAATCAGTCTTGTGGATTATTTGATTTTATCTTAATGATCTGATTATTTTTTTATTCATCATTTGTATCAGAAAAGTTTTAAAAAATGATGAAATAAAATAAAAAAATGAGTGATTACCTTTTGGAAAACAGGACGGTTATTCTGAAAAAGTTTATGTGATGTGATGTCATGGTGGGTGGTTGACGTGACTGGTGCAGTTATTTCAATTTTTTGAAATGTTCTATGCATTTTCTTTGAACTTTCATTTTTCTTCTTTAGAGTGTAATTTCAAAAACCCTAACTGCTCCTTGCGAGAAAAAGAGTGAAGTTTCTTCGCAGGATTTTCTAAAAAACAGAGACAATCATGAACACACGAGCATCAGGAATTCGTGCACTAGGAGACGATGCGACCATTCTATTCAACAATGTACCGATAAGGGTGGAGGATCTAGTATTCACGGATAATCCATTGAGAATAAATGGAAAAGGGTACAAAACTATGGCGACGAAGAAGGTAGTCCCTCGAAGAAAACATAACACACGCCAAACCACACCCCTAGTTGTATCGGTTGAAACGTCCTATATCCCTAAACTACAACAGAGAAGTTCGAGCTCATCATCAGAGAAGAGTGTTCGGCACAATGTGACAGACAATGAACGATCATCCATGCCTCGCGTTCCATCATCGAGAAGAGGTACCCCTATGTCCCCTTCACAAGCATTTTCTAGGAAATTCTACAAGCAGATTTGTTCGTCTAGGTAAAAACTCTTAAGGAACATGAAATATTCACTAAGAGAGGCTTGATTGTCAATCAATTCAAACATCTATATGTCTGGAAGCTGCTGGTGGACAGAAATCTAAATCACATAGTAACAACTAGGCTTGACCAAATCGGTTTTCGGTTCGGATTTCAGTTCGGTTACGATGGGTACAGTTTATTCGGATTTCAATAAATAATAACAATATTATATCCAAATTTAAATCGGTTCGGTTTTATAACGGTTTGGTTCGGTTATATATAACAAAAAATGATAACCAAAATAACCCGAACTCTAATTAATTCGGTTTGGTTCGGTTATTATTTGGATATTAGTTCAGTTTCTTTAAAATTTAAGATTAAATCACTCTTGCGTAAAAAAAGTTAGATATAACCAAATAAAGAACGTAATTAAATATGAAATCGCTGGTGAAATCATCGAGAAAACTGATGAGTGGGTGAAATCTCCGAGTGAAATGGATAAGTGGGTGAAATCGTCGGGTGAGACTAAAGGGAAAGAAGAAGAACAACCCGAAAAGAGAAGTAGAAGAGCGTTAAGAGAGATGAACAACGTGAGGGAGAAGAGGACTTATGGAAGACAGAAAAATTTGGTGGTTACATTTTTTTGTTAATATATTTTAATACTCGATCGGATAACAGATATTTTTCAGTTATTATCCGAATCGAACCGAACCCAACGGGTTTTACATAATCATATCCAATCGGGTAATTTAAGTATATCCAAACCGAACCGAAATACAAAAGTTCGGTTCGGTTTTTAAAACCCGAACTGTAATGTCCAGCCTAGTAACAATTGTTGTTGAGTTTCATGGAAATTTGAATCCTAAAAGTGATAATACCGGGTCTGAGATGTTTTGGCAGACTTATATTAGGGGAAGGATGGTTAAGTTCGATGCTGAGATTATCAATAATTTCTTTTGTACACCTCATATCGAAGTATCAAGAGCCAAAGAACTGTAAATCGATCTTGACATGGATATTGTTACAAAAGAACTCACTGATGCATCTCTAACTTCATGGCCATGACAAATCTTAAATTCTAAGCTGAATTGGGATTATGCACTGTTGAACAAGATGTGTCTGACGAATTGGGTTCCAAATAAGAAAACAGATGGTATTCGACACGACATGGTTGTCCTACTGTACTGCATCAAGAATAACATCCATTAAATTTTGGGGAGGTGGTTTTGGATTCGATAATTGGACTTGAGTTGTCAAACTTAAGGAAATTTATTCTGCCATTTTCATGTTTGATTCAGAACATTCTTATTCAACAATTCCCTGATATTGTTGAGAAAGATGAGTTGAGGGAGAATATTCATCCTTGGATAATCCTTGAAAATAGATATATTGCCAAGATGCAAGCCTCCGAGGAAACTGGTAATGAGGGAATGATGTCCCGCAAAACATCATTGATTTGCAAAGGAGGGTAGCGACAGTTATCTTTGAGATGCAAAGTATCCAAAGGGAACTGATGAATATCTCAAAGCAAAATCAGAGTAAACTAGTGAAGTTTTTATAACTTATATTTTTTTCGGTTTCTGAATCTGATTTATATTTTTTGAATCTCTTATCACAGAAACAGGGGGAGAAGATGCAGAGAGGATGGCACCATCGTCAAGCAAAGCAACAAGGAAAAGGCCAAGGAACTATTTTGTGCTTGTGTTCCGATATATGTATCTGAGTGCACTTGTCATGATCTGAACTTATGTCATTTAAGTGTACTTAACTACTTAGTTATTTTAACTCATCAGATCTGAATGGTTGATTGCATTATAATATTTGAATTCTATGTGTTTCTGATCTGTGTTTATGTGATAAGAATTTAAAAGGGGAGATTGTTAATGCAATATGTTAGGAACATGGGATATATTTTGAAAATCGGGTCGGTGAGAAACTTAAAGTGTAGAAAGTTTCAAAGAGAAAAAAATGAGGAGAAGTAAAGGGAGTCAAAGAAAATCAAAAGGAGTCAAGTCGTGACAGAAAAAGAGTGAACATGTGCAGCTGGATAACCGGAGGGTCTATCTGGTAACACGAGAAGAATTGATAGGTTAACATGCTATAAAAAAGTAGTTGACTTATCGGAGTGAAGTATCAAAGAAGTACGAAAAACTAATGAGAGTCGATCACGTAGTTGTAAAGGTACTTAGAGCGATACAGTGAAAAAGATAGTGAAGAACAATTAACGTTTATACATCTAACAACGGGGGAGTTATCTGCGGAAATCTTTTGTGCATTGTAAAGAAAATAAGTATCCTTAAAAGATTGATTCGTAAAAGTCAGTATTGTTTTATGTGTTTGGGTCTCTTGAAACTATTGATTGAATATCGTTGTCTATCTACAGGCTTCAGATTCGGTTCAAGAGTAATCCAGGATGCGAGGAGGGAATTGTTCGTTTCCCAGTCCTAGTATTCTGGTGAGTCCGTAGATGGTTGTTGAATTCTACCATCGTGAAAAAAAAAATTTATTTGCAATTTTAGGGCATGTCAAAAGTTTATCGACCATTCATATTAGTTTTCTTCATGAAGCAAAGGTTGGGAGAGAACCATCCCCGGATTGTCTCCAGACATGAGGTCATATGGGGAGATCGTGCAGTGTTGAGTTGTGGTGGTCGCGATAGCATTTGATGAATCTGTAGAACATTGGGACATGTATTGCGGTTTTTCGTTTCGATTTTGGTTTATTTAGTGTTTGATTTGGTGGTCTTTAGGTTTCTGTGTGTGCTGGTATTTGTGCTTTGTTTTGAAGACTATTTTGTTGATTTTGGTTTCTTTGATTCTAGTTTCTGATGAGTTTCGGATTTGGTAGGTTAGGATTTTGGGATCGATTTGTTGAGTTTTGGTTTTTGAAACCAAGCAGGGTCTTGGTTTCTGAATTTGTATCGAAGAACGAGTATTCAGACTGTAGAACTACCATGACAAAAAAAAAAGATGTTTGAACAAAATATTTTTGTTGTTTTATTGGATTTGGAAGAGTCGTACAAATGGTAAAGAGAGCATATAGAACTATGATTTGCGGATTTTGTGGATCCGATGACATGATTCTTGGAGAAAGTCTCAGATCCTCAATAAATGCGACAGTCGGAGGAATCATGCTAGAGTAAAGGAAGAGGATCATCGAACATAATGAATAAGAGTAAAAAAGAAGTTGAACCTCAAGTTTGCCTAGACTAGATTGTATGGAGTGACCGGGGAAATCATGTGGGGGGTGAAGGAAGGGAATAACCTATCGTAATCCATTTGGATGAAAGCGAGAATGAGACCTAAATCACTTATAAGCTGAGTTTCTTCGAGACAAATGAAATTAGGGATAACGAATGAAACACAATTAACCTTAAGTGACTTTCTTTAAATCCATGAAATTTGGGACAACAAGCTCAGTTAGAGCAAGTAACCTAACTGTATCCGGGTGCGGAGTTGTTTGCTTGGAATTTTTTTTTTTGTTGTCGGGTCCGTGCTAGGAGATGGTGGATGAGCATTAGACATTCTTGAAGACTGACGTAATTTTTCCAAACAATCATATAGCTTAGAAAACGCTTGAATAGGTCAAAGTACTATTTTCATGGCATTGTTTTAGGTAGTAGACTGTATAAACTTGTACAATATTGAGTTCTTGTATTGTTGTATTAAAACTTTAAAATTAAAAATAAAAAAATTACAATTATATCAGAAAATTCACTTGACCAAAGACCTAACGTTGTTTTATACAGTGTGGCCCAATTAGTCAAAGTAGCCATTTGGGCTTTTCTTCCACTCATCCCAAGCGCTTTTAAGAAACATGAAAAATGCTAATTATCAAGTCCAAAAGTTTTCAAGAATAAAGATATCTTGTCATGATAAAATTATTATGAATAGAAGAAAATGAAATGTGAAAAAAAAAATAAATAAAATAAACAAAATAGACGAGAGAATGATTTGTTCTTCATTTTTTAGTTGAGTGATTTACAATATACAACATCAAATCGATTTATAAAAAATGAAAAATAGATAATAAATTAAAATGCATGATACAATTACTAAATAATTATAATATGTCAATAGTTAATTATATAAATATTCACTTTAATATATTTTTCAACATTTATTTATTTCCACATATTAGAATTAGTTCATTATAATGAAAACACAACGAGATTGTTAGTTATAAAAAAAAAATACTTAGATCCTTACATTTATATTCCTAAAAATATTATGATTGATTGGAAATAGAATGAACGTTCTATACGAATGGGAAAAAAAGTATAATACGTAAATAATGTATTGGAGGTTTATAAGATTATATATATCGAAATATTTTTTTTAGTTTAAAGAATTATTATATTTGATATATATTTTTTTAAATCGGCTAAATATTTATTAAATAATTGATATAAATGAAATAAATGCAATCTGAGTGTGTAGCTAAGCCCAAACACTTCTTGGTTGTTCCTTGTGTATGGACTTGTTATATAAATGTATAATTTTCAAACTGTTTAAATTTAAATGTTTTAGCCCTTTTATTTTATTAAAGGAAAATTGACACTTACTCCTTTTTTTTAAAACAAAACATAAGGAAATCAATTGCGATTAATTAACTAATTGGTCTCCGTACCATGGAAAAGTTTTTTTTAACTAAATTAATTTGACCTAAATTAAGTAATTATCCCTTTTTTTATCTACGTGTTGGACGGCGTCGTTCAGGATGTCTATTTTTTAGTCGTAGCTTTGAAACAAACCAAAAAACGTTGTATTGTTTGGTCATGAAAGCCATTTCTCAACAATTTTCTTTATCCCTTTGTTCCTAAGCGTTCCCAAATTTCAACGCTTTCACATCTTTTCCTAACATTTAAAATCTTCGAAACATACATTCGTTCACGTGATATATATTTTTGTGTAACAACGATAATGATAATGATGGTTAAATCTATTAAAAGAAATCTAAATATACTATTACATATCGAATTTTATTTTTCATTATTGTCCAGGAGATAATACGTAGGATTGTTACAATACAGCAAAATATAGATAAAAGAAGAGATTAATGGAATAACATTTTTATAGCTAAAATGGATTAACCAAAGATTGCGAGTCTAACTAGAGAAAAATTTAAGGTCCATTACCTTTTATTTTAGAATATATAAAAAAAAACCTTATGTATGTACCGAATGTAGTATATATTATATATATTATCAACTTCTTCCAATGTACGATGATTTTGTTTGAAAAAGACTTAGAGTTTATTCGCATTGAGAGGAAGAAAAGAGAAACGAATGAAAAAGAGAAAGTCAAGAGGGAGTAGGGAGTATTATTTTACGCGTGAAATTAATAATTTTTTGAATACACATTACAATATATATATGCAGAGTGTTCATAAAAAATAAAATAAAAAATACTAACCTAAGTAATCAAAGAAATTAAATATATGCAAAAAAAGAAACAAAGAAAATAAATATTATAGAAAAAAATAAAAGGTAACAAAAGTTATATTTAATAGTCCCCTTAAAATAATTGGTATAAATTTGATACTTTCATCTTGGAGATGAATAATTGAAAAAGTTGGGTTGAAAGTGGTTTTGTCAAAATATCAATAATTTGATTATGAATCTTAATTTGCCTTGTTTTTAAAAACCAGATTCCACCTTTTTCTAACAACATGACAACTGATTTTTATATACTTCGTTGAAATCTTCCAACGGGTAACGGAATACTCTGTTGGTTGATTGCAATGGATGACCGTTATAATGTGTGCAACAGATGCCCGTTACAAAATCTCAACGAATGCCCGTCACAGTATGTGCAGCGGATGCCCGTTACATGACTGCAACGGATGACTGTGAAAATTTGTAACGGATATTCGTTGTCTATTCGTTGACATAAAAAATATGCATGAATTGAATGGTAGCAACGGATGCCCATTGGCCAGAAGGCAAAAAATGGCAACTAAATTCTGTTGCAAAATGGCGGGAATTTTGAATTTCAACGGATGCCCCTTAAATTTTTAAAAACTGTCACCATGCATTCTATGATGCTCTCCATGTGATACATTTGTGCTCGAGTTTCTCAAAGTTGTGTTTCTAGATGCTCGATACATCGTTCTTGCGTATAACTCTCGTGAACCACGGGAGTACCGTGGTGGCGTCCTCGACGATATCCTTTTGAAGCGAACCGAGATCGTATAGAATCTCTTATACAGTCTAACCGACTACAAAATAAAAAAACTAAACTTATAATCGTTAGAAAATATTTTATTTAATAAATGAATTACAAACAATAATTTTTTAACTCCAAATAAATTTTATCCTTTTGTAAAGGACTGAGATTGTCGGAAGTTGAACCGCAAGCTTGTGATTGTTATGTGATCTTATCTGTCACAGCTCTCATGGTCCGTTTCGCTCGAGGGTCGACGAGTTCAGGTTCGTCGCTCTTTTTCTCGAAGTCCGGTTTCATCTTGACGTGGGTTTCTACACCTCAAGAAGAGTCGGTTTTCTTCCTATTCTCTGCATCTGATATATAACAAAAATATAATTATATCAAAATTTTATAAAACAAAAAATTTAAATAATAACAAAAAGAATTTACCAATTCTTTCTTTTTTCAAGAATGATTTTGGTCCCGAAGTATGGCGATGCAGACCATCTCCGGGAACCTTCTCGCCGTACCGACATTTCTTGGCCTTCTTGCTCTTGGCCTTGAAGTCCTGAGACTCCCAATATTGGACAAGTTGGTTGAATACCTCGTCCGTTGCCCATGTCGATTTTGCATTCTTCTTGTAGTAGTTGCGCTTGGCGTTGTTCATCATCAAGCGCATCCAGACGTGCATGTTGTGCATTCAAGCCGTGTAGATGCGCGACGTATCCTTCTTCTGCCATTTGTATGGGCGCTGCAAAATAAATTAGTTTAAAATAAATGTAATTATTATTTTAAATAAAAATTTATATTATTTTTTAATTAATAATATACCACCACATCCGATAAATCGTCTAGTCCTCATTTTTGGTTTTGTGTTTAGAAGTGTTTATGTGTGATAGATTATAAGATTTGAGAGAATTTGTGATTTAGAATTGTGTTGAAAATGAAATTGTTCAAGGTTTAATATACAGAAATTTCTAACGGAAAAAAAATGTCCCCTCAACGGACGCAATTAATTGACACGACGTTTTGTGTTTCCAACGTGCATCCCTTGGAAAAGACGTCCACTCAATGAACCACTAACATTTAAAAAGCATTACCTTCAACCCAACGAGACTGAGATATTCCACTTGTAGGATTTGGTGCAAAATGTTGTAGAAGTTATCATCCTCTATTTCACTATTAAAGCAAACACCGTAAGTGTATGTGTTTCTATATTTTATGTGTTCGTATGTGTGGAACGTGTAGCCGCAAGTAAAAAAAATTGGCCAACACATAACATTTCGTGCAGGACCATTAGCCAAATCTTTTAACCACGTTGGAAGTCTTTCATCAGAACATTTCATTTATATAACATAAAAAAACAAATGAATACTTTATAATAAATGAAATTAATTTTAATATATATAAGACGTGTACACGAGTACTTAAGTAATCTCTCAACCACGGGCCATAATGTTGAACTTTCATCTATGTGAGTTCATCTGCGTTTAGATGAGGATATGTACCATTACTTCTTCATCAAATTTCGTGTAATGAAAATACGTTAATATTGTATATATATATATATTAATTGTGTTTAAAATATTTGATTTTAATTGTTTTGTACCTTTCGAAAGGTAATAGCTATTGACAATTTAGTAATATATATGTGTGGACGTGATTATACTCCTCTGTTGTTAACCAATATTCTTCGAATTTACCTTCTGTGCGTCCAATCGGTGTAATCATCTCAGGAATTGTGCCAAACTGTTGATTATATTGATATAGATAGTTCGTGTGATCATCCGCTACACGTCTTTCTTTCGTCTGAATATGCGACTCGAACTAAAATATGCTGAAATATGTGATTTCTTCCAACAAGTATTGTTTAACAATGGATCCTTCAACCGCTGCTTTGTTTTTTGCTTTTTTTTAAATGAAAGAAAAACCTTTTGAAAGGATACATCCATCTGAATTGAATTGGCCCACCGAGTATTGCCTCATCTGGTAAAAGCATGGCAAATATTCCATGACATCAAAAAATGAAGGCGGGAAAATTTTTCCAATGAACATAATACTTCAGAGATATTGTTTTTCATTACCAAGTCATCCCTTTTTAAATTTCTTTAACATATATCTTTGAAATAAATGTTAATTCCGCATAGCACATCGTGAACGTTCTGTGGTAAGAGTTCCGAAAATGTAATTGGAATGAGTTGCTGCATGAAAACGTAACAATCGTGACTTTTCAACCCGATCAACCTCAAACCAAAAATATCCACACACCGAGCAATGTTCGATGCATATCCATCTGGAAACTTAGCGACTTCTTTTAACCACCTTACTAATGCGGTTTTTGTTGGCCCATACAATCTGAGTATTCGGATAGGTGCCTTTCCATCTCTTAATTCAAACTCAGAGCTTCGACATATTGTGTTCAAATCTTTTCTTGATCGTATATAATCCTTAGTTTTCCTCGCCACATTCAAAAAAGTATTGATGATGTTATCGAAAAAGTTCTTTTCCATATGTATAACATCTAAATTATGACGTAATAATGGTAGTTCCCAAAAGATACTACGTTTATAATAGTTATGACATTCATCTAGGTCTTTTGGTTTTCGATGCCCACGATCTCCACCGCATTCTATCGATTCTTGTAAATTTTCCATTGTGTTCAATCTTTCGTTCAATCATTGGTAAGTGCTACAAGATCTCGTGCACTGGAACCCATGGTTATGGACTCGAATCCATTAGTATGAAACATTTTCTTTTCCAAGTGAAATCCACTAGTATAGCAAAGAGTGAAAAAGTGTTTTCTTTGTTGTGGAATAACAAGCCTTCTTATTTTAATGCATGTATTTAATTTATTCGGGGCTATTAGAGCAGGATCCACTTTTTGGGAAATATGAGTCGAAGCAATAACAAGAATATTTCTAGTGGAACATAATTATTTTTTTCTTCCAATAAAGAATTAGGAAAATACTCATGGTAACCATTAGAGCCGAAGAAATTAGTAATATTATCCGTGAACGTATTGAGCAATAGAGCAATATAATAGAGAAGAAAGCATCCTCGATACATTGTTTCCATTGCGACTCGGTCGTCAAAAGGAGTTTTGGTACATTGTTTGTGAGATAAGTCAGGTAATGCCCACCGTCACTTGCCTATTCACTCCTCACATTAGTAAAAATCAAATGAAGGTTCTGTCTCATGCTAGAATGAGTTTGTTTTCCTGCTTTGAAGTCCAGCAGAATACCAGCAAGTTTGTTTGAAAGCCTTTAAGCATACCCCGGTGCTTAAAATTGGGTGCTATCATATAGCTTTGGATCGGTTAAGTTCACGAGTTGGAGATAAGCGGACTCGAACCGCTGACATCCGCCACAGGGTAAACCACGAATACGTTTTTTAGAGATAGAAGTACGTTTTTTTGGAACTGCCATTCAAAAATGAAAAAAGTGATTCAGAAAAAGGGGGAAATCTCTTTGTTCCTGGTTCTCCAGTAGCTGGATCCTCTAGAACCACAAGAATCCTTAGTTGGAATGGGATTCCAACTCGTCACCTTTTGAGCCTCACCAACTAGCTAATCAAACGCGAGCCCCTCCTCGGTCGGATTCCTCCTTTTGCTCCTCAGCCTACGGAGTATTAGCAGCCGTTTCCACGGCGAAGTGCACCTGAGCTAAAAGCATTACACCACCTAGCAATGCTTGAGGAACAAAGAATATGATAACTTTACTAACATGATGGTATCTCAGTATGGAAGAGCTGGTCCTCGATATGGAAAGGTGGGCCGATTATTTATGCCTTCTCGCCTGGATTTGCGTTCTGGTTTGCATGCATGGTGCCTCTTCTTTTAGTACCATATTCTTTCGAAAATGTTTTTTATCATTCCGGAAAGCATGTCCACGGAGAAGAAATCTTCTATGAGAATCAAACGAACATGGTTTCTTACCATGCATTAGTCGAAATGAATCTGTATCCTGCATACAATGTGGACATGCTATTCTCTCGTGTGTCCTCAATCCAGATAACATTCCATTGACAGGAAAGTCGCTAATTTTCCATAACAAGACCGCTTTCAATGTAAAATTTTTCTTTGTACTCACGTCATAAGCAAGAATTTCTCCGTTCCACAAATGTCTTCATTCATGAATTAAGGGCTGCAAAAAGACATCGAAACTTTTCTTAGAATGTTCTAGTTTTGGAATCAGCAACGTCAGAAATATTACCTCTCTTTTCAAACACATATCGGGAGGCAAATAATGCGGAGACAAAATCACTGGCGACAGAGAATATTGACTTCCAGATTGTCCATATGGACTAAAACCATCGGTGCATAGACAAAGATAAACATTTCTCGTTCATACGCGAACTCAGGAAATATTTCATTGAAATCTTTTCAAGCCTTACCATCCAATTGATATTGCATTATCCCTTCGCCCGTCGAGTGTTCTATGTACCATTTCATCGCCACGACGGTTTTTTTCGATTCAAATAACCTTCTGAACATGTTTGCCACAGCTATATAGAATATTTTTTTATGGTACATATTTACGTGAATATGGTTTTTTTGGCCGAAATCTAATTGCACCGCAAAATCTGCATTCCAAAAAGTCTTTATCATTTACCCAAAACAACATGCAACTGTTTCTACAAACATCATTTTCTCATGTGGTATTCCCAAATCTTTTAAAACATTCTTTGTTTCGTAGTATGTCTCGAGAGCTTGATTATTTTCCGGTAAATATTCACGCATGGTTTTGCAAAATGAATCCATGCAATTTTCAGCAACATTGTAGTATTTTTTTGGGGAAAAGGCCAATTCCCCCCTCAACTATCATGCTTTACTCAAATTCCCCCCTGAACTTTCTGACACAGCCAATTCCCTCCTTATCTTACAAAATCCATCTGATTCCCCCCCCCCTC
>CM071861.1:20381186-20437471 GCA_036759665.1 Gynandropsis gynandra
GTTGGAATTATATTACTTTGGATGAAATTGAGGTAAATTGAAAGTCGGGTTAAATCGGTTTAATCAAGTTTAAAGTGAGTAAATCGGGTTAAAAGTGAGTGAATCGGTTAAATCGGGTTGAAATTCGGTGAAAACTAGTAAAATTTGGGTGAAATTGGGTTGGAATTATATTAAATTGGGTGAAATCGGGTTGGAATTATATTACTTTGGATGAAATTGAGGTGAATCGAAAATCGAGTTAAATCGATTAAAAAGAGTAAATCGGGTTAAAAGTGAGTAAATCGGTTAAATTGGGCGATAATCGAGTTAATTTGGGTGAAATTGGGTTAAAATTAGATAAAATCGTGTTAAATTTGGGTGGAAATCGGATTAAATTTGATGAATCGGGTTAATTTGGGTGAAATTGGGTTAAAATCGGGTAAAATCGGGTTAAAATTGAGTGAAATTGGGTTAAAAAATTGTCGAAACCGGGTTAAAAATCGGTTATAATACGGGTCAAAATTGGGTATTTGATTTGGGTCAAAATCGGGTCAAAACCGGGTCGGTTAACACCAATATACTGTTTATATAACGGAGGGGAGAATTGACTGAATTGATATAGTTGAAGGGGGAATCAGATGGATGTTGTAAGATGAGGGGGGAATTGGCTGTGTTAGATAGTTCAGGGGGGAATTTGAGTAAAGCATGATAGTTGAGGGGGGAATTGGCTTTTTTCCCTATTTTTTTATACTCATCAATCTTGAAGATAAAGATAAGCGGGACTGACCTTCATGGCAACCTTCATATATAGATTGTTTTATCGAATCTAATAAGTTGAAAAATTGTCGTGCCTCATTGTTCGGCATCCTTCATTCTTTTGTTCAACAGCGTCAGGAAAAACATCTTACCCCAATTCCACAAATGGATTGGTCGTTGATGCTTCATAAATAACTTCTCCATTTCTTTCTACTTGTGCTTCTTGCACAATATCTCTAATGTCGTAATTTTCCCCGTGAAATAACCAAATTTCGTAATTCTCTACAAAACTACCTTGTAAAGATGTTTGCAAACAATTTCTTGACTTCGATACTTCATATTTTTGCTTCTTTTGCATGGAAATAACATTGTCCCCCGTTCTTGACACAAAGGTTGTATCGACGCAAAACTCATGAATTGTTCCAATCCGTATAAGAATTCTTGCGTAATTTCTTCAGTTATAGTATCTTTTCTTCTATACATCCACTCACTCGATCTATATATATCTCTATTCGAAGCATACGATATTTTTTTGATGGTTTGATGCTAAAACCTTGCTATTGATCATTAAATAGTGTTTTTTCCAACGGACATCCGTTGGAATCCTTAACGGATGCCCGTTGCAAAGTCACGTGAAAATATTCCAACGACAATTCTCGAAATTAACAATTTCAATGGACATTCGTTGCCAATGCCAACAGACATCCGTTATAATGGGCAACGAATGTTCGTTGGTCTATTTTTTGGTTTTCTAACGGCATGTCAATGGATGGTAGCAACGGACATGATTCGTTTCTCGTCCGTTGAAAGTTACAATAGATTATAGCTCGTTGAACGTTCCCGGGCGTCCATTAATTCCGGTGGAAAAATTCATCAACGTTTAAAGTTGCAATGGATTGTAATGTTTTTTTATAGTGTATGAATGGGGATATGCAATTTTGTGAGAAGAGATACTAACGAAGAAAGTCCGCAGGTTGCATTAGCTACAACCTTATACTCGGCTTCAACACTGTTGTGCGAAATAGTCACATGTTTTATAGATTTCCCAGATACAAGTAAGGGGCAACAAAAATACAATATCCAGTTACAGATCTCCTAGAATCTAAACACGATACCACTCGACATCAACAAACGCAAACAATTTTAGATCATTTATAGAAAAGTAAAACAAACCTTGGCCCGAAAATTTTTTAAGGTAACATAGTATACATTGAGCTGCACACAAATGAGTAGTAGGACAATGCATATATGGACTAGGTTTATTGACTACAAATGATATATCTAGTCCGATTAGAGTAAGATAAATGAGCTTTCCAAGCAATTTACGATAATATTTTTTATTGTAAAATATATCACCATTATAAAATCGAGGATAAGATTCTTAGAGAATTTAGAGTTAACTTCCATTTGCAATTGTAATGGCTTACAACCAAACATGCCAAAATCTTGTAATATTCAAGAGTAAACTTCCTTTAACTAATAGAGAAACCATTAGGAGACCTAAGTATTTCCAGACCAGGAAAATAAAAAAATTTGGACCTAAGTCCTTAATCTGAGAAGCATAATGTATGATAAATTTTACAAATGACATAGCTGATTCCTAATTACTAATTAAGAGAATATTATCAAATATAGTAACAATTTAACAAAACATTATGAACAATGTTTTAGAAATATAGATTCACGAAAAAGATGCGAAGTACTTTGTCTGGTTAGCTAACAAAATGGGGGTTGGTTCATACATTGTTGGGATTCGATTACCAATGAAAGAGGAATACTTGATAAAGACATAATTTAATAGATCAATTTTAAATTTTTGGTTCCATCGTCAAAAGGCATATTTAAACCTATAAAGGGATTTCTATAATTTGTATACAGGATTAGTAGGTAATTGATTTCTCGAATCACAATGTGATGAAAGAATAAACTTCAAATTAGAGAGAGGGAGTGGCCAAATAGGATTAGGAAACAAGCTAGTAATGTTAGAAAAAAAAGAAAAGAATCAGTAAAAGGCAATACAATTTCATGAAACACAACATTACTTCAAACAATAATTTTATTACTGTTAAGGTCTAACAATTTGTAGCCTTTGTATTAAGAAGGATAATCTATAGAGGCACACAATAAAGATCTTGAAAAGAACTTATTTATTATAACTTGAAACATAGTATAAACCGTCAAACACCCTAAGATGAGCATAAATTTAAATATGTCATTCAATAGTTCAAAAGGAGACTTGTTCCTATTAAAATTATAAGTGTTTTGTTTCTCAAGTGAGTGGCAGTAGAGATACATTTTTTTCCAATATACTAAAAGTAAGAATTGAAAGAAAAAAGAGACGAGCCACATTAAGCAAATGTTGATGTGTGTATGAGCATAAAAAATAATGAAAAATTCCTTTATACTTTAAAAAACTAATGAAAAGTAATTCTTGTGCATTATCACTTCTTATTGAATTTTAACATACATATTGTATTGTGTTTCTACCATTTCCAAAAGTTTGAAAAAAATCAGAAACTTAGAGACTTAGTAGTTAAAAACAAAAAAAAATCATATGGCTTTTTAAAAGTCATCTATTATTGTTAAAAAATATTTATATTCATCTACTATATCAATATGAAAAGGACCCCATATGTCTAAATAAATTAATGCAAAAAAAAATCAAAGATATATTATTATAAACAAAAGACAATATGTGTTGTTTTACTAAGGGACAAATTGAGTAGTGCGAAAAAATAGGCAAAGTAGAAGACTTGATTAAAGAATTTTCATAAAAAAATTAATAATTGAAAGAGATGGATGATCCAATCTTTGATACTATTAGTAAGATGTACTTATAGAACAAATGGGAACATTACTTTGTTGAAAAATATAAATGGAATGAGTCAAACTACCATTTCCGATCATCGAGGCTTGAGAAGGGTCTTATATTTAAAAAAAATGGAAACAATGTAATTTGTGTTTTGAGTTAATAAAATAACACTTAAAAGGTTAAATTTAAAAGAGAGATTACAGAGCATAAACGTCAAACAAGATCAGAAAATGATTCCACCGTGCATATACGAGAAACGAGTATGTCTAAGCAATTGGTAAAGTATGTTTTTGGCTACTAAGATATTTAAAATTAGGACAGATTATTGCAAACTATGAACTAGGACCATGTGTATTACCCAAGATGTAAATGGTATGTTCAAATAATCAATCACAGAAGAAGATAAAAAGAAAATGGGAGATGAAATATTTATCAGTTTTTGAATTTGATTGAATAATAGGAGAAACAAAGATGGTTGCTTCATTGATTTCAAGTGATGAACCACCTGTTGAAGTGGTTATGGGGTTAATAAACCATTTATTGGATGGTCAGCTTGCATATTTATTGGATTAATGAAAGGATTTGTCTGCACTGTAGCAAACTATTAGCAGATGATAAATAAAAAACAACAGATTAAATCGAGGAGTAGAATTTTGAGAATTATTTGGTTAATAAATGAGGAACAAAAGAAGAAAAACCTTAACCATTGGAGTTTTTACAACCGGTAGGATAACCATAAAGTTTGTAACACTTATTGACCAAGTGGCATGATAAACCACAACGAGAGTGAAATCTTGTAGAAGATGACTAATAAGTAAATAATCGATCGGACACGAATTTATCAAACAGTATATGTTTATTTACTTATCAATCTTTAAGTACACTTGTTTTCTACAATGTACTAAAGATTCCCAAACATTTAACCCCCCCCGAGTTAAATGTGTAAATACAACTCACACTGTTTCCCTTTTTCAACCCAGTATCTATTTAAGTGCACCTAAAAACTCTGAACTTTTCTGTTCTCTGTTTTGTGCACTCGCCCGATACTCCACAGACTTCTTGATCTTCATTTTCAACTTCAGATCAATTTATCTGTCATCCTCACGGCTCAGCAACCACCTCCTGGTCTTCAGCTGCGCCGTTGTGCTGAAAATCTTCAGCTTTGAATCCGGTCGATTCAAATCATCCTTATTCTTCTCCTTGTTCTTCTAGTTGACTCGTTCCAGCCTTCTCCATTTTAAATTTAAGCTCCCTCAATATTCTCAACCACCTGAAACACAATACATAAAACTCGAACCAATGTTTACTGCATTAACATTTAAGATGATTTTTAATGAATTAGTAAAACTGATGAATTCTTACAAACAGTCAAACTGAAGTTCCTTGGCACGAGTCACCGGAATATGCGGAATCTCTAAAAACTCGTTTATTACCTCTACAATGAACCTAAAGACGTGACCACAAACATACGTGGTGCCAAACAGAGCAGATCCTGGTTCTTCAATATCAGGAACTAGATTCGCATAGAACTCATATATGAGTTCCTTACAAACAGGTATCACAGTGGTGACTGTGTTTGGCAACTTCCTGTTGACCAATAAATCCCACACAGAGAGGTGCTGAAATTGATGCACACTAAGTCCTCTCTCAGAGAAAATTTCCCTTTCCTTAAGGGTTCTAAACCTACTCAGGTATGATTCCTTGTACATTTTGTGCGAATAGGCTTTGGAAACAGAGAGAGGGGTACCTCGTCTTGAACAGGCAGAAGATTGTGCGCCAGATGTCGGAACAGGTCTCCCAGTAGACGCCAGCGGGGATGGAATGGTGGACGGAGCAGCACTCGGTGGAGGAACCGACGTAGTGTGGGTATCTCGTGGTGGTGTTGAAGAAGTAGACGTATCCCTTGGCTTAGTGCAATGTTGATGTGGGTCATTCTGTGCGGTCGAAACGGAGGGGACTCTGATGTCGCTATCAGGATATGTGCGAAGGTGGACCATCGAAGATGCACCTAATCTCAGATTTTTACGTTTATTTGGTGCAAAAAATTTCATCGCCATCACCTTGTAGCGGCGACCATTTACACGAGAAGGATTTCGTGTAAACACTAAATCTCCCATCCTTACTTCCTGATCATCAACCAGGAGTATGTCATCTGCATTGAGGCCGAAGTTGTTGCTACGAGTCTGCATTATGGTGAAGGAAGAATCTGCAACGAAGAAACTGCTGCTCTTTTTTCGAAAAAATGGGTTAGGGTTTCACAAATGGAAGCAAAAGACTAAATACAGTAGTTTAATAGAAGTTAAGTGTAGTTGCAGAGAAAAATTAGGGATTTGAAAAAATTTGAATTAACTGCACTAGTCACATCAGCCCACAAAACATCCCATCACATTAAAAAAAACTGCCGGTCAATTTGAAAGAGAAAAACACTCAAGTGTTGTTATTACTCGCCAGATCAATGTGAACTTCTTGACATAAAACATGATAAAAGGAATCAAAGCAGAATCAAACCGTTAAGAATTAGTCAAAAACTGTAAACGGCTGATTGTTTAAGTACACTTACTGAAAATTGTTCTTCACTTAAAAACAATCTGTTCTATTGCATTTCTTCTTATCATTTTTTTATTTTCTTCTTTTTTATATTTATTCAAACTACTCATTTACAGCTTCTAGGACGTTGTTTAGATATTTTTTTGTTCATATAACAAGCTCCTTGACTACCTTTGTTTAGGTATACTCTTATGAATACATAGAGGAGTATTTAAGCACAATTTTCGGCTTTGTGTCATAGGACGTTATAACTGAAACTGAATATCTTCCCAACTTAGACCCGAGCATATACTCATGACAAATACAAATAGTATTTTTGCGTAAAAACACAGGTAAATTTGTCAGAGGAGTAAGTGTGGTTTTTAAGTGCACTTAAAACTGTACTACTCAGAGAACAAGATAACAACCATGGGACAGAAATCTTTTAAGTGTACTTAAAACATGCAGACAGTACAGTAATTTTCTCCTTCTTCATGAACTTATTTACTGCCCAAAAGCACAAATTCATCGATGTACCATGCAAGATATGATCAAAGCTCACATATACCAAGAGATTTTCGCAAGGAAATAAATCGATTTAAATCCAAAGGTTTTGTGAAAATATCTGCGAGCTGACGTTCTGTAGGGACATATTCAACATTCATTTGCTTTTGCTCAACTTTTTCTCTTAAAAAATGATGCCTGATCTCGATGTGTTTTGTTCTAGAGTGTTGAACAGGATTCTTAGAGATGTCAATTGCACTAGTATTATCGCACCATGCAGTAAAAGTTCTGGATTTCATACCGTAGTCCATAAGCATTTGGTTCATCCATAACAATTGAGTACAACAACTTCCCAAGGCAATGTATTCAGCTTCAGCAGTAGAAAGTGACGTCGAGTTTTGCTTTTTGCTGTGCCATGAGACAAGGTTGTTTCCTAGAAAGAAACACCCCCCAGAAGTACTTTTCCGATCATCCGCGTTTCCTCCCCAATCCGCATCACTAAAACCTGCAAGTTCACAATTAGTATCTTTGGAATACAGTAACCCATACTCTGCAGTACCTTTGACGTATTTGATAATCCTTTTAACCGCAAGCAAGTGGGATTTCTTTGGTTTGGCTTGATACCTAGCGCAGATTCCTACACTCAAACATAGATCGGGTCTACTTGCAGTAAGATACAATAGACTACCAATCATACTACGGTATAGCTTAACCTCGACATCTTCACCCTCTGTATCCCTTGTCAGTTTTGTTGTCGTCGACATTGGTGTACTAGCTGACTTACTTTGATCCAGTTCGAACCTCTTCACTAGATTTTTGGCATATTTGCTTTGAGAGATAAACATCCCTTCCTCTAACTGTTTTACTTGAAGTCCAAGAAAGTAACTCAATTCTCCAAACATGCTCATTTCGAACTCCCGCTTCATAGTCTCCACAAACCAGTTTACTTTTTCCTGCGATTTAGAACCAAATACAATATCATCCACATAGATCTGAACAACCAACAAAATACCATCTGAATTATGAATGAATAGAGTTTTATCAACTCCCCCTCTTTTGTAGCCATTTTGCACAAGAAAATTTGTGAGCCTTTCATACCAAGCACGAGGTGCTTGTTTTAGTCCGTACAAAGCTTTCTTGAGCTTATAGACGTGATCTGGATTGTGTGGATCTTCAAATCCTTTTGGCTGTTCAACATATACTTCTTCTTGAAGTATACCGTTAAGGAATGCGCTCTTTACATCCATCTGAAACAATTTAAAGCCAAAGAAACACGCAACACCGAGCAACAAACGAATAGATTCCAGTCTAGCTACTGGCGCAAAGGTTTCATCAAAATCTACTCCTTCCACTTGAGTATAACCTTGTGCTACTAATCTAGCTTTATTGCGGACAATTTCTCCTTGTTCATTTGTTTTATTTTTGAATACCCATTTTGTCCCTATGACATTTTGATGCAATGGTCTGGGAACCAAGGTCCAGACATCATTTCTAACAAATTGCTCTAATTCCTCATGCATTGCTTTAATCCACGACTCATCATCTAACGCATCACGAACATTTTTGGGTTCTATCTGTGACGTAAAGCATGCAAACTTAACCATGTCGTGATAATTAATTCGTGGTTTGTTTCGAGTGCGTATTCCATCATCAAGATTACCAATGACATCATCTATAGAGTGATTTCTATGTACCGTAAATCGCTCAACATTTGTTGGATGACTTTCCTGTTCTGAAATATCTCCGTCTGTTTCACTGTCTATCATGTGCTGTTCTGTAGGTGCACTTAAATGATCCTGTGGTGAATTTGACTGTTCTTGTATAGTTCCTGTCGAGAAAGGAAAAATAACACATTCAGTGGAATGATCTTCATCAAACACGACATTTACTGATTCAACTACTTTTCTTGTTCTTAAATTAAAAATTCGAAAAGCAGTGGGGTTTTTTCCATAACCAAGAAAAATTCCTTCGTCACTCTTGGCATCAAATTTTCCAAGACAGTCTCTATCATTCAAAACATAACAAGTGCACCCAAATATGTGAAAATAACTTAAATTGGGACTCTTACCTTTCCAGATCTCGTATGGAGTTTTTGACATACCTGGCCGAAGATATACACGATTTATGATGTAACATGCCGTATTTACCGCTTCAGCCCAGAATCGAATGGAGATAGATTTTCCATAAAGCATTGCTCGTGCCATTTCTTGTAATGTTCTGTTCTTCCTCTCAACAACTCCATTTTGCTGTGGTGTTTTTGGCGCTGAAAACTCGTGTATGATTCCATGTTTTTGACAGAATTTGTTGAAAAAATCATTCTCAAATTCTTTTCCATGATCGCTCCTGATACGCTCAATGCAACCTTTAGTATTTTTCAATTGCAAATATAAAAAATGAAATAGCTCAAATGTTTCTGATTTTTCACGCAAAAACTTCACCCAAGTATATCTAGAGAAATCGTCTACAACGACAAGAATATATCTTTTTCCTCCGAAACTCTCCGTTCTCATCGGACCCATCAAGTCCATGTGTAGCAACTCCAGAATCTTTTCGGTCTTTACTTCAGGCATTCTTTTGTGGTGAACTTTAATTTGTTTACCTAGCTGACATGGTTTGCAGATTTCAGATTTTTCTATTTTAAGCTTAGGTATACCTCTTACAGCAGCAGAGTCTGACAATTTCACTAACGATCTGTAGTTCACGTGTCCTAGACGCTGATGCCATAATGACAGTGCATCATCTGTTGCTTTGAGACACACCTTATCTTCAGTCCAAACATAACAGTTGTTTGAAGATCGCGAACCTGTAAGCACACACTTGTTGTCAGAATTCATAACTAAACATTCCTTGTTAGTGAACTTAACCTGGTGATTGCTATCACATAGCTGACTGATGCTGATCAAGTTAGCTGTTAGGCCCGCAACAAATTGAACATTTGTTAGTGTTGGCTGTCCTGGTGATACAAGATCTCCTTTGCCGAGAATTCTTCCTTTATTGCCATCTCCAAAAACTACACTCCCTGCATTTTTTATTTCAACAAAGTTTGACAGTAAATCTTTGTTACCTGTCATGTGCCGTGAGCATCCACTGTCAAAATACCAGGTATTTGTGTTGTCTTTGTGAGCAGAAATGTATGCAACGTAACAGTTCAGATCACTCTTCCTAACCCAAACTTGTTTGATCTTTGGAGACTTGCGTGCATCATACCTGTTCTTCTTGTAACATGTACGTTGTTTGTGACCTTTGATTCCACAGAAGTAACAGATGATCGATCTACTTCTTCGGTAATTACCATATTGATGTTTCCACCCATACTTACCAGAATTTGACATGGATATGTTTCTGCTCTGGTTGTAATGATGAAGAGCTCTCTGATTCTGTTCTCTATGCTTGGTACCATGATGACTCCAATTCTTTTTTTTTGTCAAAATTCTGCTGATTCCGACTAGGTTTTGGTGAGTTGTAGATTGCTTGTTTTTCTTGTAAATTTCCTCCAGATACAAATTTGTTTTCTGTTCTGCCTGAATTCTCAACATAGCCTACCCCGTGATTGTCACCTTTCATTTTTCCGATTGACAACAGATGATCCAATTTGTCAGTTCCATTTGACAGCATTTTCAGTTGTTTATTGGTTTCCTCAAGTTGTCTTTTAACAAAGTGCACTTCCTCATCCTTAGCCAGCACTTCATTTTTCATTTCTTGAACTTGAGTTTCCAAGGCTTTAATTTCCTTCAACAGTTGGACATTTAGCTTTCCCATCTTGATCCAATCATTATAGATCATTTCAACGTCAACTTCATCATTCTCACCCAATTCATCTTTTTCGCTTTCCTTATCATCTTCATCAATAATTCCTATGAAAGCTACGAAACTGGACTGTTCATCTTCTGATTCTTCTCCAGATTCAGAACTGGAATCACTTAGCATAATCAGTGATTTTCCTCTCACCGCATTATTTTCAGTGCATTCGTTTTTTGTGTGGCCGAACCCCTTGCACTTGAAGCATTGTGTTTCTCTGAGGTTTTTCAGCATATTCTCCCTTTTTGTAATACTAGGACAGTCTGATTTAAAGTGTCCATAGCCTTTGCACTCATGACATTGGGAATTTGACTTATTCTCTTTTCTGACTCCTGTATCTTCAGTGGAGAATTTTCTTGTTCCTGACTTCCTTTTCATAAACTTTCCAAATTTTCTGGTTAGTAATGCAATATTCTCTTCAAGATTATCTAACCTGGTGTTTTCTGAAGCAGCTTGTAACACGACTCCCTTGCTTCCTTCCTTGGCTATGTCTCCTTGTTCCAATTGCACCTCTAGTTCATACGCTGCAAGAATTCCAACTATTTCCTTGAAACTAGTTGTGTCTGTATTCAATGACATATTCATTGCCACTTTCTGAGCGTGAAACTTCTTCGGGAGGCATCTTAACAGCTTCTTAACGAGTTTTTTGTCATCCAGATTTTGCCCAAGTACACTTACTTCGTTGGCAATCGCATTCATCCGTCCACTGAATTCCTTCACACTTTCAAATTCTCCCATTTCCAGTTTTTCAAACTGGTGTTCTAAGATATCTAACCTTGTTCTTTTTACACTTGTTGTTCCTTCGTGGATGGTTTCTAGTGTGTCCCAAGCCTCTTTTGCTGATTCGCACCCTTGAATTTGCTTAAATTCATTTATATCTACCGAGGAGAAAATAGCTGTCAGGGCTTTAGCGTTGAATGTAGAACTTTTCTTCTCACTGGGTGTCCACTGTTCTGATGGTTTTTCCTTCTCTTTTCCATTTTCATCGATAACAGTGGGTGGCGTCCAACCGTTTTTGACTGCACTCCAGGCGTCTTCATCAATTCCTCGAATGCTTGCACGCATTTTTACTTTCCAGTACCCATAATTTGACGAATCTAATATGACTGGTTTACCAAACGAGTACAAGTCTCTCGGTCCTTCCATTTTAGTCTTCTTCTTGGATCTCCAACCAGATTTTAGAGTTTACTCTAAACAGTGGTCACCAGCTCTGATACCAATTGAAATCTTGTAGAAGATGACTAATACGTGAATAATCGATCGGACACGAAATTATCAAACAGTATATGTTTATTTACTTATCAATCTTTAAGTACACTTGTTGTTTTCTACAATGTACTAAAGATTCCCAAACATTTAACTCCCCCTGAGTTAAATGTGTAAATACAACTCACACTGTTTCCCTTTTTCAACCCAGTATCTATTTAAGTGCACCTAAAACTCTGAACTTTTCTGTTCTCTGTTTTGTGCACTCGCCCGATACTCCACAGACTTCTTGATCTTCATTTTCAACTTCAGATCAATTTATCTGTCATCCTCACGGCTCAGCAACCACCTCCTGGTCTTCAGCTGCGCCGTTGTGCTGAAAATCTTCAGCTTTGAATCCGGTCGATTCAAATCATCCTTATTCTTCTCCTAGTTCTTCTAGTTGACTCGTTCCAGCCTTCTTCATTTTAAATTTAAGCTCCCTCAATATTCTCAACCACCTGAAACACAATACATAAAACTCGATCCAATTTTTACTGCATTAACAGAGAGCAAATAGGTTTTGGTTTCAATTAGATGTAGATTGACTTAAACCTCGTGATTTAAAAAATGAATATTAGCATCTGAATAGGGAATATTTTAAATTTATGTTGTAATATAGTTTTTTGAGAAGGTAATTCATCAGGAATTGTATAAATATTTCTTTGTTTTTTTTTTGTCTTGATCAACTAGATTAAAGACTTTAGATACAGTTGGTAATATATTTATAAGCAAGATTTATAATCTAGTTAATGCAAAAAAATCATTTAATCCCATGAAAAATTTAAGGAAATACTTCATATCATCTTTTTGAATCAATTGTTCAACAATGTTACATTCACATTTAGAATAAGAACAAGATGTAGATTCTTGATGACTACGAAGTTCTTGCCATAACGTGATTAATTAGGTACAATATATACAAGTTTAAATCTAAAGATCTTTGTTTCGGATTTTGTAATTCTTGTTTTATTCCAAAAATTTTAGGCATATTTTTTTTACTAAAACGATCTGATAAATTTTGCCAATCATCAGAAGCAGTAGACATATGCACAATGTTATTAGCAATATCTCTAGAGACATAATTAAGAAACCAAGATAAAACAATATCATTGCATCTTGACCAAGTATCAAAATTAGTATGAGAATGAGAAGGTTTAGGTCGACGGAATCGAATTTATTACGTCCGTTCAAGACCATAATCATAGATCTTTTCCAAGTATTGTAGTTCAATTTTCCCGTTATATTATTGGATATAAGATTTATCAAATTTGTGTCATTAGTTTGTAAAAGGTTCCGATAGGGATCACTTACTTGGAGTGCCAAATCGAAAATATGTATCGTGGACGCTATTGGAAATAGAAAGAGAGCAAGTAAACAAGAGACACAAACAATGCGAAATGAAAGAAACCAACCAAGAAAAGAAAAGAAATCGAAGAAAACAATCGATGAAACAAGAAAATTCAGAAAGGCGAAGCGAAAACGAGCATAAAAATTGTTTTGATGTCATATCAACTTGTTCGAATCAAAGAAGATTTTGTTTGAAAGAGACTATATTATATATAGTATAATATAGTATAGTATGAACTAGGGGTTTATTTGGACAGAAAAGAAAGAAAGAAGAACGGACGAAACAAAAATTTAAAAGAAAATATTATTTTACACGTGAAATTATTATATTTTCTAAATACACATTATACTATATATGAAGATATATATGTCTAAAAAATTAAATAATAAATGCTAACATAAATAGTACAAGAAATCAAATATATACAAAAACACGAAATAAAGAAAATGACCATTCTAAATAAAATAAAAGGTAACAAAGGTTATATATATATATATATATATATGAGAGATGAAACCAGAAGAATTAAGGTACATTTGACGGCATTTAGACGTGTGTACGACACCAAAATGGACATTGACCATCCACATTATCAAAAATTTTAGTTTTGTGGTGTTTTTAATATTCATGGTTAGAAAAGTGTCTTAACCAAAACTTCAGACTTTCAATTTGTCGCTTTCTATAATACTTTTGAGGTTTCGGTTTTTATCAATGGTAGAAGGTCTAATATATATAGATAAAAAAAGTAGTAAATATAAATAGGGAATGTTATTTATCAGAGGTTAGGAGACCCATAAAATTTTATAAACGATAAATTTTATATATTTAAAATTAGATTTGCTGTGATTTTGAAACCATCTCAACAATAATCATGTGGCATTCTATTTAGCAAAAATCAATTTCAAATAATTAAATAATTATGTCCAATAAATATAAATAATATTATATATCAATCTATATTAAATAATATGTTTCAAAAAATATACAATATTTTTTATTTAAAAATAATTTTCAATTCATTCATAGTATTATTATAATTATTATTACTAATCATCAATTTAAATATTATTATTATTATTATTATTATTATTATTATTATTATTACTAAATGTCAATTTTAATCTTATAATGTAACTCAATTATAAAAGGTTTTATACTATGAATGGTATACCATAATTTATTATGATTATTAGTACTAAATGATGTTAATTATTTATATAGGATATGTAATATCAATTGCATATCATCATTTATCATCATCAACAACATCATCATAATTATTATTACTCATTAATTTTATATATAATATTTTTATTGAGCGAGTAATATATCAATACATAATAATAATAATAATAATAATAATAATAATAATAATAATTATTATTATTATTATTATTATTATTATTATTACTCATTAATTTATTATTATTATTATTATTATTATTATTATTATATTATTATTATTATTATTATTATTATTATTATTATTATTATTATTATTATTAACACAATATAGTTAAAATTCGAGTCATAGTTGAATTTTTTATATAAAAATATTTATGATCGCAATTGGTGTAATATATAATTTTATAATTTGTAGGGGTTATTGTCATATGCATATATGAAGATGGTATGGTAACCCTAATCTTTTTGTAACAATGACAACAAATCCAAAGTGGATGGAGATCTCAGCTCATCTTCAAACACACGTCGGATTAAGTGCAAATGATAGATCAAACATTGAATGTTGCATTTTCATTATGAAATTGGATGATTTTCTGTAATTTGTAGGGGTTATTGTCATATGCATATATGAAGATGGTATGGTAACCCTAATCTTTTTGTAACAATGACAACAAATCCAAAGTGGATGGAGATCTCAGCTCATCTTCAAACACACGTCGGATTAAGTGCAAATGATAGATCAAACATTGAATGTTGCATTTTCATTATGAAATTGGATGATTTTCTGATAGATTTAAATGTTGCCGTATTCTTTCCAATACATGTTGTAGATAATAACAAAAACGTGGTGTTACATTTAACAATTATTCTATTACTCATTGATGATAAAAATAAGTGGAATATACCATCTAAATGATCATATTTATAATGCAATAATATACACGATTGAATTCGAAAAATGTGGATTGCCACATGCACATATTCTAATATGGTTGCAATCCATTCACAAGAACCCTTCAGCAGAATTCATAGATACTTTTATACAAGCAGAATTTTTTATAGACTCCGACCTTGAAGGATTTTAGCTTGTAGAACAACACATGATGCATGGTCCATGTGGCGTTGATAGACCACACTCGTCATGTATGGAAAATGGTATATATTCAAAGAAATATCTACGTCCATACATCAATTACACAACAACCAACGAGTTAAAATATGCGATACAAACGAAGGAGAGATGATTCAAAGTTTGCAATGAAATGGATGTCAAATTGGATAATCGATTTGTCGTACCCTATAATCTACAAATCCTCAAGAAGTATCGGGTCCATATTAAAGTAGAGTAGTGCGGCAAATTTAAGTGTTATTAATTAATATATGTTCATAATTTAACAAGTAACATGCGTTTGAGACAAAGGAGTAGGAATTCGATAAGTGGCTATTGAACGTTGGAGATATAATAGCACTTTCATTGAATAAGTTTTGTAATGACTACACTGAGGGGGATAAGACACTGATTGGCAATCGTTTTACCCTGTGGAATATCTAAACTCATTTGAATTCCTAGATTTACCAAAGCATCACCTCAGTTAAAAGTAGGTGCACCAATAATGATATTGCATAATCTAAATCACAAAGAATGACTATGTATTGGTGGTAACTCAATTGGCAAAAAGAGTATTGAAGACTGAAATTATAATAGGCACACATATCGATACAAAAGTGTTTATTCCCATAATCATTTTATCATTAACCGATTCAAAGCTACCATTCACATTGCACACGAGGAAATTTTCGGTTAGACTATGTTATGCCTTATCACGAGTTATCTAAGAGTATGGCCTAAAAATACTAGACCTAATTCAAAGTTCAACTGTCAAGCTAATCATTATTGTCTATCGAGAAATATTTTGTGGACTACTATATTTATATTGTAAGAAATATTCAATGGTATATTCGTGAAATTTTTACTCATTATCTCGAAAAAATCACAATATATAAAGTTTGATGAGGAAAAACATAATTACAATTCTTTTTCAAAGTTTATTTTGCTATTTTGTTTTCTTTAATACCCAATATGATTTGCCTTTTTTCTAATCATCTTGGTGACATTAATAATTCTTTAAATAAAGTCATGTTAACTTATTATACATATTTTTTTGTTAAGCAGAACTTACTCGATCGAATGCTAGCTCATTTAGAAACGTCGATGGTATTATTGCACATGCTACTAAAAAACAAATTGTATGTTGATTTCTCATGATATGAGGAGAATGTGATCCACTTAAAGATAATCGGTTGATGGGAATTGGATATTTAACTTTCAATGACAAGGTTTGAAACTTATTTATGTTAGTGATTATATGTTTAACATTATTTTTACGTATGTATATTTGTTATATTACACGGAATAACGATTGAAGGACAAATCTCTTTAGCAAATATCGAGAAGTTTAAGCTATTATAAAAGAAGGTAATGTCTTCATTATGAAATATTTATCAATATTGGTTAATCTAAGAAATTCTAGATTGACTGATAATAGCATGCTTATTTATTTTAATGCAAATACAACTCTTGAAAGTATTACTAATACAAGTATCAATATTCTGAATGAGCGTTTAAGATCATATAAAGACTTGCATGAATTGGCAATTCAGAAAAACGACTTACCAGGTTCATTCCATTTCCTTATTCTTTCATATGCATTTAGTATCTAAATTTAATTATTTATAATTTACTTTACCAATTTTTTGTCGTTGGATTACTAATGGGATTATATGGAACTAATTTATGCATCCACACAAAAAATAAACATACACTTGCTCATCAACGAGTAATATATATATATATATATATATATATATATATAATTTTATCTAATTAAATATTATGTTAATCAATTACTCATCTGATTGTACTATCGCTAAAATGTTAATATAGGAACAATACAAGATATCTATATGGGATGAGCTTGCAGCCAATATCAGATCTCAAATGGATAAATTTGCTGTTAACAAAACTGTTTTTTGTGATCACATCCGTCATTCCTAAATTGGTTGTCCGTAAGTAATAGAACACTCCAAATTTTATAAAATAAATCGTACACTCGTCAATAATTGCATGTAAACATTATGTTACCACTAAATAATATTTCTTCTAATTTATTTTTAGGTTTTTTAACATTTTATACATTTTCAAGGACAAGGCTTTTCACCGATAAAAAACTAAGCATCATCAAAAAATTCCGCAAGAAGTAAATCTACACCGAACAATATATTTAATTATTTATCATAAATCCTTTAACCATTTTTGTTTAATACAGATAGAAATGAAGATTGTATTCATTGCAGAAAAATTGGAGATAAAATCCCTAATTACTTATTTGTTTGGTTATTAACATTTTCTTTTTTTTTCTTTTCCATTTTCTATTTTTTAATGTACGTGTTTGAAATTGAATGACGTTCAAAGAATTATATAATAATTTGAAAAAATTTATATTTTATTAAACATTCAATATATTTTAACATTCTTTATAAATATATGTCATTTAGTCAAAATATATCCGATTAAATGTTTTATTTTATTATTTGTACCAGTTGGACCAATATCAAAGAATTCAATATTAGTTATATCTCAATTGCATTTTTAATTTTTAATCATATAAATAAACTTATAAAATATATATAATAACATGCAATTCATAAAAACCAATGCATTGTGTGGGTTTCTTGTTAGGATTGGACGTGGATAAATAATTGTTATGCAACAAAGTAGAGACGAGAAAAATATAAAATTAGGGCAACTAGATTTTACGTGGTTTGGCAAAGTGCCTACGTCCACGGACGAATAATAGAAGGTTTTTACTGACTGTCAAGAAATTATAATATTTCTCTCAAATTGTAAGGAGAAAACACTGATATTTCTCTCTAACAATTTGGAGAAAAATGATCTCAAATACCCAAGAGAAAATATCCAAAAAATTAAGAAAAAAAATATTCTTTCTATTTTTTTTCTTTTGTGTTTTTTCTGTTCGGGGTGATCTTTAGAGGAGAAAAACCTTTCATATTTATAGGCTAAATTTTGTAAAAAAAACTCTATATTTTGTGGGGACCACGAGGGTAATTTTTTCCTACAAAACGGTGCCTAATATATTTGACTATCAACAAAATGATTTTGTTAACTTTTCATTCTCCCACTCAAAATCACTTTTGTTGTATCCCTACTTCATTTCCACTTTTCCTTTGTCAAGTTGCTCATATTTCTGCTAGACCCATAGAAGATCAAAACCAAATATATTTTCCACTGTTTATTGGTTTCATCAACATATTTGTCATGTTTTTCTCTGTGTAAATTTTCTGAATATCCATGCTACCTTCCTCTACTTTTTCCCGTACAAAATGATATTTTACTCTTATGTGTTTGTTTCTTGGATGAAATTTTGGATTCTTTGCAAGATGCAAAACACCCTGACTATCATAAAACAAGACTATTACCTTGTTTATGATCAAGCTTCTCCATCAATATTTGCAACCAAATTGCCTCTTTGTTGACTTGTGTAGCCGCAACATACTCAGCCTCTTTTGCAGATGTCGTGAAGATAGATTGTAGCTTTGAAACCCAGCTTAGAGCATCGTTAGCAAGAGTAAACACGTATCTTGTGGTTGATTTGCTTTTGTCGAGATCACCGGCATAGTCCAAATCGACATACCAAGAACAGTCAAGTCTGATCCTCTATAAAACAATTCAACATTTATGGTGCCCTTGAGGTATCTCAAGATCTTCTTTACAGCACTCCAATGCTCAACTCCAGGTTTTGCCATATATCGAGTAACCGCTCCCACTGCTTGTGCAATGTCTGGTCTGATACATACCATGACAAATATCAAACTGCCAACTACTGATGCATACGGTACTCGAGATATCTCCATTCTCTCTTCTTCCGTGTTAGGACTCATCTCGGAGGATAACTTGAAATTAGTAGGAAGATGGATAGAAATTGGCTTACAATCTTGTATGTTAAAACGACGCAAGATTTTACTGATATAGTTCTTTTGTGAAAGCCAAATCTTCCTATTTTTCTGTCTCGATGAATTTGCATCCCTAAAATCTTGTTTTCTTGGCCCAAGTCTTTCATTTAAAACTCCCTATTGAGCCTTCAATTCTTTAATACGGTCGTTGTTGGGGCCTGCTACTAACATGTCGTCAACATACAACAGCAAAATGATGAAATCATCATCACCAAATCTCAAGTTGTACGCATAAGGATTTGCATTTAGTTTGTTGTATCTGAGACTCATTATGAAAGAATCAAATCTCTTATACTAACATCTCGGCGTCTGTTTGAGACCATATAAAGATTTGTTTAGTCTGCAAACCAAGTTCTCTTTTGTTTTGTTTGAAAATCCTTCTGGTTGGAGTATATAAATTTGTTCTTCAAGTCTCCAAGTAGAAATGCAGTTTTAACATCTAACTACTCAAGGTGAATATCCAATGTAGCACACATTTCCAGGACAACTCTAACTGTTATGAGTCGAACAACAAGTGAGAACATTTCATTAAAATCGATCCCTTCTTTCTGAGAAAATCCTTTAACCACCAGCTTTGCACGATACCTTTCCATTTAATCATTGCAATCTCGTTTTATTTTGAACACCCATTTGTTTCTAATGGTCTTCCTTCTTTGTGGCAAAGGAACAAGATCCCCCGTCTTATTTTTTGAAGTGCTTCTATCTATTTTTCCATTGTTGTCATCCATTGAGATGCATCTTTTTCTTGAACTGTCTCACGAAATGTGAGTGGATCTCCATCTTTAGATAGAAGACAATAAGAAACATTTATAACCTAGTATTTTAAAAATAAGAGGATGTTTTTTAAGTTTTAAAAGGTTTTTCGAAAATATTAGAGCATTACCAACATAAAAAGAAATTTTTTTTGTTTGAAAAGGAAATAACATTTCATTTCATTTATGATCACATTGTTTATGGGAAGTACTATAAATTTTGAGATTATAAAAAGGTATAACTCAAATTTCATAAAAATAACCTTTTATAATCATATATCACATTTGGTTAATAAGATCAATACTGAAGCATTTATAAGTATATGTTAACATAAACTAATGACCATGGTGAATATAATTCAAATTTGATCAAAAGAATCATAATCATCATATAACACAGTTAATCATTAATGAAAAAGTTCTAACTATTATTATTAATTAGGAGAAATATTTTGACATTTAAACCATTAATTAGTTGTTGGTTTATAGCTTTCGGAATATGACTACTCAAATCAAAGCTAAATCTGACGAATGAATTAATAGCTAAATTCGTAACTTTTAAGGTTACATGTGCGAATTTATAACAATTCAAGAAGATTGGTGAAATTAATGTTGCATACCATTTTTTATATTTTGAAGAGTATATCCATGCACTTTTTAAGTTCATTTGATAGAAGAGATATAAGTATTTGAATACTCTTGAGAACAAAAGATAAATGTATCTTTCTTTTCAATTTGTTTCTTTCTTCTTTTTCGTTCTTACTTTTCCAAATATACAACATGTCTATATATTTTTTTTCAATTGACTAGAAAGTTTTATAGTCAACAAAATTAAAAAGAAAGACATAAATGGGATCGAAATTCTAAAGAAGAACTAATGCAGTCAAATCCGACCCTTCGTTACTAAAATAGCAATAAAGTCTTCCACAAATTTCCGAACGACTTTAAACTTGAAGCATCAGAAAGTAGACTCTCAAGGCATCCAAATTAATAGGTCATACATTGCATTTGGTTTCCATTTGACCTTCCAAATCTCAGATCGAAACCATCCAAAATTTCTGACAGTTTTGAGTTTAATTCTCAACAAATTCCTCCCTTAAACTCAAACTTCTCCGATCTTTCATGTCGAGCTTCTCTTCTTTCATGATGAACCAGACTCTTTGTCAATTTAATTGCAGATTTGTTGTCAACTCGTATCTCTGTTGCCTCATATTTTTGCAGCTTTAGATGTTGTAGCAAATTCTTTAGCCAAATTGTTTAACACACACACACACACACACACCATGATGCTTCCATATATCCGGCCTCGCATGTTGACAAAGTTATGATTGCCTGCTTCTTCGAAAGCCATGTTAATGATGTATTCCGCAAGTAAAATGCATTTCCATCCGATCATCTATATCTGCTCCAATCATTATCAGAATATCCTACCAACTTGAATTCATCTGTTTTTTAGTATAATAGTCCAATAGTTTAAGTGACAGTGACATTGTAATATATCGAAGAATTCATTTAATAGCTTTGAGGTGCGAGCGTCTTGGATCCACAATGTATCTTCTCATTATGCCAACACTGTATGCAATGTCCAATCTTGTACATGTGAGATACCGTAAACTCTCCACCAAACTGTGGTATTCACTTGCTTTTACTTGATCTCCTCCCTCAAATCTAGAAAGTTTAATATTGAGCTCCATTGGTGTTGCTATTGGATTGCATTCTTCCATCTTGTTCTTCTTCAAATATCCTTCGCATAAGCTTCATGCGAGACAAAAATTCCAAAACTTTCTTGTTTGATCTCAAGACCAAGAAAATAGTTTATCAATCCCAAATCCATCATTTCAAACTCCTACGTTATAGCCTTTTTAAAATCTTCAACAATATTCTCATTACTCCTCATGAAAATAAGATCATCAACATAAAGAGCAACAAGAAGTAGATCACCTTGTTCTTTCTTCATGTACAATGCATGCTCATAAGAACATTGCATGTGTTTATTCTTCTTAAAGTAAGTATCGATTTGTGTGTTCCAAGCTCGTGGAGTTTGCTTCAATCCGTAAAGTACTTTCTTCAACTTCAATACTTTCCTCTCACTCTCAGGTTTCATGTAGTTAGGTAGTTGCTCTACGTAAACTTCCTCTTCAAGGACTCCACTTAAAAATACGGATTTTACATCCATTTGAAGAATCAGCCACCCGAATTGTGCAGCTAGAGATAAGAGGAGACGAACTGTCTCCATTCTTGAAACATGTGCAAAAACATTATCTTAATCGATTCCCGCCTTTTGTGAATAACCTTTTGTAACTAGACGCACCTTGTTACCTTTCAATTTCACCTTGGACATTTATTTTCTTCGTGTACACCCATTTGACACCAATGGGTTTGTATGCTTGAGGCAACTTCACCAAATCTCAAGTTTTGTTTCTTTCGATTGCTTTTATCTCTTCATTCATTGCAGCTTTCCATCTTTTGTCTCTAACAGCCTCTTCAAGACTGATGTTCTCCGAGTCAGCTAATAAGCAAACCAAATACACTTTCTCAGTTGACTCATATAGATCTTGTAGACTTTGCATCCTCGATTGAATCGGCCCATCTTGATCTTTGCCATATACATATGAGAAGTCGTTGGAGTGACTATCGGTGCAACATTCAATGACTCTCCTTGTGTTGTTTCCTTTTGGTTCTTCCAATCCCACGTATTTTCTTCATTCACGTGTACATCTCGGCTCACAATCACCTTTCTATCAATTGGATCAAACAACTTGAACGCCTTTGTCTTCTCGTCATACCCAATGAACACATACTTTTTGCTATTTTCATCGAGTTTGGTTCTTCTTTCATCTGGTACATGCGCATAGGCAACACTACCAAACACTTTAAAGTGTGATACAGTCGGCTTATGTTCACTTCAAGCTTCTTGTGGTGTTTTGCTCTCCAAACTTGAATACGGACATCGATTTTGCACATACACCGCGTATCGCACCGCTTCTGCCCAAAATTTCTTTGGAATATCTTTTGTCTTCAGCATCGACTGAACCATATCGAGGATCGTTCGATTCTTCCTTTCAGCGACACCATTTTGTTGAGGTGAGTACGATGCTGTGAAGACTCTTCTGATGCCTTGTTCCTCACAATAGCTTGTGAAGGCGGTCGTTATGTATTCTCCGCCTATGTCCGACCGTAAAGCCTTGATGTAAAGATCATTCATCTTCTCCACCATCGCCTTGAATTTCTTAAATACCTAAAAAGCTTCAGACTTCTCCTTCAGAAATGATGTGGTTAATCTCAAGTAATAATTTACCTGGACTAACGCTTCCGCAAGAATACAGATCGTATAGTACTAGGGTCGAGCACAAGAAATTGATGCAACTCTAAAGCTAGTAAACTAATGAATAAGATGTGTAAAATCAATAAGTGATGGGAATGCAAATAAAGGTAAACTAACTAACTAACTATCGGATTAAACTCAATAAACTAGACACCACAGGTTTCGAGAGATGCACAATGATGCAACAAAGTTCTAACAAGATCATGGTCTTAGATATTATCACGAGTTCAGGGAATTCAAGCTCTAATAAAGGAACCGATTGGCGTAGACTTGTCCACTACTTAGCGTGCGTATTACCAATCTTCCGATTGCGTAATCTCACCCACTAGACGCATTAAGACTGGTATCCTAATCCCTAGATTCAATCGATCGACCTGGCGTAGATTCTAAACCGATTAAATCCTAAATCATGGCTAAGTTTCAAAGTCTAATCCCTTGGCGTAGATTCATTAAACTTCTATAATCATTCATTCGAGTGGCATGCAAGAACGAAAACATTAAGAACAACCAATCATTCTGAGAAACGGTCAAATACCAAAATCATTCATTCAAATGGCATTCAAGAACAAAATCCATTAAGAATCACCAAGCATTAAGAACAAGACTTCGTTACATATCGGTAAAGCTCTCTAACCTATGGCTATGGACCTACTCGGACATGAACTTAGAATACGAAACACAAAGAATAACCATATTCAATAGGGATAAAGAATGAGATTCCTCCATATTTTATTACTGACATCTTCAATAGCACCTCCGCAGTCCGGCTTCATCGCTCTGTCATTCGCCTTCGTGTGCGTTCTTCTCTCTCACTCTACTCTCTCTCTCTCTGCTCTCTCTATGTTCTGTGTGTCCTCTTCTCCCTTCCTCTCGTCCCTGAATCACGATTAAATCTCGTTTTTTTTTTCCTCTTCTTCTTTCTTTCATTTTCTTCTTTTTCCTCTTTTGCCCAATCTTTCCATTCTTTCCCGTGAGTTTTCCTGTTATTTCATGTCGATCGAACCTTTTCTTTTCTTCATGGCGGTGCGTAGGTTTAATGTGCCCGACCGGGCACAAGAGTGAGCTCGGTCGGGCTCTTCAGCTGGTCCAAGCTCGATCGGGCTTCATGCATGCACAGGGCGTGTTGTACATTCGGGGATGTTGTATGTTTCATGAGCCCCGTTCGGCTAAGAGGGATGCACGGTCGGGCTGTCCACTGCACAGTCGGGCTGTGGACAATGCACGGTCAGGCTGCATTCTGGGACAGGAGCACATGCGGGCTGTGGACCATGCACGGTCGGGCTGTGGTTATCTTCAGCTGCACGGGCGGGCTTGAGTGGCTGCACAGTCGGGCTGTTCACCTCTTTTGTGTGCCCGGTCGTGCTAGGGAATGTGGTGTAGGAAAATTACTTGTATGTGGTCGTGTTTACTCTTGTTTTCTCGTATTTGCTCGTGCTCGTGTTCGATGTATTCGTTTCCTGCAATTACACGAGAAAAGGATGAAAGAGGACTAAATGATTCTTAATGCTTGATGAACTAACTACAAAAATCAACTAAAATACTATGACAAAATAGATGTTATCAAAAAAATAAACCCATGTTATCTTTGTACAATCATCAATGAAAGTGATAAAATATCTCTTCTCACTAAAGGATTTCGGAGTGATTGGACAACATATGTCGGTGTGTACCAACTCGAGAGGTCTTCTTGCACGATATCCTGCCTTCTTTGGAAAATTTTTCCTTGCATGCTTACCAAGGACACAACCTTCACAAAATGTCTTGATGTAGTCTATGTTCGGTAACCCATAATGGACCATTTCCTTCTTATCTAACTCCTTTAGCCCACCATAATGAAGTGTCTGGACCGTAAGTGCCATAACATTGCTTTATCCTTCATATTTACTTGTAAACACCTCTCTTGTATATTCTGCAAGTTGGATTTGAACATCCGATTCTTCGCCATCTCTACATACGCAAGCAGTCGACCATTTTTGTCCTTCAATTGCAGTATTCAATCTTTCATGAAGACCGAATATCCTTTCGCCAATAATTGGCCTATATTGAGAATATTGCTCTTCGGATCAGGTACGTAGTACACATCCTCCATGATAATCTCTTTTCCATTCTTTTGGAGAAACTGTATCTTACCTCGGCCCTTGACTTTAACCTTCGATGTGTTTACAAAGAGATGTTTGTGTCCACACATATGGTTGCTAGCACCGGTGTCGAGATACCGCACCTAGTCATCATCCAATGTGTCGCCTTCATGAGCAATCATGAGAACGCTATCATCTTTGCTCGCATCTTCTTCGACTAGATTAACATATTCTTCCACTTTCTTCTTGAAAAAGCAATCTTTTGCATAGTACCATATTTGCCACAGTTGTAACATTCGACGCTTGGGCACGGCCTCCTCTTCCACGACCGCAGCCTCGTCCATGCCAATTCTGCTGGCTTGGTTATCCTCTCTCTTCACTGTAGCTTCCACGACCATGACATCCACCACAAACAAAACTGCAACCTCCACAGCTATGTCATCTTCCTCGGTTATGTTGCGCATACATCGCTTTGTCCTCCTAGATCGTTTTTGTTTGCAAGGCCTCCTCGAATATCTCTTGTTTCTTTTTGTTTTTTTGTTGTTCATGCGCTTTAAAAGAACCCGCCAGATCATCGACGGTCATCTCTTTCAAATTCTTCGACTCCTCGATAGCACATACTACATTCTCAAAATCATTTTCCGATGATCATAGAATCTTCTCCAAAACTCTTTTATCTGAGAGTTTCTCCATTGCGTTTGATTTGATTCACCACTGTTTGCACACGAGTAATATAACTAGATACATCTTTTGACTCCTTCATCTTCATGGTCTCCAACTCACCTCGTAGAGTTTGAAGATGCACTTGCTTAACTCGTTCGGCACCCTTGAACGCCTTTTTCAAAGTGTCCCATGCTTCCTTCGAGTTTGATGCACCAGAAATCTTCTTAAATCCTGACTCGTCTACAGTTTTGAATAAGAGAAAGAGATCGGTCTTATCCTTCATTCGTATTTCTTTCAATGCTTTCAACTGATTCATTTTAGCACCAACAATGTTTATCTCATCGTAGCCAGTTTCAACTACTTTCCACGCATCTTGTGAGCCAAGCAAGGCACACATTTGAACGCTCTAATTATCATAGTTCGTCTTGGTGAGTCGTGGCAGCGATATTTGGCCCAATCATGAGCTTCCCAAATTCCCTAGCTCTGATACCAAGTTGATGGAAGATGATATAAGTATTTGATACTCTTGAGAAGAAAAGAGAAAAGTTTCTTCATTTTCAATTTGTTTCTTTTTTCTTTTCCGCTCTTGCTTTCCAAAATATACAACTTGTATATATATAATTTTTTTTCTCTATAGACTAGAAAGTTCTATAGTCAACAAATTTAAAAGAAATTAATGAGACCGAAATTCCATTGAAGAACTAATGCAGTCAAATTTGATCCTTCGTTACTAAATAACAATAAAATCTTCCACAAATTTCACAACGACTTGAAATTTGAACCATAAAAAAATAGACTCTCGAGACATCCAAATTTATAGATCATACGTTGCATTTGGTTTCCATTTAACCTTCTAAATTTCTGATGAAAACCATCCAAAATTTCTGACAATTTTGAATTTAGTTTTCAACATCATTATACCCTTATCAACTTCCGACTAATACAATAACTTTTCCAAAATGAAGATTCGAACTTCATAAAAATATATTCTTGTAAAAAGAATTTTCAATACGTAAATATATATATATATATATATATATATATATATATATATATATATATATATATATATATATATATATATATATATATATATATATATATATATATATATATATATATATATATATATATATATATATATATATATATATATATTAGCCAAATGGATAGTTCGTAACCAATCTAAAAACTTCTAGAATTTATTTATAATTAGATTATTTCAATTTGTTTTTTTATTATTTGAATAATCGTTTAGAAATGGGCTTATATATACTCAAAGTTCCACTAATTTTTCTACAGTATAAACATTAGTTGAAGAATTGTGAATTAGGACAGAAGTTTATGTTGCAAATATTTTTGACGGATCACGACGGATTGAACAAAAAAAATGTTCGTGTTCAATCCATTATAAAATTTTCCAAAAAAGTGCAATATTTCACCCTTTCTGTTTTGCAAAAGATTTCAAATGTCTAGCAATATTTTTTGCAATAAATTCCATACAATCGTGACAGAAATCTCCATCGTAATTCACATGTTTCATCATATTTTTGCTTATTTATTTTATCTAAAAATGTAAAATATTTGCCATAAAATTTTATAATTTCTATAAGATTCGATCCTTTCAGTTGCAAAAAAATATAATATTCAGTTTTTTTTTCATGTTTACTTTTATCTCTCATTCCGGTAAATATTTATATTTTATATAAACGTAATGTATATTGATGTGTCAAGAATATATATATATATATAATATATATTTGTATAGGTTAGATACGTGTATGAAAGTATATAGTTTTATCTATACCGTGTATATATGTGTATTTATTTTATATACGTTTATTTATGCGTACATATTTATAGGCGTGTTTAAATAAAATAATATTTTCTAATTTGATTACCGGGAAAAAAGTCAATTTCTCCCTCTCTATTATCATGTTTTACGTCAATTTCTCCTAAATTATTTGACACAATCAATTCCTCCCTCATTTTACAAAATTCATTCGATTCTCTCCTCAACTATATCAATTCAGTCAATTCCCCTCTTCGTTACATAAACAATATATTGGTGTTAACCGATCCGATTTAACCGATTTTGACATGATTTTGACCCGATTCAAATACCCAATTTTGACCCGTATTATAACCGATTTTTAATCCGATTTCGACAATTTTTAACCCAATTCACTCAATTTTAATCTGATTTTACCCAATTTCATCCAAATTAACCCGATTTCATCAAATTTAATCCGATTTCCACCCAAATTTAACCCGATTTTATCCAATTTTAACCCAATTTCACCAAAATTAACCCGATTTTACCCGATTTAATATAATTCCAACCATGTTTACCAAATTTTATTCAATTTCGCCGAATTTAAATCCAACTTAACCCGGTTTAACCGAATTTAACCCGATTTTGACCCGAAATTAAATCCAATTTGACCAGATTTTGATCTGATTTTATCAAACCAAATTAATCCAAACCAAAAAAACCAGGTTAAATTCGGTTAAATTCGGGTTACGTAGAAAATCGGGTTAAATCGGATTAAATCGGGTTAAAAGTGGGTAAATCGGTTAAATCGGGTTGAAATTCGGTGAAAACTAATAAATTTGGGTGAAATTAGGTTGGAATTATATTAAATTGGATGAAATCGGGTTGGAATTATATATATTACTTCGGATGAAATTGAGGTAAATCGAAAATCGGATTAAATCGGGTTGAAATTCGGTGAAAACTAATAAAATTTGGGTGAAATTAGGTTGGAATTATATTAAATTGGGTGAAATCGGGTTGGAATTATATTACTTCGGATGAAATTGAGGTAAATCGAAAATCAGGTTAAATCGGTTTAATCAAGTTTAAAGTTAGTACATCAGGTTAAAAGTGAGTAAATCGGTTAAATCGGGTTGAAATTCGATGAAATTGGGTGAAATCGGGTTAAATCGGGTTGGAATTATATTACTTTGGATGAAATTGAGGTAAACTGAAAATAGGGTTAAATCGGTTTAATCAAGTTTAAAGTGAGTAAATCGGGTTAAAAGTGAGTAAATCGGTTAAATTGGGTGAAATTAGGTTAAATTTGGGCGATAACCGGGTTAATTTCCGTGAAATTGGTTAAAATTGGATAAAATCGGGTTAAATTTGATGGAATCGGATTAAATTTGATGAAATCGGGTTAATTTGGGTGAAATTGAGTTAAAATTGGATTAAAATTGAGTGAAATTGGGTTAAAAATTGTCGAAATCGGGTTAAAAATCAGTTATAATACGGTTCAAAATTGGGTATTTGATTTGGGTCAAAATCAGGTCAAACTCGGTTAAACAGGGTCGGTTAACACCAATATACTGTTTATATAACGGAAGGGAATAATTGGCTGAATTGCTATAATTGAGGGGGAAATCGGATGAATTTTGTAAGATGAGGGTGGAATTGGCTGTGTGAGATAATTCAGGACAGAATTGACGTAAAATATGATAGTTGAGGGGAGAATTGGTTTTTTTGCTTTTTTTCCACAATTAAAAAATATATTAATTTATAAATTTATTCAGAAATATTTTAATATTTTAATTATGATTTACTATTTTGCTGAGTAAATTATAGTTTAACAAGTTTAAAAATATTTTAAAACATTGAATTTATCTCCAAAAATCCCATTGCAAATTCGCAACGTAATCCTATAGATAACAACACCAAACACGATAGATAAATTTCCATCGGAAATCTCAATTTCTAACGGAAATTTCAGCTTCTGATAATCTTCTATACCAGTTAAATACTATAAATGTTGGCATTTTTTTTTACTTTGGGTAATGCTATTTTAAACTATACCCAGTAACTATAGGAAAATAGACACTTTATGTGAATTGCAAGAATATGATTAGTTGAAAGGGATATTAAACATGGAATTAGATGTAATCCGTTTGCATACATACATACATGTGTATGTATGTGTTTGGTTTAAGATTGGTTTTGGTAAGAAGGGGAATCTTGGTTTCAAAGAATTGGCTTCAGAATCAGATCGACCTACCACCTTAAAATGACGTTGCCTCTTTGTTCAACCCACTATATAAGCTTGCGGTGGCCAGTCATTTATGCAACACAGCGAGAGAGAGAGAGAGAGAGAGAGAGAGAGAGAGAGAGAGAGAGAGAGAGAGAGAGAGGGGGCTTTAGAGACCAATAGAGAGTTTGGTCCGCCATTACAAGTTTAATGTGAGTATATATGCATGTGTATCCACGCGTGTATTTGTGTGTGTATGTATATATATGATGTTTATATTTGCATAAATAAAATACGTAAACATCTATGTATGCATCTACATGTACGTGTATCAATGCTGATCGAAAACTAGTTATTCAAGTAAACATGTTTTTCCATATATACATGCAAATTGCATGTTTCTTTCTTGTGCTTTATACATTCATGAGGTCATATATTGCCTGCACTCGTATGATTTCTGCATATCATACACAGAAATGAACTGTTTATATAAGAAAATTCAGATATGTATATAATTTTATACATGAATAAATATAAAATATACTTTAAATATATGTGAATCAATTGTGTTCAGTGACTATTTAAATATATGTGAATCAACTGTGTTCTGTGTCTTTTTTCCGTAGGTTGTAGTGAAGAACACAACGAGACTATGCTCGAGCAAACCAATCGTGACCGTTAATGGTAGATACCCAGGGCCCACAATCTACGCTCGAGAAGATGACACGTTGCTCATCAAGGTCGTCAACCATGTCAAATACAACGTCTCCATCCACTGGTAAACACATCTAATTAACTAAATTAATCATTACAATTTTAAAAATAAATTTATTTATTTTAAAGTACTAAAACGAATTAATTTTTTTAGATTTCTGTAAATCAATTATTATATTATTTCAAAATAACACATAAATTTTAAAATTATTCTTAAATAAATTTATAAAATACACGTGAAAATTAATTGATATGTACACCACCTATGTTATATATATTCTTAAATTATGTTTTTAAGAGAAAATTTAAAATGATTACATATTGATTAAAAACCACAATGGGTCGAGCAGGCACGGTGTTAGGCAATTGAGAACAGGCTGGGCCGATGGACCGGCCTACATAACTCAGTGTCCGATCCAACCTGGTCAAGTCTACGTCTACAACTATACGTTGACTGGTCAACGTGGCACGCTATGGTGGCACGCCCATATCCTGTGGCTACGAGCCACAGTCCATGGCGCCCTTGTCATCCTTCCTAAGCGCGGCGTCCCTTACCCCTTCCCCAAGCCTGACCACGAGAGAGTCATTGTTCTAAGTGCGATTTCGACCAATAAAATGTATGATATTTTTAGAGTTGATAAGGTTGAACTTTATTGAATTTTTGTTATGATGGCAGGTGAATGGTGGAAATCGGATACCGAAACCGTTATTAATGAGGCACTTAAATCCGGATTAGCTCCTAATGTCTCGGATGCTCACACCATCAATGGCCACTCTGGTCCCGTCAAGAGTTGTCCCTCATCGCAAGGTGAAGTGACAATTGTACCTTTTTTTCTTTGTCAAATGGGTCTAGAACTCATTGGAAAACGTGATATAATATTTTTACAATATTTTAATCATGTTTTAGAAACACTTTTTTCGTGTACGAAGGTTACAAGTTGTCCGTGGAAAAAGGTAAAACCTATCTTCTAAGACTCGTCAACGCTGCACTAAATGAAGAGCTCTTCTTCAAAGTCGCCGGCCACCTTCTCACGGTGGTCGAAGTCGATGCAGTCTACGTTAAACCCTTCAAGACTGACACCGTCCTCATAGCCCCTGGCCAAACCACAAATGTCCTCCTCACAGCAGCGAAATCAGCTGGAAAATACCTCGTCACGGCTTCACCCTTCATGGATGCACCCATCGCCGTCGATAACATCACCGCCACCGCGATCGTCCATTACTCTGGCACTCTCTCTTCCTCTCCCACAGTCCTCGCCCTCCCTCCACCACAGAATTCCACCGCTGTCGCGAACAACTTTACCAACTCGCTACGTAGCCTCAACTCCAAGAAATACCCGGCCTTGGTTCCCAAGAAAGTCGACCAGCACCTCTTCTTCACCGTTGGACTCGGGATCAACCCTTGCCCGACCTGCAAAGCTGCCAACGGAAGCCGCGTGGTCGCGAGCATTAACAATGTTACGTTCACGATGCCAACCACTGCTTTGCTCCAAGCTCATTACTTCAACATGAGCGGAGTCTTCACCACTGATTTCCCCAAGAACCCGCCTCACGTTTTCAATTACACGGGCACTTCTCCGGCAAACCTTGGGACGGAAAAGGGCACGAGGCTTTACAAGTTGCCGTACAACGCCACGGTCGAGCTGGTTCTGCAAGACACCGGGATAATTTCTCCAGAGAATCATCCGGTGCATCTCCACGGGTTCAATTTCTTCCAAGTGGGTCGTGGAGTGGGTAACTTCAACCCCAAGAAAGACTCGAAAAGCTTCAATCTTGATGATCCGGTGGAGAGGAACACCATTGGTGTACCTTCAGGTGGATGGGTAGCGATCAGATTCCGAGCTGATAACCCCGGTATGTGAATACGTAAACTCATAAGCGAACAAAAACATGATAAGTTTTCGATCTTTTATATCAAAAATTTGAATTTGTGGGATTGATTTTTGTGGTTGAGTAGGAGTTTGGTTCATGCATTGTCACTTGGAAGTTCACACCACATGGGGGTTGAAGATGGCGTTCTTGGTTGAGAACGGCAAAGGACCCAACGAGTCTGTTTTGCCGCCGCCGAAGGATCTTCCCAAGTGTTGATGCCACGACAGGAAAATACCAAAAACCAAAGAGAGAAAACATAATTGAGAAAAAAGAAACATAGAAAGCTCAATGATGGAGAGAGATTCATATTTGCGTGAGATTTGTTATTTTTTTGAGCAAAGAGGAAGATTGATTTTGCTCAAAACAAAAACAAAACAAAAATTGGTTTGAATAAGGACATGTATTGTAATCATTTATTATTTTTATTAATTCGAATGCAATTATATATTTCATAGTTGTATAATTTAAATCTATATATACGAAATCAATAGTTTTAATATTGTCTTCCATTCCATGTGTATAAGTATAACAATAAAAATGTTAAAGATCCGATATGTGTTATAGCACAACTAATGAGTGAAGATAATAAATTCATCCTAAGTTTCAATTTCATTTGGAAAAAAAATATTGGCGTTAACCTAAATTTAAATTTAGTAGATCATAAACTTCATATATGATGTTTCTATCAAATTTGAATGGTTGTTTAATCCTGAGAAAAAAAATGAAAAATACAATCAAATCTTTACATTTAGAAAGAAATAAATTGAGTCTCATCTCTTATTTATCCCTTGGAATATATTTTATTTTTTTGTAAATTGAAATAAATATATACAATGATAATGTCAATTTTTGATGAATAAAAAATATACAATATATATATCTAAATCTAAATACTAATAAGAGGTGAGGCTCCATGAACAATATATACAGATAAATGTTGCATTGTTATTGGCCAAAATGAATCTTTTGTTGGCGTGTCTTTCTTTAAACCGTTGGATTTCACATTTTTTTTCCTTATTCTTTTGGTTGATGATGACCATTGATTAAAAAAAAAACCATGACAATACTCCTGCATATCCAGACTCTCTCCATCCATTTCTTCGCCTGATCTAAATCTCTTCCTCCTTGCTTGCAGTAGAGGTTAGTTTCTTCTCGTCATCATTTTTTCCGCACTTCATCTTCGTTTCCTCTCATCTCTAGCTCACGATTTCTTCTTCTATCTTACCAATTGTCTTCATCCATAATCAACCCTATTGCACAGTGGACACCGTCTCATACCCACGAAGCTCTGATGCCGACGACGTTTCCCTTTTGACGAATAACCACAGGTGATTCGCTTATTTTCCTACATCATTTTACCTTATCTCGATTTAAGAGGATGGTTTCAAAGAGCCCTTCGTTTGGAATAAGTTGGCCCTTGCTTTAGATCGATATGGCGGCGAAATCAGATTAAGAAGAAAATGGTGGTTGAAGAAAAATAAAACGAAGATGAAAATCGAAGATGAAGAAAAAACGGCAACAACGATGATCTAAGAAGAAAATAAGAAGAAGAAGAAATGACAAAACAAAAATGAAAAGAAAGAAATTGAAAAAAAAGTCACAAAGGAGAAAGAAAAGAAAAGAAAAATGAAAAAAAATAAGAGAGTAAAGAGTGGGGGAGCGGCGGGTAGAGAGGGAGAGGAAAGAAAGTTTTAGTTTTAGGTTTTAGGTTAGGAGGGTAAAATAGTAAATTTAATTTTTAATTATATTATTATTATAATTGTAAAAAAGATTATATTTGAATGACAATAGATTAAATTTATAAAATCATTAAACTTATTTTTTTATATTCCCAAAGAATATTTCAAAAATTTTATATGATGAACATTAATTAAATTTTTTAAAAATCATTAAAATTTTATAGTTAATATTGTTAAAATGAAAATTACTTAACACTTTGAAAAATAATGACAAAATTTATAAAAAGAGAAAATGATTAAAATATTCAAATATTTTTAAAAAATTTAAAAAATTTAAATTATTGAATATTTAATGAATATAAAAATTTATTTAATCACAGACAATTTCAATTTCAAAAATAAAACTTTAAACAATATTAAAATATTTATCTTATATAATTATAAAAATTATGTCATTAAAAATATATTACATATAAACAGTTTTGATAATGATATCTATGTAAATCTATAATTTTATTTATTTATTTATTTTTTAATTTTAATTTACACAAAATTCACAATATTCCGCGTGAAACGCGGGTTCAAAACTAATTCTATCCTAAATTTGAATACACGCCTTGGTGAGATGTTCAAATTAATGAAAATTTTTATAAATTTAAAGAAAAAAAGTTAGATTGAGTTCACCTTCTTATCCCTTGGAATATTCTTTTTGCAAATTGAAATAAATTAATCAATAATTTTATATGGGTACATGTAAAATATAGAAATCCGTACAGGATTTTATAAGATATATTTTGTTATAACAGGGATAGGCATGTGGGGTTGAGGATTAAATTAAGGTGATAACACGAGGATTAAGGATAATATGATTGATTAAGGGATGGATTAAGAATAAATTAAATTGAGTAATTGGTGGTTTGGCCTCCCAACGGAAAAATGGCTTTTGACCTTGACCTGGAGCCGCCCTCGTAGCAATTGGGAGATGCATTTGAGCTTTTGATGCTGACATTTCATCATCTCAATTCTTCATTTTACTTCTTGTTTACATTTGTTTGCTTAGCTATTTATAATCTATATATATGTCTTAAATTCTTTAAATATGTTCGTACTTTCACTTAGTAAAGTTGTTAAATAATATATAATTTAATTGTGGATTATAAGTGTATATTAAAATACGGATATTTTTTACTTTTGTATTTTTTTCTTTTGTTTCTTAATTATTTAATAGTCAAATATACTTAATTTTACACAATGTAATAATACTATGTAGTTCACCGAGTGATAACTGTATATTAAACAGATAATAATAGATTAAAATATAAATCCAAATATTCAAGATATCCGAGTAGACATTTCTGAATCTACACGGGTAGTTCAAGATAGAGCACGCACGAGTAATATCATTCAGCCCGTACGGATAATTCAGACAGAAGGTCTGTCTTATCAGAAACAGAACAAGAACGTGAACAGTTGCAAATGATCTTCTTTAAATATAATCAATAATATATCAAAATTGAAAGCCGTTAAACAAGATAACAGATTCACTATCTTGAATTCTTTATCAGCCTAAACATTGTATATAATTATCTATAAACAGAGGATGTATAGGCTGATGATAAACATGAAAAATACAATCATAGAAATGCAGTTCTTCTTCTATTTTTCTTAATACATTTTCAAACTCTAAAAGTTCACATGGTATCAGGGCAGCGATTCAGAGTAATCTCAGTCATTAATCATGGTAGGGATTCAAGTGATGATCACAAATCACAATCAATTCCCATTTCCGGTTCATATCAACATATCCAATCTTGTAACCATAAAACTATCATAAACCAACTTCCTCTTCTGGAAAGCTCAATTTGAATCTCTTCTCCGGAGTCAAAAGTTGTTTGATTTCATTGATGGATCGATACAAGAACCATCTACAACAGTTCAAGAAGTTAAAGATGGAACAATAACAGAAATTTAGAATCCAGAACATGATTCTTGGTTGCAAACAGATCAGCTCATCATGTCATGGATCATAGGTACCTTATCAGAGGACGTATTCAGCCATGTGGTAGGTAAAAGTTCAACAATGGAGGTATGGAATTGCCTAAAGAACCATTATATTCAGAGATCAGTTGCTAGAGAATTTGATTTGTTAGCTTCTTTGCAACTTTTAACCACATAAGGGAAAACATTACCTGAGTATCTCAGCCAATTTAAGGCTATATGTGATAAGCTGGATTCAATTGGAAAACCATTGCAAGAACCAATGAAAATTTTTAGATTACTGCATGGATTAGGCAAGGAATATGAAGCCTTTACAACAGTGATTCAAACATCAATGCATAAACCTCCAATACCTACGTATGAAGATGTAGTTTCCCAGTTAAACAGTCTTGTTCTTGCTCATACTTCAACCCAGTTTGCTAATGTTTCTCAACATATAGCCTTCCCAGCTCAAACAGGTTATAATCAGCCTGGTTATAATCCTCAAAATCAAGGTTATGGGAAGAGATACTTCAATAACAGAGGAGGTAAAATGATGTACAGAAGTAACATGAACTACACTACCAGAGGAAGAGGATTTTCTCAACAGCTTTATTTCTCTCAATTTTAGAAGCCACCAAGTTCAAATGATAATATGTTTAATAGCAATAATTCACAACATTCTTTCTTGAGATCTTTGTGTCAGATTTGTGGTAAAACAGGCCATGAAGCATTAAGATGTTGGCATCGCTTTGATAATGCCTTTCAAATCAAAGAAATACCACAAGCACTCACATCAATTCAAATGGATCAGCAATCACAAACAAAATAGTATCCGGATTCTGGTGCATCTGTACACATTACAAATTCCACACATCATCTATAGAATGCAACACCATACAATGGAACAGAGAATGTGATGATTGGTGATGGTTCCTTTCTTCCAATCTCACATGTTGGATCTGCATCAGTATCAACAACAGTAGGTATTTTACCAATTAATCAAGTTTTGGTTGTTCTTTCTATTGCTAAATCTTTACTTTCAGTTTCAAAACTTACACAAGACTATCCATGTGAAGTTATTTTTTATGCTAATTGTGTTTTTGTTAAGGATCTAATATCTCAGAAAATCCTGGTCAAAGGAAGCAAGCATGATGGAATCTACATGCTGCATTCAACAGATTTTAAAGCCTTCTATTCTACCAGACAAAACACTACCTCATATGATGTTTGGCATCAAAGATTGGGTCATGTTAATAATAAAATCTTGCAACAACTTAGTAAAAGTGATTGTATTAAAATCAGTAAACCATCTTCCAATTTGTGTGAATTCTGTCAAATTGCCAAAAGTAACAGATTGCCATCTATTAATTCTGAATATCAAGCCAATGAACCTTTAGAAAGAGTTCATTGTGATCTATGGGGTCCTGCTTCAACATCATCAGTACAGGGGTTCAGATTCTATGTTATATTCATTGATAATTTTTCAAGATTTACTTGGTTCTATCCTTTAACATACAAATCAGACTTTTACAATGTGTTTGTGTCTTTTCAAAAGATGGTAGAGAATCAACTATCCTGTAAAATTAAGATGTTTCAGAGTGATGGGGGTGGAGAATTCAGCAGCAGATTGTTTCAGCAACATCTTATACAATATGGGATTAAACATCTGATATCTTATCCTCACACACCACAACAAAATGGTTTGGTTGAACGGAAGCATCGCTATCTAACAGAATTAAGCTTGGCAATGATGTTTCAATCCAAAATGCCTCTCAAATATTGGGTAGAAGCCTTTTACACAGCTAATCATATCAGTAATCTCTTACCCAATTATTCTTTATCGAATAAAGTTCCATTTACAATATTGTTTAAAAGACCTGTTGATCTCACTTATCTTCGAGTCTTTGGAAGTTGCTGCTACCCTTGCCTAAGACCTTATACATAGAACAAGCTGGAACCAAGATCATTGAAGTGTGTATTTGTAGGTTACAATGACAAGTTCAAGGGCTATCGTTGTCTATTTCCACCTACTGGTAAGGTCTTTATCACCAGAAATGTGATCTTTGATGAAACATACTTTCCTTTTCAGGATTGCTATAGTTACTTAGTTCCTTCAGCAAACACATTTCTCACAAAAGCTTGACAACTGAGTTATGAATCTTCAACTAAGTTGCCTTCTGAAATTCCTGTTTCTTCAAGGTATCAGACTCCTTCCTCTGTTTTTGAGCAATCTTCTAACAATATTTCAGAATCAGATTCTCATATGTTCAATTCAAAGGTATCAGTTCCAAATATTCAAGATACCTGAGCGGGTAACATTTCTGAACCCGCAGGGGTAGTTCAAGATCATGGTTCAAATATTCAAGATACCCGAGGGGGCAACATTTCTGAGCCCGCATGGGTAGTTCAAGATAGAGGTACTGATGTCTCTGAAATTGGACAAAATTCTTTAAATCAATATTCTATGATCACCAGAAGCAAATCTGGTATTGTTAAACCGAATCCCAAGTATATCATGCTTGCAATGTCAGATATACCTCAAAAATCTAAATCTGTTAAGACTGCTGTAAAACACAGTGGGTAGTATCAAGCAATGTTGTCTGAAATGGAGGCTTTAAAAGTTAACAACATTTGGACCTTAGTACCTTATTCTGCTGATATGAATGTTTTGGGTTGCAAGTGGATCTTTAAGACAAAGCTTAATGCTAATGGTTCATTAAACAGGTTAAAAGCCAGGTTAGTTGCTAAAGGGTATCACCAAAAAGAGGGTGTTGATTATTTAGAAACTTTCAGCCCAATGGTCAAGAATGCTACTATTAGAACTGTTTTATCTGTTGCAGTGGTAAATCATTGGTCTATCATAAAATTAGATGTTCAAAATGCCTTTTTACATGGTGATTTAACTGAATATGTCTACATGCAGCAACCTCCTGGATTTGAGGATATTAACCATCCTGGTTATGTATGCAAATTACAAAAGTCTCTTTATGGCTTAAAACAGGCACCTGGAGCCTGGTTTAATAAATTTAGTTCTTTTTTACTTGAGTTTGACTTTGTTTGCAGTATATCAGGTCCATCCTTATTTATTTATCAGCAAGGTAAAAATAAGATTTATCTTTTACTCTATGTAGATGACATGATTCTTAGTGGTAATTCTGATACAATTTTACAAAATATGATTGATTCATTAACCTTCAAATTTGCCATGAAGAATCTTGGACAATTACATTACTTTCTTGGAATTCAATGTTCCTTCTATCCATCAGGTTTGTTTATTCATCAAGAAAGGTATGCTTTGGAACTTCTCTCAAAAGCAGGTATGACAAATTGTAAACCTATGGCTACACCTCTGCCTCTGAAACTTACATCTTCAAATTCAAATGAAGATAAATTTTCTGATCATACTTACTTTCGACAATTAGCTGGAGGTTTACAGTATCTCACACTTACTCGTCCTGATATTAATTATGCTGTAAATCTTATTTGTCAAAGGATACATGAACCTAATATTTCAGATTATATCTTACTTAAAAGGATTTTAAGATATGTTAAAGGCACAATACATTTAGGCTTACATATTCATGAAAACATCAAACTAAATCTGGTTTTCTTTAGTGATAGTGACTGGGCAGGATGCTTGTCTATTCGTCGCTCTACAACTGGTTTTTGTACTTTTCTTGGTTTTAACTTGATCTCATGGTCAGCTAAGAGACAACCAACTGTTTCTCGATCATCAACTGAGGCAGAATATAGGGCCTCAGCTTCCGCAACAGCTGAAATAACATGGCTAAACTTTATTCTTAGAGATCTTAGAATCTCACAATCAGGAGTTGTTGTTCTACATTGTGATAATTTATCTGCTACTTTTCTTACAACTAATCCTAAGTTCAATGGTCGATCAAAACATATTGAAATTGATTACCATTTTGTCTGTGAAAAAGTAGCTCTAGGATCTGTTATCATCAATCATATATCTAACACTTTGCAAATTGCAGATATCTTTACAAAATAATTACCAAGAGAACAGATTGTTAATCTTCGGAGCAAACTAAATGTTGACTTACCGCCAACCATCAGTTTGAAGGGGAGTATAAATCCAAATATTCAAGATACCCGAGGGGGCAACATTTCTGAGCCCACACGGGTAGTTCAAGATAGAGCACGCACGGGCAATGTCACTCAGCCCGCACGAGTAACTCAGACAGAAGGTCTGCCTTATCAAAAACAGAACAAGAACGTGATCAGTTGCAGAGGATCTTCTTTAAACACAGTAAAAAAATATATCAAGTTTGAAGGCTGTTAAACAAGATAACATATTCACTATCTTGAGTTCTTTATCAGTCTAAACATTGTATATCATTATTTATAAATAGAGGATGTATAGGCTGATGATAAACATGAAAAATACAATCATAGAAATGCAGTTCTTCTTCTATTTTTCTTAATACAATTTCAAACTCTAAAAGTTCACATAAAAGTTTATATAAATAATGATTTCATCTTGATAAAATATTCTGAAAAAATATTTTTTTATCTCTTTCATTCAAACGGTTATTATATAATATTTGATTGTTTATATGATAAAATTATATAGAAATCTCCATATTTGTTATTATCTATTTTTGATTATTTATTGGTATAATTCGAATAGAATAATAATAAATAATTATTAAATATAAAATATGAAAAATTTATATGAATTCTATAAATAGAATTAAGATATTCACACGAATTTATCAAGATTTATATGTTTAAATAAACATAAATCAAATGTAATATAATTAAAAGCAAAAAATAATTTCTACGATATACAAATATATATTTGTTATTTTTCAGTTTGATATATGAAATTTTAAACCGTAATTTATATAATCCGTTAATTATAAAATAAAAGATTCATACGTTTATATATATCCTTAATAAATATATTTATAAAAAAGTAACATTTTAATGACAATGTAATATGCAACCATGATACTATGATTATAAAACAATGTACATTGAACTAAAACCATCGGTGAACATGCAAAGATAAACATTTCTCGTTTCATACGCGAACTCAGGAAATATTTCATTGAAATCTTTTCAAGCCTTACCATCTGATGGATATTGCATTATCCCTTCGCCCGTCAAGTGTTTTGCGTGCCATCTCATTGTCGTATCGGTTTTTCGATTCAAATAACCTTCTCAACTTATTTGTTACAGGCATATAGAACATTTTTTTGTATGATACATATTTAATGAAGATGGTTTTGTTTGCCGAAATCTGCTTGCACCGCAAAACTTGTATTCCAACAAGTCTTTATCATTTTCCCAAAATAACATGCAATTGTTTCTACAAACATAAATTTTCTCATGTGGCATTCCCAAATATTTTAAAACATTCTTTGTTTCATAGTATGTCTCGGGAGCTTGATTATTTTCTAGTAAATATTCACGCATGGTTTTGCAAAATGAATCCATGCAATTTTCAGCAACATTGTAGTATGTTTTTATACTCATCAATCTTGAAGATAAAGATAAGCGGAACTGACCTTCACAACAACCTTCATATATAGGTTGTTTCGTCGAATCCAATAGGTTGAAACATCGGTATGCATCGATGTTCGGCATCTCTTCATGCGACTGTTCATGAAAAACTCCAGGAAAAGCATCTCACACAATTTCCACATATGGATATTGGTCGTTGATGCTTCATAAATAACTTCTTCATTTCTTTCTACTTATGTTTCTTGCACAATATCTCTAACACCGCAATTTTTCCCGTGAAATAACCAAATTTCGTAATTCTCTACAAAATCCACCTTGTAAAGATGTTTGCAAACAATTTCTTGACTTAGATACTTCATGTTTTTGCATCTTTTGCATGTACATAATATTGTCCCGCGTTCTTGACACAAAGGTTGCATTGACGCAAAACTCATGAATTGCTCCAATCCGTGTAAGAATGTTTGCGTAATCTCTTCGGTTATAGGATGTTTCTTTTATACATCTACTCTCTCGATCTATATATATCTCTATTTGAAGAAGATGAAATTTTATTGAAAATATACTTGTTGTTGAGGGTTTGATGCTACAACCTTGATATTGATCATTAAATAGTGTTATTTCCAACGTACATCCATTGGAATACTCAACGGATACCCGTTACAAGGTCACGTGAAATTATTCCACCGACAATCCCTGAAATTAACAATTTCAACGGGCATCTGTTGTCAATACCAACAGATATCCGTTACATTTGGCAACGAATTTCTGATGGTCGTTTTTTGTTGTTTTCTAATCGCTTTTCAACGGACGGTAGCAACGGAAATGATGCGTTACCCTCCGTTGATAGTTGCAACGGGTTGCAACGGATGGCAGCCCGTTGCTCATTCTCGGGTATCCGTTGGAAATTGTCATCAATGGACAAATCCATTGATCCGTCCGTTACAAAGTGGATGTTCTTTTTGTAGTGATATTCAAATACAAATGATAGAATTTATATAATATAAGATATAACGAAAATATATTTTTATATAAGAATGATAAAAATGTTATGTATGGTTCTTTATATTCTTTATGGTTTTTATTACTGTTCATTTTAGAAAATGCATCACTCAAAATAAATTATCTTTTGTTTAGTACCTAATATTTGAGAGTTCGGTCGATGTGTTTACTTCATCTTTCTTAGGTTTAGTCTCCGTGAATATGAATTCCAGATGTCAATATAATAATGAAAATGTACATGTATTGTGACTTTTTTCATTTTTCCAAAACTTATAATTTTTTAGATACACCAACTTATGTATTACTTCGCTTGTTATAAAAAGGTTGAGAAGAAAGTTTCTTTAATAGTATCTAACATTTTTGTCCTTTGATTTTTTTTTCATATATACAAAAGTTATTTACATATATCTATTTGAGTTGGCTGCCAATACCAGAATTAAACAAAAACCACATTTTTACTGTATCAGCTTTTAAATATACTAAGATATAGTAGGGAATTACTTATAATGCATTGATTAATATATTATACCTCAATCATTTCTTTTAATTCATTGTAAAACTTGAGTTAATATGACCCAAGTTTTGCAAATATAGAAAGGATAATTTGACATGGAAAGCCAAAAAATATATTATTCATACATTCTACTTTCTGTTGTTTGTTCTCTTATCTATGTTTAGATGTTTTGATCACCATGAGAAAATGCCTAATGAATTGACCACTGCAACAGTTGGGTGCATTATTCATCACCTAAATTCCTTCACCTCAAAGGTATACAGTACATTTTGTAACACCCTGATTCCGGAACAACCATGGAACTAGGAGTGTCCACCATCACCTCCAAGAGGTGGCTACACGTGTCATCGCTCAAACGCATTTATAAAACAAAATAAATGATTTATTCCGAAATAAAAATGGTCCGGACCAGATAGCAAAACAACTACGTAAAGATCATAGTCACGATAAATGAATAAATGAATACGAAATGCAAAATAAAACTCATCGAGACCTCGTGCACGCCTCTTCCATCATTCCGCTGTGAGCCTTCGTGTTGCTGCTCAACCTCATTACTTTTTCTCCTCGCCATATCCTGTCCATCCACGACAGCCCACAAATAGGGTGAATACAAAATATGCACTCAGTGAGATCAATACGTGTACGTACTCTGTACCACGTATTCTCCTGTTCGAACTGAATATCATAAAATAACATATATCCAAAGTCTGAACTAAAGATATACAGATAACTCTACCCAAACCCGACTGAGATCTAAAGTCTAAGATTAGTACCACACTGGATCATAACACACAGAGTCCACACGACTCTAGCTCGGGCATATGCTCGCAAAGTCCAAAGGACCCCAGCACACTGAAAATCTCGCAAGGTCACAACGTACCCCAGCTATCAGTACAATACACTGAAAATCTCGCAAGGTCACAACGTACCCCAGTTGTCAGTACAATACACTGAAAATCTCGCAAGGTCACAACGTACCCCAGTTGTCAGTACAATACACTGAAAATCTCACAAGGTCACAACGTACCCCAACTATCAGTACCATACAGTGCTCCGTCGCTTGAAAGGTTACCACAACCCTAACATGGTACGACGCTGGCAGATCCATTGATCTGACTAACTCGACGCTCCGTCGCTCGCAAGGTTATCACAACCCCAACACGGTATAACGCCGGCCCAGATCCAAGTGTCGCAATACTAACGTCATCGACCCGATACTCCTCACGTGACAACTCTCACCAATGCGCTCGCACACGCCTTCTTCCGAAGGTTCGAGTGTGAACAATCCGATCGAGCATACTAACAAGATATTCACGCGGTTTAAACACCGAACCCAAATATTGACGTTCTCCGACCCCAACGCTTGGTCGCACGTTAGTTCTCTAGATCATCTCTGGTCACTTATATAACTCATATATTTAGCATCAATTCTCATACGACAAATTTAGGGTTTTAATCCAATTCCACTTGTAACGTCTCATCTTTCCCATTATGATCCTATAAATTCTATCGTGATCATGCCTCATTTTAAAAATATAATCTCTTCCATAAATCGATCACAAATCCGAAATTAGGGTGGAGAAAATTTTCACCTTAGCTTCCCGACGATTTTGACGATTCTGGCTAATATTGCTAGCAACAACACCGATCAATTTTTCCCTGTTATAGATCCATTCAATTCCATAAATTTTCATAATATAAATATTTGAATTAAGTGAATAATCACAAAGAATCATTTAGAGATTTACCAAAAATCGCGATTAGAATCCTTCCACGAAGAACGCGATGAAAATTGAAGACCCTTCTTCAATTTCTTCTTCCTTTTTCTCTTCTTCTTTCTTCTTCTTTCTTCTTTTTTTTTCTCTCGGATGAAATCACCACGACTGCCTCTTCTCTTCTTTTTTTTCAAACCTAATGTTTAATTATAATATATATATATATATACATATACATATATATAGTCGGTGCTACCGACTTCCCGTTTTTAACGGGTCTTACAATTCTCCCCCACTACAAAAGAATTCGTCCTCCAATTCTATATCTCTGATTCTTATGGCATCATTTGTACTCAGTGAATAGAAGAACCATACAACTCATCTCCAAACAACTCGAGATACTCATGTCTCATATCCTCTTCTAATTCCCATGTTGCTCCTTCCATGCCATGATGTTCCCACACAACCTTTATCATCGGAATTTTCTTACGCCTGAATTGTTTCACTTGGTAATCGACAATGTGTATTGGACGTTCTTTATATGTTAAGTCTTTCCTTAAGGTTTTTGGTGGCTCTACAAGTATCTTCTCTGGTTCTGATAGACACTTACTCAACAATGATACGTGAAACACATCATGTATTCCCTCTAAAGATGAGGGAAGCTCCAATCGATAGGCCACTACCCCAATTCACTTAATCACTTTAAACGGTCCCGTGAACCTTGGTGATAGCTTGTTCACTCGACTCCCACCTGATCTCCCTCGCCTCGCTTGAATTCGTAAATACACCATATCTCCAATGTTAAACTCAACATCCTTCCTCTTTAGATCAGCATAACTCTTCTGACGATCCTGAGCCGTCTTCATTTCCATCTTAACAATTCTTATCTTTTCCATGGTCTCCTCGACAATCTCTGCTCCGAAGATAGATCTCTCCCCCATTTCAGTCCAGCACAAGGGTGTACGACATGGTCGCCCGTATAAAGCTTCATATGGTGGCATCCCAATGCTAGCTTGATAGCTATTGTTGTATGCAACCTCATTAAGTGGTAAATGATTCTCCCAACTACCAAGCCACTCCAACGCACATGCTCGTAATAGATCCTCAATCGTCCTTATAGTTCTCTCAGACTGTCCGTTTGTCTGTGGATGATATGCGGTGCTCATGCGAAATTTGGTTCCTAACTCTTTTTGAAATGCCTGCCAAAGACGTGAGGTGAATCTCCCATTTCGATCTGACATGATGCTCGATGGAAACCCATGGAACTTCACAATTTGCGCAATATATATCCTGGCTAGCTGATTCACATCAAAAGTCTTCTTCATCGGAATGAAATGAGCCGATTTAGTTAGTCGATCCACGACCACCAAATAGCATTGCCACCTTGAGTCTTTGGAAGACCCGCCACGAAATCCATGGTAATATGGTCCCACTTCCATTCGGGGATTGGTAGACTTTGTAATTTCCCGCTTGGTACTTGTTGCTCCGCTTTGATTAATTGACACGTTGGACATTTCGCTACCCATCAAGCAATGTCCTTCTTCATCCCTAGCCATTGATAAAGCTGGCAAACATCCCGATACATCTTCGTCGATCCCGGATAAATCGAAAACTTAGATTGATGAGCTTGGCTCAGAATCTCTTCTCTGATCCCTAGATCCTTTGGTACACAAACTCGACCACTAATCATCATTAGATCGTCTTCCCTGATCTGATACAACTTGTACCTCGGGTCTTGCTGATTATTACGAATCTTCTGTAACCTCTCATCGAATAATTGTGATGTACGAATTCTAGTCAATAGACCAATCTGATTTACGGCTTGCAAACCGTCACTCTCGGACTCAGTCTGCACTGCCTCTAGTCTCAAAGCACTTATCTGGCTAATCAAATCCTCGAATACTTGCATAGCCGAAACCTTAACTCTTTTACGGCTCAACGCATCTGCAACTACATTTGTCTTCCCTGGATGGTACGCGATGTCCACCTCATAGTCTGCGACAAACTCCATCCACCTTCTCTGACGCAGATTCAACTTTGGTTGCGTAAATATGTAATTTAGACTTTTGTGGTCCGTAAAAATCTGTACCTTCTCCCCATAAAGATATGCCATCCAAATATTTAACGCGAAGACCACAACTGCCATCTCTAAAACATGAGTCGGATAGTTCTCTTCATACTTACATAACTACCTTGACGCATAAGCAATCACGTGATCTCCCTGCATCAGTACACATCCTAATCATGTCTTTGATGAATCCGTGTAGACTATGTATGGAATCCCTGGTTGTGGTAAGGCTAACACTGGGATTTTTGTTAGCTTCTCTTTTAGCTCCTTGAAGGACTTCTCACAATCTTCATTCCGAACAAAAGGTATATCTTTTCCCGTAAGTCTCGTCATTGGCTTCTCTAGACTAGCAAAGTTCATAACAAAACGTCGATAGTACGCTGCTAATCCTAAAAAGCTCCTTATCTCTGTTGCATTTTTCAGTTGTTTCCAACTTACAATCGCTGACACCTTCTCAGGATCGACAGAAACTCCTTCGTCCGATACGACATGTCCCAAAAATCCAACACGTCTCTTCCAGAAACTACACCTTTTCAACTTCGCAAACAATCGTTGTTCTCTGAGACGCTTTAGCACTAAACGCAGATGTTCCTCTTGTTCCTCTAGACTCTTAGAGTAGACATAAATGTCATCGATAAATACGATAACGAAACGGTCCAAGTAGTCCCGAAACACATTGTTCATTAGCTTCATGAATGCAGCAGGGGCATTAGTCAAACCAAATGGAATGACCGCAAATTCATAATGCCCATATCGTGTTCGAAATGCGGTCTTCCTAATGTCACCTTCTGCAATTGGAATCTAATGATATCCCGATGCTAAATCTATCTTTGAGAACCAAGTTGCACCTCTTAAGTGATCTAATAACTCATCGATCCTCGGTAGTGGGTAATGATTTTTCACAGTGACTCTATTTAGAGCCCTATAATCAATGCACAATCTGAAACTCCCATCTTTCTTCTTCACAAATAGGACTGGTGCACCCCATGGTGATGTACTCGGACGTACAAAACCTTTCTCAAGTAGCTCATCTAATTGCTTCTTCAACTTTGCCATTTCCGCTGGTGCCATTAGATATGGAGACTTTGATATTGGAGCAGTACCCAGTTCTAGCTCAATCTCAAATATATCCCCTCGCGTTGGTGGTAAGCCCTACAGTTCTCGGAAAACATCTGCAAACTCTCGCGCTACAGGGATCTCCTCGACTTGCACAGATGGACCCACTTCTTCTACTGATATGGTAGCAAGATATATGTCACACCCTTGATCTAGTAATCGTTCCATACGCAACGCTGAGATTATGTGAATCCCCTGACCTGATCTAATTCCTTGATACTTAAGCTCCTTGCCGCTTTTCTGGCATCGTACTTGACCGCGACGACAATCCATCATAGCTCGATGTCTTGACAACCATTCAATTCCAAGGATCACATCATAGCATTTCATCGGAATGATGATCAGCTCTGCAGCTAGTTCTTCTCCTTCTATCACCATGCGTACCTCCTTGACAACCCCTTGGGATTCTAAAATCTGACCTCCAGAACTATGCACTCGGACAATACTCATTAGATCCTCAAGTTGAACAACTAATTTATTAGCCATCGATGGACTCACAAAACTATGTGTCGCACCGGTGTCAAATAACACATAAGTAGATAGACCTCCCACGATAGACAATTATTATATGTAAAGCATACACACATAATATAAAAATATGACATACCAGCGATAGGTTGAGCGTCTCCTTCTTGGCCCTCACGTTCATTCTCGTAACCTCCCATGGCATATACCCGTGGTTGTACAGCCCTACGTGTCGATACATGCTATTCAGGCTTCCTAGTTATAACTTGTGGCGTTAGACCCGTCGGTGGTGGTGGTGGTAGCCTCGGACAATCCTTTAGAAAATGATCCATACTACCACAGCGGAAACATCCGTCGAATCATCCTCGCCTCATAGTTACTCCCACTTGCTGGAGGCAATCACGAAACTGATGCTCTAAACTTCCACATCGGAAGCATCCTACTCCCTTATCAAATATTTGGCATGCCCCTACATGCTCACGTCCACAACGATGACATGGGTACCTCGATGTTGATACGACATGACGTGTCGAAACTGTTTTCCTCTGATCTGATCTTCCCCGAATCTGTTGGACAACCTGTTTCCCCTTGGCATCCGAAGACTTCAAGATGCCCTCCTCGGTGAGTCCCTTCTCTACCAACTAAGCATTTTGAACTAGTTTAGACAATGATCCATGCTTGATTATCTCAATCCTGCGTCTGATCTCCGATCGTAGTCCTTGCAAAAATTTGTTGACCTTGAGAATTTCTGAGGTTACTAATTTAGCCCCAAATCATGATAACTCCAAATATGTCTCATAATACTGAGCAACAGTATGGTCACCTTGTGTAAGCTGTAGAAATGCCAACTCCATCTCTTCACGAGCAGCGTGTGGTATATATTTCAACTCAAAAAGTTTTTTGAACTCATCCCAAGAAAACACATGATCAGGACGTTCCCTCTAAATCTCTTCCCACCAAAACACCGCTTCTCCCTTCAAATAGTGGAGCGCAGTATCAATCTTAAACTCAAATGGACATCTAGATGATCGAAATTTCCGCTCTAATCGAAACATCCAATCCTATGCCTTCATGGGAGGTATCGCACCGTCACGAAATGACTTTGTACCCCATTTAGCCATGTGATCCATGACATAGAAATACTCCGACGTCTCCGCATGCCTCTGATTAAACACTGGAGGAGGCATTGGTGGTGATGGCAACGGTACTTGCGGCGGAGCAGGTGGTTGTACTGGTGGTGGTGTTGGTGCCTCCACCGGTACTTGTGGCGTCGCCGAACTCTCATCTTTTTCATGTTGTCGAGTTTCTGCTAATAGCTCTCTCAACATTTCTCTCATGACATCTCTATCTATTCCACTTCGCGATCTTCGTTTAGATGATTGAGACTGCGTACGGCTAGTGGAACGAGAGCCTTCACTCATTCCGCGACCAAGAGCTCTATTAATCATCCTCCTCGGTAGTGTCTCCTACACACAATTAACTACTATTAGTTTCCACAGCTCTAAACCCACTAGACATTTAAGAGCTCTAGTAATCATCCTCCTCGGTAGTGTCTCCTACACACAATTAACTACTATTAGTTTCCACAGCTCTAAACCCCACTAGACAATTTAGGACATGTGTGGTACGGTCTCGTGGCTTTATTAAAACATTTCACAAAACATTTTTGAAATCCAGTGAAAACGATAAATACGAAAATTGACAACCAGGCTCTGATACCAATTTGTAACACCCCCATCCCGGAACAACCTCGGGACTAGGAGTGTCCACCATCACCTCCAAGAGGTGGCTACACGTGTCATCTCTCAAACGTATTTATAAAACAAAATAAATGATTTATTCCGAAATAAAAATAGTCCAGACCAGATAGCAAAACAAATATGTAAAGATCATAGTCACGATAAATGAATAAATGAATACGAAATGCAAAATAAAACTCATCGAGACCTCGTGTACGCCTCTTCCATCAGTCCGTTGTGAGCCTTCGTGTTGCTGCTCAACCTCATTACTTTTTCTCCTCGCCATATCCTGTCCATCCACGACAGCCCACAAATAGGGTGAGTATGAAATACATACTCAGTGAGATCAATACGTGTACGTACTCTGTACCACGTATTCTCCTGCTCGAACTAAATATCATAAAATAACATATATCCAAAGTCTGAACTAAAGATATACAAAAAACTCTACCCAAACCCGATTGAGTATCCAAAGTCTAAACTAGTACCACACTGGATCATAACACACAGAGTCCACACGACTCTAGCTCGGGCATACGCTTGCAAAGTCCAAAGGACTCCAGCACACTGAAAATCTCACAAGGTCACAACGTACCCTAGCTTTTATTACAATACACTGAAAATCTCGCAAGGTCACAACGTACCCCAGCTGTTAGTACAATACACTGAAAATCTCACAAGGTCACAACGTACCCCAACTATCAATACCATACAGCGCTCCGTCGCTCGAAAGGTTACCACAACCCAAACACGGTACGACGCTGGCTGATGCGTTCTTAAAGTTAAATAAAATAACCTAAACTACCCGCAAGTGCACGACATGTGTGTATTATTTTAGGTGTCGATCCCACACAGACTATGCAACACTATCTAAACTCGAACTATTAATCAAACTTGCTAACGAACGAATATGGATGAAGAATGAAATACTGAAAGTAAATAAACGACTTGGGTTCTAACGATAAGACAAACGTTCTAGGAATCCAGTTTCACCACAAGACTACCGAGACCAACGATCAATCTATCTATCATGCAATCCCAGTTAAAGCTACCTAAGGCAGACAATCCTAATATGTTATCTACCCTCTCTCGAGGCATAGACACGTGATCTAGACAAGTTGCCCCCTACTTTCGTGGCTGACACCTTGAACTAAACCCATAGGCTCTATGATTCATCCGTTTCACCCTCAACCGTTGCTACCCTACTTTCGTGGCCTAACCTCGGTTGTTCTAAACCTGATCTTCTAGGACTAGAATTCTCCTTTCGGTCCTTCTCCTAACCCCTAACACATGCATCTACGTGGCCATCGCAAACACAAGTAAATTCAAGCACTCAGATAGAGAATAGATAAACTAAAACGGGAAGATGCATTCAAAATAGATCAAAAGTGGTTCTGGGATAGCCAAGGGCTAATCCCTTCTCCTAGAACAAACAAACTACTCGCTCATGCGTCTGTAAACAAACATAAACAAAGTAGATGGTCTAAGGAACATGAAAACCAAACGAAACCGAAGTGTCGGGGCTTGATCTCCAATGCTCCTCGCTTGTCTCCTCGCAAGAATTCTCCTTAATCACGAACTGAATGAATTTTTTCCTAATGTCGTCCTTTGGCCTCTTTTATGCCTCCTAAGTCGGTCTAAGTGTTGCCTTAATTCCCCCCACGAGTTCTCTTTTATTTTAAGTTAATTTTACTTAACTTGGATGATTACTCGGGTCGCGATCTGCTCGGGCGCTGAATGTGCCCGCTCGGGTGCGGCTAGGTCATGTCGCGCGGGTCATGGGGCTGCAAGGGATGCCCGATCGGGCATGATGTGTGCCCGCTCGGGTATAAGGCAGCTGGTGCTTGAGAGGTACATGCATGTTGTCATCGTCGGAACCGTAGACTCTGGTAAATTCCTCCGCCTCGTCTGGAAAGTTAGAATAGAATTTTTCTATGTCTAAGCTTTTAATTAATTTATAAAAGGTAATTCATGATCATATATATATATATATGTGTGTGTTTGTGTTTGTGTATCACAATCAAAGATGATTATGAATTCTAATTACTGTGTATTTGCAGAGAAAGCATGTAATCTTAGGCAAACCTGTAAGAACATGAAAACACGAAAACAAGTAAAACGGATACGAAATCATACGTAAAGCAACACATATATATAAAAAACGTCTCTTAAATCTTGCAAGAAATACGTATGAGAACGAGATGATCAAAATCCCCTAGACTTGAATGTTTGCTTGTCCCTAAGCAAACGTAGACGTAGAACACATGGGGTGTAAGAACACGAGAATCCCCCTTCTCCTAGAAATACCGCTAAAGCGAGCCTAACCGATCAGCTAGCATTTCGAGAGCAAATTCGGCCTAATCGAGTTTTCACTCTTAATTCTAGGTCCACCATGGTTACCCATGAGAAAGTAAATTAAAGGAAACTAGACATACTACCGTAACTCCCTCCACCAAACAAGACTTCAGACAATGCTAAACCTAGATCATCCGAGGATACTTGTTTCTTTCTTTCCGAGCTTCCTTCTTTCTTTTTTTTCTTTTCTTTTTCTTTTTCTTTCTCTTTTTATTTTCTTTTTATTACTTCTTCTTTTTCTTTTTTTTCTTTTTCTTTGCAGACACACTAGGCTTCTAGGACGTCGGATTTGAAGGGATCCAACCTCTACTTAGACCCAGACTACCGATGACGGTATACTCATGCATCTCGTGTAAGAGTGCACCGGAGTAGGCGGCTTTTTGTGCCATGCCCTTAGGACATAAAAAGATGATCGCCAACCCACCACTTAGACCCGAGCCACCGAAGGAGTAACAAGCTCGATGCACTCATATCGATTTTTTATCATGCTTTTTAGGCATTATTTCTATCGACAGCGGAGTGTTAGTGTGCGCTCTTAATCTGCAAAATAAGCTCGATTCTATATGATATAATAATCATCCTCAATAGAACAGAAGTAAAGCATCGTCTACACGAAGTATGACCATCTGGGTAGAAAGAATAAACGATAAACTAGCCTAGCAACCTCGTCTAAACCTCCCCACAAGCAACACTAGGATTCCCAAGAATTACGACCTATTGTTTTTCAGCCGACTAATAAGCTCTAACCCTTAGGAAAACCTAGCTCAATTATGCAAAATCTCACGAAAAAAGGTTAACTTCTTAAGCATCTTAGGTTCAGGGTTCATCTCAAAACGTGGCACCGGACAAATGCCTTGGGATGACTCTGACTCAAAAACAACTGAAAACCACGAAATAACCTAAAAACTACAAAGTAAAAAGGAAGATGAAAGAAAATGAAACGAAATCACCTGACAAACGTGAGCTGTTCCCCAAGACTTGAATTGAACGGCGTCCTCGACATGAAGCTCCGATGGAGGATAAAGGAAGTGAAGCACGTTTCTGGTGTTTTTTTTTAACTAAAACGAAAATAAATAACCGAGTCTCAAACTAAAAACTAAGAAAAGTAAAAGCAAACAGCTGGGTTGCTTCCCAGAAAGCGCTTATTTAACGTCTTTAAGCTTTGATGTCTCCATTCCTCATGCGTGCGCGACGGGTGGATCGGAAAGGGAGATGGAGTTTCCACTTTCGATCGGTTGAGCGGCTTGGTAGAGCTTTAGCCGCTGTCTATTAGCTATGAATGTGTCACCTAAATCGCTCCATAGTTCCACGTCTCCATGTGTGAAGACTTCTCGTACCTGAAAAGGATTAGACCAACGAGAACGTAGGTTGCCCGAGAGAAACATTGGTCGAGAATTGAAAAGTGGAACGAAGTCACCTAGTTGGATGTCATGAGGTAGGATCTTCTTATTGTGCCATCCCTTAGTCATTGCATGTTTCTTTGGCACATCATGCACGAGATTCACTTGCTCGCTGTCTGAGGTTGGATAAAGTGTATCTGTATCTGCATTAAAACGTTTTATGACGTCTTTTTCCATTACCTCGTGCAAGTGCGGGTGCAGCCTCCTTTGAGTTTCGGTGGAAGGTTCGTGGCTGTCCTCGGTATAATTTCCGTGCATACACATTGAAGAGTTGACTATTCTACGCTTCTTTACGCGTGTGGGTTGCCTTCTCATCTCATCTGCACTCAAGTTAGCATTCAAAACAGCATGATATATTTTATTGCATTCAACATACTCATACCAAAAAGAAGACGGCGGAGGGTCGGGCTCAAGTTCGGACGTCTTCTCCGCTGCGAAACCAGCATGGACTTCGTGTAGTATCTCCTCACATGGGACGTCTCCTAGTGCTGCAATTGCACTCATGAATTTCGTGTACATCTCAGCTCCTTCATCCGCAAATCCTGCATTGTTGTCTCCTAGTGCTGTAATAGCACTCATGAACTTTGTATACATCTCAGCACCTTCGTCCGCAAATCCTATTGTGCATGGAATGGAGAAGCTTTCGGGATCTTTCTACTTTGGTGGCAGTTTATTCTGCAAAATTGCACTGCATTCCTCGGTGAGTGCTACAGTCTCGTTCTCTTCGATGTGCTTCTCTTTGGACAGTACCTCTTTGATGAGTTTGGCATGATTAGGCATCTTTTGGAGGGCTTCTACGTATGGGATGTTGATGTCAAGCTTCTTGAGACACTCTACAAATCTGCCCACTCTGTCTTCGTTCTTACTGCTTATCAATCGTTGGGGAAACGGTATTGGAGGTTTGTACGCCGGAGGAGCAACGTATGGCTTATCTAAATCTGATTCAACTCCTTCCATAATCGCAACCTTACCTTTTCCTCTATTCATAGACGTACCAGCAGCATTCCCTCACTCTTTCGAGGGCGAATTCTCAACCACATCACCGCTGCACACAGAAATAGCATTCACGTACTCTCTCGGGTTTAGCTCAGGTTTACCTGGGAGCTGTCCGGGATTCCGACGCCATCTGAGTTTTGAGCTCGTTGATCGCTGTCCCCACATCCGCGTCGAATTTGGCTTGAATCGATTGTTGCTGCTTTTGATCCTTGATAAATTCAAGCATCACCGCCTCAAGGTTCGATGAAACGGCTTGAGGAGGTTGAGGGGCTTGCGGAACTTGATGAGCTTGCTGAGATTGCTGGTTGTTTTGCTGAAAAGTATACTGCCTTTGCGGAAACTCCGAATACTTTACCGGTTGAGTAGTTCGGTATGACAAGTTCGGATGATTCCTCCAATTCGGGTTGTAAGAATTCCCGAATTGAGTGTTGCCTTGCTGCTAGGCATAATTCACCTGTTCGTAATCCTCATATACCATGCATTGATACGCTACATGCTCCGTATCTCCGCAATTCGCACAGTACATGGCATTCGATGCATTACCCATAGCTCTATTCTCATGGTGTGGTTCATGGTGAGGTTATCGATCAGCTCGAATGCCTCCTCGACGCTTAGGTCCATGAATGATCCTCTGGCAGCGTTATCCAACCTCATACGATGCTCATCTGCAATCCCGTTATAAAAAGTTTGGATAACGTACCATTGCTCAAGTCCATGGTGTGGACACAACTGTAGAAGATCCTTGAATCTACCCCACGCCTCAAACAAAATCTCTCCATCTCTGCATCTGAATGTTGTGATTTCCCCCCTCATCTGAATCGTCTTGCTCGGAGGAAAGAAGCGTGATAGGAACATTGTGTAGAGTTGATCCCAAGTGGTGATAGATCCAGCGGGGAGTGATTGCAGGCCAAGTTTTCGCTCTTCCCCCAATTCAGAAGGGGAAAAGACGCAACAGGATTGCATCCTCTGAGACTCCGTGAATTTTGAACGTACCTGAAAGTTCGAGGAAGTCTCTGAGGTGCTGATGGGGATCCTCATGGTTTCCACCCATGAATTGCTTCTGATAAAGCATGTTGATCATCGTTGGCTTAATCTCAAATTGTTCTCTTGCAACAGCAGGCATCCTTATGGCTGTTTGCACGTTGTTCATGTTCGGCACCACGTAATCCCTTAGACG
>CM071861.1:20437583-20449587 GCA_036759665.1 Gynandropsis gynandra
TGATTATCCATCTCTTGTCGATCTGAAGGCTCTGTAAAGGACAAACAAAGAACAATTTACGTAGTAGGAACGAAAGAAAAGAAAACAAATACAAAAACAAAAAAACAAAGCAAGAAAGACTCTAGGTTCGAATCTAAGACGCGTTGACAATAGTCCCCGGCAACGGCGCCAAAAACTTGATGCGTTCTCAAAGTTAAATAAAATAACCTAAACTACCCGCAAGTGCACGACACGTGTGTAGTATTTTAGGTGTCGATCCCACAGAGACTACGCAACACTATCTAAACTCGAACTATGAATTAAACTTGCTAACGAACGAATATGGATGAAGAATGAAATATTGAAAGTAAATAAACGACCTGGGTTCTAACGATAAGACAAACGTTCTAGGAATCCAGTTTCACCACAAGACTACCGAAACCAACGATCAATCTATCTATCATGCAATCCCAGTTAAAGCTACCTAAGGCAGACGATCCAAAATTAGGGTGGAGAAAATCATCACCTTAGCTTCCCGATGATTTGACGATTCTGGCTAATATTGCTAGCAACAACACCTACCAATTTTTCCCTGTTATAGATCCATTCAATTCCATAATTTTCATAATATAAATATTTGAATTAAGTGAATAATCACAACGAATCATTTAGAGATTTACCAAAAATCGCGATTAGAATCCATCCACGAAGAACGCGATGAAAATTGAAGATCCTTCTTCAATTTCTTCTTCCTTTTTCTCTTCTTCTTTCTTCTTCTTTCTTCTCTTTTTTCTCTCGGCTGAAATCACCACGACTGCCTCTTCTCTTCTTTTTTTTTTCTAACCTAATGTTTAGTTAGAATATAATATATATACATATATATAGTCGGTGCTACCGACTTCCCGTTTTTAACGGGTCCTACACATTTTCACAATTATGTTTTGTATAAGAACTTTGATAGAGGAAATATGAGACCTCTATCCACCCATACATCATCCGAGTCTGAAAACAGTATGCACTTCCTCCAACCAATTGGTTGCCAAGATCCAAAGATCAGAATTAGTTAAACATACAACATCTTCAACATGCTAGTGCGGATGTCCAAGAATAAACAACTAAATTTTCTTCTCGCGATGAAAGAGATAACTACAAAAAGTTTTGGAAGAAACTAAGATTGTATGGCAACAACCATTCACAACATGGTAGAACTTTGATATCCCTGAAGTTCAACTGGTACTAAAAATTTTTAAATAACTTCCAATGCTTTCTTTGCTTCCTTTGTTAATGGCAGAACAAAAAAACAAAAGATTGTTCCTTTTTAATATCCTTCAAAGTAATAAGAAAATGAATATTTTTAATTTCCTTCCAAAAGTGATGGAATAGTGAAATAGTGTTAGGAAGAGTCTAAATATTTAGCGATGCCTATAACTTTGTCTTTGTTTTACCTTCAAGTACGGTGAATCTTCGAAACACATTCAAATTTACATTATAGATGTTTCCTATCGAAGGTGAATCATTTCGAAAATCGGGAGAAAGTGAGTTATGGCTCCAAGTGATAAGAAGAAATATTAATTTTGGTGCAAAATTCACATCTTGATACAGAACTGTGTAATTTTTTTACAAAATAAAGCTCAAAGAAGTATGTGTAGGTTCAAATCTAACCTCACCCTAATATGGAGCTAGGTGTTAGTAGAACACCACAAATTCACAACGTCTGCAAAGATATCTAAGAATAATAAATCAACGTCCATATGATATGATCAAGAGCAAGCTACATATGGATTGAACAATACCTCTGGAACCATGTTACAGTTAAAGAAACCAACGTCCTTAGATATTCCCAGATGGAAAAGACGAATGGATTTAATAAAACGAACACTCAAAACCCAAAAATGAATAGAAACCAAATTCAACGGGGCATGATCCTTCTGAAACATTGAGATACTCACCTAAATTTGATGAAGACACCATCAAATAGTGGAGCGAATAGTGGAACTACGACAGACTCCTATTCGGCTCTATCGTCTTTTTCATCATCGGCTACCGTTGTGTTCTCTCTTTGCTCAAAATGTTTATGGTTTGGCAAGGGAGACCGAAATCAAACCCGAATTGTGGACTAAGAAATGCCTCACTGGAAGCCTAGGTGACCTGCCAATGTGCCTCCTAGCCGACCGCTTGTTGCATTGTCAATAAATGTTCGTGTCTTCGTCGCCGATCCACCACTTGCATGCCATAGGCCTCATTGGTGCTCGTCGTCAATTAACGAATGAATAACAAAAACTATAAACTATTATCCCCATTTAAATGATCACTAAAACAATGCAAAATGGCAAAGTGCATTTCAAGGATTACTAATCAAAGAATCAGAGAATCGAAGAGGTTGAAGGTGAGAGTGAGGAATTGGCGAGATATAATGGTGAGATGAATTAGAGAATCAAGAAGCTGATGACGGAGATCGAAAAACTAAGAGATTCTAGATCAAAATCGAAGCGTTAGATGGGAGGATGGAGCAAGAGATAGAAAATGAGGATGAGGAGAGGAAGGGTAGGCATACCTAAGAGAGTTGTAAAAGCTAGATACGGCGGAGGCGAAGAAGCTGCGTTAGAGGCAAAGAAGCTCGCGATGGAGACTTTGCAGAAATGAGTTCAGATCGATGAAGGTTTGATGTTGTGCGAAGGAAGAGCAGGACAAAGGCTTTAAAAACAAAGTTATTTTGAACTTCTAGTCGTAGTAACGAATGTGAACGTGGAATAACAATTGCATATGCCCTTAATTTGTAATTTATTACAAATAATGAAAATATTAAAAATTTAAAAATTTTAGTAAATTTAATTTTTCAAGACTCTTTTATAACAAGGTATCATAAATATATTAAAATTAATAACAATCACTACTATAATTAAAAATTCTATTAAAACAATTGTAGCTCAATTGGTTTCACCAAAAATCATATATTTTACAATAATTTTTACATATAATTTAGCATCATTTTATAGAATTTAATGGTAGATAATTTATTAGGCGATATTTAATGTCAATTTATAGAATTATCTAATATTCGATGACTAATTAAAAATATTTTAATCACTGAAATGATATTTTTTTAACTATTAACTAAAAAGTATCATCAAAGTATATGATTTTATATTAAAATCTATACGTCGATGAAATAAGTTTATTATTAAAGTATACGACTTTATATTAAAGCATATATATTTAACTAAAAATTTAAAATTAAAATTTATATTAAAATTTATGTCTTTAATATAATAATAAAACTTATAATTAAAGTACCTAAATATTAAATGAACCCCACAAAATATTCTAAGGTTCTAACTGGTGGAGTCATAGTCGCCCGCAAACGTTGCCACTGCGTTTTTGGCGATTGTGGACGACATCAAAACCAACTGGTGGAGTTGCAGTCGTTCGCAAACGCAGCGAAACGTAGAATTTAAAAATCCGGAATTATGTTGTGTTAAGTTTGCGTTTCAGTGCGTTTTAATAAAATTACGAAAATACACTTCTATTATAATTTATATTAATCGTAAATATATATATTTGTATTGTATATGTAAATATTTAAATAATTTTTAATTTTTAAATTTATTTCAAATATTTGAAAATTATAATTAAAAAGTATACACTAAACAACAAAATTCAAATAAATTATTTATTAATAATTGTCTATTTTGGTAATTTTGCTCAAAACGCAATCGTAACAGTTTTCTATCATTCGCTTCTAGTCGCAGTCACCCGCAAAGGCACCGTTGACACCATTCAGACAAAATAAAATAAAACACCGCCAATCGTTAACAGAAACGCCGCCAAATACAAACGTAATCACATCGCTTCCACTAGTCATACCCTAAATTTTTCCACTCGGATACATATACACTTGTCATCTTTTACTTTAACTAAATCTCTATCAATTAAATCATGGCGATCATAATTCATTTTAGAATGTGACCCCTTCTAAGTATCACATTTCATAGAAATTTATCTTCTTTCTAAATTGGAATTATCTCCGGGGAACATTTTTTCATGTTGAATCTTTCTAAAATCTTATTAATATAACATTTTTCTAGACAATCCAAACAATCATTGTATTATCTTCCGAAATACTTTTTATTCCAATCAAATAGGATGTCGTGCCTATATATTTCATTTCGAAACAATTAATATATCATGGTCATATAGGACCAAAGTAACACATTTACACCCATTGATTTTCATGCAGTTATATTGATCAACAACAATCTCTATAAAAATATAAGATGTGATGATATCACTAAACTTAAGATATCATTGTCCGATGGTTATTTTAGTCCAGATATCAACTTCCTTGGTTCACACACCAATTTTCTTTTCATATGGCTATAAAACCTTCAATTTGATCTATTTACACTTATTCCTCCAAATCACCATTTAGAAATGTGATTTTACATCCATTTAGTGAAACCTTATGTTGTATAATATGCCACCAAATCCGAAAAACAAAATTCCCAAATAATCTTTCTTAGAAAATGGAGAGAAATTTTATTTATAGTCAATATCATCTTTTCAGTGTAACTTTCAGCAATAAATCGGGCATTGTACCTTTCTATGTTACAATTCGAGTGGCATTTGGTCTTGAAGACCGATCTGCAACTGACTCGCTTTGAACTTTTGGTAGCATATCTATGTCACACATTTTGTTATCACCAACTGACTTTAATTATTCCTTCATAACAAATCTCAATTCCTTCTATTTTTGTTTTCTTCGTATTCCTCGTGACCACATATTTTTTAGATCTTTTAAGGGTTGGATCATAAGAAATCTATATTCAGTAAAAGAATTTTGAGTAGTTGCACCAGAGTATAACCATTAGGTACTCTAGTTACTTCAATTTTAGGAATATTGCTCACATGATTAGGGATCGACTGAGCCCAATTGAACTTCTTCGTCGCCAGATCACTCATAATGTTTCATACGATCGACTTGTTAGCCAAAGACAATTAGAAATATTCTTTAAATTTTATCATGAATTTTCTAGCATTATTAGTTGTAGGTATTAATGGCTTAACACTTTTTACCATGGTAACCCTATTCAAGTACAAATTGTTAAGCTGTTCTCAAGGTTCATAATAATATTTATCATTATATAAGCTAGTCTCAGTCATGGACATGAGTTTTTCTTTAATTAACAGTTTCAATGCCAATTGATTAACATCCAAATAAAACTTCATATTTTCAGACTCAATCAGCATAATCTAGCCCATTAAATTTTAACCACAGTATTACACGATGCAATTAGGTTAAAGAAAGTTACAGACAATTTCTATATACTTATGAGTTTATATTCTGGGTTAGATTTAATATATCATGAGATTTCAATGAACATATTTTAAGTAACCATTAAAAAAACTAAAACACATAAAAATCATCACTACTAAATAAAATACTTTAATAGACATATATTACAATCAATCAACATGCATAAAATGTTTAGATGCACACACACTCATGAATATCAACTGCTCGTCTCTTTGGTGTTATTAATCATACGTAATGGTTCACCTTTAACCAACCTCTATTAACGATATAATAGCAACATGTCATATTATCATATGATGCGAATAAATTATTTTATTAATACATCATTTGTAATTAGCTATACCAATTTGGTGACTATCAAACTTCCATGATTTAGATATTGAATTAAGCAAGTGTTAAAGACTTTATTAAAAAAAAATATTATGCAAATTTTTTTTTTAATTTTATTACGGATGTTCGACTCATCCTTCTAATTTGATTATTCAATAGATTTAATCTAATTAATTTATGGTACTTGATCGAGTCTCATCATCACATATATCTTTTGTGCAATAAACTTTTATGTTGTAACTAACTTACATATAAACATATACGATTATTTACACACCTTTTAAATGTAGTTAAATAGTACTACACCCTTGATCGTGAAATATCGATTGCTTGTTGAACCCTGTGAATTGCGCGAAAGTATGATACTCAAAATTCGAGGGTCCAAGAGTTTTCTAAAACTTTCTTAGTGGAAAACAATATGAATGAAAGATCCCATTGAATTGAATTGGGTCCATGAATCTAAGAAATAGTGAGAATTCTTGATCTCTCTCAAATTTTTTATTTTTAATATCAAAATATATAGAATAATTATTCCTATTACTATCCCTAACAAAAAAAGGTCTCATCCGATATGAAATTCTGAATGTCCTTGGAACTAAGTAAAAGATCAACATTATTGTAATAACTAGAACGCTCACCCCAACACAACTTTATTGTACCGCAATTGGCGCATTAGTCTTCGCAGCCTTAATGCTTTTTGCTGGTTGGTTTCATTATCACAAAGCTGCTCCAAAATTGGCTTGGTTCCAAGATGTAGAATCTATGTTGAATCACCATTTAGCAGGGTTACTAGGACTTGGTGCTTTCACAGAAAAATTTGCTTTCTAGATAATCCTTCTAGAAGATAGAAAAGGAAAACTCGAACAATCTTTCTAGTTACTTCTAGTTACTTCGTTTCATATTACATAATCATTGTGATCTTAAATTAGACTAATAAATTTAAAATTTAATTTTCATAATATATATATATATATACAATTTTGAAATCCAATTGCACATTAGATCTAGATTTACAATGAATAATGTAACAAACAATTATATACTAACAAAATTATATAAATTTATAATTCCAACGTTTGTAAATTTTTATAAAACAGAAATTATTTGTTTCTCTCTTTACCAAGGTTCAAGAAAGCGCTAGGCGCTAGGCGGGCGGACACCCAACGCCTAGCGCCTAGAGCGCCTAGGCGGAGCCTAGACGGTGTCTAGGCGGGCTAGGCGGATTTATATATATATATATATAAATCTTGAAAATGATACGGATCATTAGATAGAAACACATTCAAAGTCTTGTTCATTTATTTTTATTTTAAACCATCAACCTCACATTGAATTAAAAATAAACAAGATTATTCAGCCTTTTACTATCAAGTCGGTTTCGTCTTTTTGTGCATACCTACTTACACAAGAAACAAATTATTACTTATATAACTATAATGAAAGCTAAATAAATGAATTTTGTAATCATTTACTCATTCTAAAATATTCTAATTTCGTTATCATCTTGATAAACTAGTTGTTAAAGTTTTTTTTGTCTTAAATTTTATTTTCTACCTTTGAAACTAGAATACCGCCTAGGCGGCCGCCTAGCCCGCCTAGACGGCCGCCTAGCGATTAATTGTCCGCCTAGGCGGCCGCCTAGACCGCCTAGCCCGTCTAGGCGCCCGCCTAAACCGCCCAGACGTCCGGTCCGCCTAGAACCTCCGATTAGTGATTAATCGGGGCGCCCGGCCACCGCCTAGCACCTAGGCCGATTTTTAGAACAGAGCTCCTTACACCCTAATTGTTATTTTCTATTATTCGATGATTCATTAAAAAGATTTCTAATATTTTTTTAGAGTCATGATCAAAGAGAATTAATCGTTTAATGATTACAATAATCTTTAAGAAATTAATAAACATCTGCATCAAGATATATGACTTTACCTTAAAAATTATAATCAATAATGAAAACTTATAATATATAACTTTACATTCAAATTTATGTGCCTTTAAAAGTAAAAAATTACAATTAAAATATTTATTTTTATATTAAATTATATATTTTCAAGATTAAAAATTTACAATTAAAATATTACACTTTGTATTACAATGTATTTATTCAAATATTACTTGGCCACACAAAATATTATAACAAAAAAGGGTTAAAACCATAAGATATCCTTATTAACAAGCATTATAAAACAATTTAAACATGTTGGATATATATATATATTTATATAACGGGTGTAAGTGTGTATATACGTAAATATTTTTGTCAAATAAATGTATGCATATGATACCGTTACCCAAAAAAATATATTTTTTTTTAAAAAGACGAAAATGATTTGTGCAAAGCCACTAATGACAAAAGCGTGTGGAGCGCATTATGAAGAGGACAGAGCCCCACGGGCACGCTCTTGCACTTGTGCTGGCGGTGGATCAAACTGTGTGCCACTGCTCCCTATTCATTCTCGACTTTGTGTCGTTTTTCCCCTGATATTTATTTTATTGATTTTTAAGTTGTCCTCTCACCCACCTACACTAATTTTCATTTAGAAATGCGGGTTAAAACACTTCAAAATTACCCTTTTAAATCTGATGAAAAAAATTTGGAGAAAAAACATATGTGTCTTTAATGAAAAACACATACAAAGGAGGGAAAGACAAATATGAGAGGAGAGAAAACAAAAATTGAGAGGAGAGAAACAAAGTAAAGAGCTATTCCCTTTCATTTTCGAGTGTTTCCTTTCTATTTTCGAACGATTTCCTTCTATTTTTTAGTTATATCTGATATTCTCGAGTGATTTCCTTCCATTTTGAGCGTTTTGTAGCAATTTTTCGAGCGATTTTCAACAATGTTTCAGCCATTTTCAGTGATTTCCAGCAATTTTCAGCGTTTTTAACGATTTTTCGGTGATTTTTGGCGATTTTCCGGCGATTTTAGGTGAATTTCAGCGATTTCGACCGTTTTCCGACGATTTCTGGCATTTTCCACCGATTTCTGGCAACTTCCGGCGATTTCTGGCAATTTCCGGCGATTTCTGGTAGTTTCCGGCGATTTCTGGCAGTTTCCGGCGGTCGCATTAGGTCACAGGGTCGAACAGGGTCACAGGATCGGACTGGGTCGGACTGGATTACAGGGTCGGACAAGGTCGTTGGGTCCAGGGTCGGACTGAGTCGGACTGGATCGCAGGGTCGGACAGGGTCGCTGGGTCGGACTGGGTCATAGGGTCGGACAGGGTCGCTGGGTCGCAGGGTCGAACTGGGTCAGACTGGGTCGGACAGGGTCACAGGGTCGCAGGGCCGGACAGAGTCGCAGGGTCGGACAGGGTCGCAGGTTCGGACAGGGTCGCAGGGTCGGACAGATAGAAGGGTTGCAAAGGGTATTTTGGGTATTTTAACATTTATAAAGGTATTTTTGAAACGAAATTTTTTTTTCGGAAAGGGTATTTTTGAAGTCTTTTTACCCTACGAAAATATTTTTGAAATTAGCCCATATTTTACACTATCAACTTCTAAAAATAATTATTTTTCCATGTTCTTCATCTTTTTTCATCATTTATAACGTCATCTCTTCTCCATAAAATTTACACTGATAAATAATATTTAATCGAAATATCTATGTATAGCTATGAATTAATTTTAGGTTTATATAAATTCAAAAAATCTAAATGGTGTAATTGTGGCAAAATTTTAATCTAAAATAAAACTTAAAAATTCAGATATTGAAGAGTATGCTTTATTTTGGATATATAATTTATTAAAACCTTAAAAATACAGAACACAAGTATATAAAATAACCATAGATTTGTAATATGATAAATTAATATTGATATATATATATATGGGGATTTAAATAGAATAATTAAATACCGAGGAAAAAAAGGCTTGTCCCCATTTGGAAATAAGAGATTCTTTCCCTTTGAGGAAACCTAAACAATAATAAATAAGATTCTTTCATTTTCTACTGAATTTATAAAAAATTATTTAATTGAATATTTTATTTTTGTAATTGATATATTTTTATAAGTATGTTGGGTGTGAGTGGTGGACAATTAACACTGACATTTATTAAAATAAGAGCAAAATATTTAATTATTAATAAAATCACGGAGACGAAAAATATTATAATAAAATTTAACTTAATTATTTTTCAATCCTTTTATAATTCCTTATCGATTTCCACATTTTGACTAGGCTCCTTGCGACTGGACTTTGTTCCATGGATTACTATTATTGTTATTATACGTTCTTCATAAATTGCATAATTTTAAAATTTAGCGATTAATATTATTTTTAGATAATGCAAAATGGATTAGTTAAATAGTTGAATAAATATATAATATACTTTGGCAATTTATTTTTCAGTTTTCAGCATTTGCAATAAATAATCGAGATTAAAAAGCCATAGTAAAATATAAAATCGATTAACTTTCTCTACAATTATAAAAGAATATGATTACATTATAAACTATAAATGTATATTTTATGTTTTAGATATAATTTTTCTACTAATGTATTATTATAAGTGATTGTAATTTATTGTCAATTTCGGTAAATACTGTAATTATTTATCCATAGGTTTTAGATTTGTTTGTTTTTTATTTGAATTATATAATTTGAAAAGAATCTTAAAAAAATTGAATTTATGTATTTGTTTTTATCATGTTCATTTGACCCATTTTATTTTCAGAATTAAATTTTTTGACTTTGAATTTATATAAAAGTTTTTTTTATCCGTGGAAACTCAGAATTTGTATGGAACAAATATTTTGTACCCAATTTTTTTATCAGTTAATATCTATGATAGTTTAAAACATATTATATATATATATATATCATAGAAAAAATAAAAGTTTTTATTTAAATAGAGAAGGGTATTTCCTAATTCTGTTGTCCTCGTTGTAGTTGTAAGAAAGTATATGGCGTGGTCACTCGTGCTACCTAACCCAATCATAAAATATATTATATAATTTTATTAATTATAAATTTCTCTTTATTGGTTAGTGACAAGGCAAGTTTTGTGCCATGAATTACAGTTGAACCAACAATTTAAATTTATTTATTACTTCCTTTAGTGTTGGTTTTGAAAGTGAATTAGGTGCGTTATTATATATACAGTAAAATAATGATTTACACATGTTGGCATGGTCTTGGGTTCGTAAAATTTTAAATAAATCACAATTTTTAAAATATATTTGTTAATTTAACTAAAGAATAAATTATATATTTCTTTTGCAGTTCTAAATTTTAATTTTAACTATAAAATTGATATTCATATTAATAATCGAGATCTACAGTCACAAATAAATATTAACATTTACAAATGTTTATATTTAATCTCTAAATAATTTGGATATATATATATATGAAAGTATAGTGTTAACATCTAATATTAAATAGTTATGGTGTTATTTTGTAAATAATTAAAAAATTTAGTATTATAAAAACTCTTTTTTCTATAGAAAAAATATTAGCCCCAAAAAACAGAGATTAAGAACGAAGATATAATTGATTTTCCATTCGTGATCATATTCGGATCATAGGTTGAAAGCAAAGGTAGATCTCGGTGTGGATATTCTAGAGGCTTCGTACATTCGGAGCTCACATCATACACTCTTCCGTATTCAACAAAACAAGTAACTCTAAGAATCGTTCTTCATGTTTTGGTGAAACCTTGCATGACCCCTTCCTGAAACATTACTACATCTATATTTGGATTGTTATAAAACGCTTCTGCTACCCCGTTGGAAACCTACGGTGGTATCAGAGCGTCTGGTCATCTGTATTTAAGATTTGGGATCAATTTTTGGACGAAAAACGAATCAAAATTTGTCAAAAATCGTGATGTTGGTTCTTGCTTGAGAGTTCGACTTAATTGAACGGCAGTTTGGTTCGATTGAGTCGAAGCTAAAATATCGCGATGGGTCATCCCAAAAGATGATCGTTCGATTGAGCCATGAGACGAATACATCGAGTCAATAGAGATGTCGACGGGCTTCATAAAACATGATTTTGAAGTTCGATATCATGACAATTTTATCAGACGACCGTATGATTCGACCATTGGACCGAATGAGGTATCTGTCCAATCCACAATAATTGAGTTCTAATGATAAATTGTTTATCATTTAGCTTTTCCTTCAAATTAGACGTGTGATGCGTTATCAGAGTTAAATATAACCTAATCTACCCGCAAGTGCACGGCACGTGTGTAGTATTTTAGGTGTCGATCCCACAGAGACTATGCAACGCTACCTAAACCCGAACTACGAATCAAACTTGCTAACGAAAGAGTGGTGATGAAGAATGAAATACTAAAAGTGACTAAACTACTTGGGTTCTAACGATGAGATAAACGTCCTAGGAAACCGGTTTCACCACAAGACTACCAAAACC
>CM071861.1:20450218-20465594 GCA_036759665.1 Gynandropsis gynandra
AACAGCTCGGGCATGTGCTTGCCCGAGTCGTGTGGTTTGTCCTGTCCAAAGCCCCGTGGGTTCTGCCCGATCGTGTAAGGCTTGTACCCGACCGGGTGGAGGCTTCTCCATGCTCAATCTCGTCCCGTTTGTCCCGTGATGATCCCCAAAGTTGCTCCTTAGCTCCGTGCATGTTCCTTTAGCCTCCAAAATATCCAAATACGCGTAAAAACCTGTAAGAACATGAAAAGCACGAAAGCAAGTAAAACGGATACGGAATCATACGTAAAACATCACATATGTATCAAAAACGTCTCCTAAATCGTGCAAGAAATACGTATGAAAACGAGATGATCAACGTGTGAATCGGTTCTTGTTTACATAGAATGACCTGACAACCAGGAGGCATGTAGTTCAAGAATTAGATTAATTTGTCTATAACATGAGATGTTTAGTGGGATAAAACACTTAGTTCTTGTATACGCCTAGACTACCCGGGTGACATGAATTTAATTGTTATCCGACCATAAGATGAAGGATGAACTCAACTATATCAATAGGAACAACCTAACAACCAGGTGACTATGTGATGTAGAGCTGCATGTTTAGATTAGGAATTTTATGGTGACAGAATTTGTAATCAACCTACTTTATATGTTTGGGAAATGTCTTGACAACTAAGAGGCTCAAGTATATAGTTGTAGGTTAGTGCTAATATGAAATTGGATTTATACATTGATTAGCGTGCATATCATAGAGATAAAAGTCTATGCCTTTATGATATTGGGATGTTCATTCTGTTTTGTTTATGTTTTATTGTTTAATTGTTAACAGATTTCTCGAATATGTCCCCTTTGTTCTTGCATTCCATCATTGAGATCCACAAACTTGTTTGCGATAACTTCGAGGATCGGCAAGACAATCTACGGCTGGTTTTGATTCATGAGAAGTTGATCCATGTGATTGATAAGCCCGCTCCGGTAGACCCTGACCTCGCGAATCCAGACGTCATCAATGCTTTTGTGAAGCATGATGATGATTGCACTACTGTAAAGTGCATCATCTAGGCATCAAATAAGTGCTAAACTCTAAAGGCAGTATGAGGATATGACTCCTCCACAGATCATCGAACATCTTAAGAATATGTATGGATTACAAATTCGTACAACAAGGTATCAATTTTTGAAGACTTTGTTCAAGTCCAGTTAGACTGTAGACTCCCCGGTATTGCCCCATGTTCTAAAGATGATAAGTCTTATGGAACAACTTGAAAAGCTAGGGTGCATGTTCGGAAAAGAGTTGCAATAGGATCTGATCTTACAGTTAACTTCAACATGAACAAGATGGATGTTGATTTGCATGAGATGCATAACATGTTGATGGATTACCAAAATGATACATTCATAGAGGTGAAGGAGTCCAGTGTTGTGTTGTTGCGTGTTGTGTTGTTGGTGGCCAATCCTCTTATGAGAAGAGAAAGAGACAGAAAATACCCAAAAAGGCTGGTGTGACCAAGGCCAAAAGCACTGCTAGCAAGGCCAATCGGTCAGATGCTAAGTGTTTCTTCTGTCAGAAGAAAGGTCATTGCACTACAAATAAAATACGAAATTTGCAACGGACGGAGCAACGGATCCGTACATTGATGACAAATTCCAATGGATTGCAACGGATACACGAGAACTTCCAAGGGCAAACATTCGTTGCAATCCGTCGCAACTTTCAACGGGCGGTCAACGAATAGCTATCGTTGCTCTCGTCCATTGTAATTCATTGTAAATTTCAATGGACGGTCTACGGATCGATTCCATTGCCATCATTCATTGGAACCCCGTTAGAAAACCACTAGAAAAAGTCCAACAGACATCCGTTGCAAACTGTAGCGGATGTCCGTTGGAAAGTGTAACGGATGCCCGTTGAAATTGTTAATTTCGAGGATTACCGGTGGAATAATTTCACGTGAACTTGCAACGGGCATCCGTTGACATTGCCAACGGATGCCCGTTGCAAAAAAGTTATTTAATTATAACTATCAAGGTTTTAGCGTCAAACCATCAACAACAAATATATTTTCAACAAAATATCGTCTTCTTCAAATAGAGATATATATAGATTGAGAGAGTGGATGTATAGAAGAAAAAATTCTATAACCGAAGATATTACACAAGAATTCTTACACGGATTGGAGCAATTCATAAGTTTTGCATCGATGCAACCTTTGTGTAAAAAACGCGGTACAATGTTATGTCCATGCAAAAGATTCAAAAACATGAAGTATCGAAGTCAAGAAATTGTTTGAAAACATCTTTACAATGTGGGTTTCGTTGAGAATTACGAATTTGATTATTTCACGGTGAAAATTGCAGCGTTAGAGATATTGTGCAAGAAGCACAAGTAGAAAGAAATGAAGAAGTTATTTATAAAGCATCAACAACCAATCCATATGTGAAAATGGTATCAGATGCTTTTGCTGGAGTTGTTCATGAACAACCGCATGAAGAGATGTCGAACATCGATACACGCTGATTCTTCAACCTATCGTATTCGGAGAAACATCCTATGAAGGTTACCGTGAAGATCAGTCCCACTTATCTTTATCATCAAGATTGATGAGTATAAAAACAGATTACAATGTTGATGAAAATTGCATGGATTCATTTCGAAAAACCATTCGTGAATATTTACTAAAAAATAATCAAGCTCCCGAGAAATACTACGAAACAAAGAATGTTTTAAAAGATTTTGGAATGTCACATGAGAAAATTGATATTTGTAGAAACAATTGCATGTTGTTTTGGAGAAATGATAAAAACTTGTTGGAATGCAAGTTTTGCGGTGCAAGTAGATTTCGACCAAAAAAACCATCTTCACGTAAATATGTACTAAACAAAAAATGTTCTATATGCTTGTGGAAAACGGGTTGAAAAGGTTATTTGAATCGAAAAAAAAACCGATGCGACAATGAGATGACACACAGAACACTCGACAAGTGAAGGTACAATGCAACAACCATCGGATGGTAAGGCTTGGAAATATTCAATGAAATTTCCTGAGTTCGCGTATGAAACGAGAGATGTTTATCTTTGCATGTGCACCGAAGGTTTTAGTCCATATAGATAATCTAGAAGTCAATATTCTCTTCCGGTGATTTTTTCTCCGTATAATTTGCCTCCCGATATGTGTTTGAAAAGAGAGGTAATATTTCTGACGTTGCTGATTCCAGACCCAGAACATCCGAAGAAAAGTTTCAATATCTTTTTGTAACCCTTAATTCATGAATTAAGATATTTGTAGAATGAATAAATTCTTGCTTATGACGTGAATACGCAGCAAAATTTTACATTGAAAGCAGTCTTATTGTGGATAATTAGAGACTTTCCTGCCTATACAATGTTATCTGGATGGCGCACACACGGGAGATTAGCATGTCCATATTGTATGAGGATACAGATTCATTTTGACTACTACATGGTAAGAAACCATGTTGGTTTGATTGTCATAGAAGATTTCTTCCTTGTGGACATGCTTTCAGGAAAGATAAAAACAATTTCCAAAGAACGTGGTACAAAAAGAAGAGGTACTGTGCATGCAAACCGGAACAGAAATCCTTTACGAAAGATTGAACACAATGGTGATTTACAAGATAAACATAGTATCTTTTGGGAACTACCATATTGGAAATCATTGATATTACGTCATAATTTAGATGTTATGTATATCAAAAATAACTTTTTCGATAACATCATCAATATTGTTTTGAATGTGGCGGGTAAAACTAAGGATAATATACAATCAAGAAAATATTTGAAGGCAATATGCCGACGACCTGAGTTGGAATTAACGGATGGAAGGTCACCTATCCCAGTATTCAGATTGTCTGGTATGGCAAAAATAGAATTATTAAAGTGGTTAAAAGAAGACGTTAAGTTTCCAGATGGATATGCATCGAACATTGCTCGATGTGTGGATATTGTTGGTTCGAGGCCGATCAGGTTGAAAAGTCACGATTTTTACGTTTTCATGTAGTGACTCATTCCAATTGCATTTGCTGAGCTCTTACCACATAATGTTCATGATGTGCTATGCAGAATCATCATATTTTTTAAAGATATATGTTCAAGAAGTTTAAAAAGGGATGACTTGAAATTAATGAAAAACAATATCTCTGAAGTATTATGTTCATTGGAAAAAGTTTTTCCGCCTTCATTTTTCGATGTCATGGAACATTTGCCAATACATTTACCAGTTGAGGCAATACTCACTGGGCTAGTTGAATTCAGATGGATGTATTCTTTCAAACGGGTTTTCTTTCATTTAAAGAAAAAAACAACAAACAAAGCCGCGGTTGAAGGATCTATTGTCAAACAATACTTGTTGGTAGAAGTCACATATTTCAGCAATTTATTTCGAGTCGTATAGCTAGATGAAAGAACGACATGCAACAGATGATCACACAAACTATCTATATCAATATAATCCGCAATTTGGCACAATTCCTGAGATGTTTACACCGATTGGACGTACTGGAGGTAAATCCGAGGAATTTTGGTTAACACCAAAGGAGTATAATCACGTCCACACATATATATATTTATGAATCCCGTTCGAAAGGTACAAAACAAGATTATTCAATCTTTTAAATATATAAGTATATATATACAAAATTAACGTATATTCATTATACATGATATTTGATGAAGAAGTAATTGGTTTATATCCTCGTCTAAACGCTAATGAACTCACAGACATGAAAGTTCAACATTATGGCTCGTGGTTGAGAGATTACGTAAGTACTTGTGTATACGTATATTAAAATTAATTGCATTGATTATAAAGTATTCAATTGTTTTTATGTTAAACAGGTGAAATATTCTGATGAAAGACTTCCAACGTGGTTAAAAGATTTGGCAAATGGTCCTGCACAAAATCTAAATACAATAATGTGTAAATTAAATGATGTGTAAATATAGTCGAAAAATCTCTAATTGAACAATCGAAATGTAAATACAATAATGTGTTACGTAAATGATGTGTAAATGATGTGTAAATACAGTCGCAGAATCTCCAATCGAACAATCGAAATGTAAATACAATCAAAGAATATATAAATGATGTGTAATATTTTTAAAATTTCATATGATCTAATACCAATGGGCATCTGTTGGAAATGTTAACAGATGCCCGTTAAAGTTTTTCTAACGGGCATTCGTTAGAAGAGGTTAACGGATGACTGTTAAACATTTTTAATGGCCTTAATAATGGTAACGGGCATCCGTTAGTAAATGGTCATGGATGCCCGTTAGAAATTTTGTAACGAGTGTCCGTTACAATTTGCAACTGAAGCTCGTTGCAAAGTGTCATCATAACTACCTAGTCTACGATATTTTCCAACGGGCATCCGTTGTAAATTATAACGGATACCCGTTACATTGGAAGACGAACCGCCGTTTTGGCGTCCGTTGCCTCGGGAACACGTATTTTCAACAGACATCCGTTGGAAATTGTAACAGATGTCCATTGGAGAAACAGAACATCGTGTCACTTTATTGCATCCGTTGAGTTAATGCCCATTTGGAAATTTCTGCATATATACCATTGAACAGTTTCATTATCAACATAAATCAAAGCTTCAAATCCTCTCACACACAACAATCACACTAATAAATACTAAACAAAAAATAAGGGCTAGACGATTCATAGATTCGGGAGGTATGTTGATGGGTTCAGTGGGAGCCCCTCCCCCGCCTCTACAGCCACCATATCGCCCTCTTTTACCAATATCGGTACCGTCGATATTTGATGAAGAGGACGATATGGTGGATATCGATTCCTTAATCGATAATTTCGACGGGCATCCCACCCTTCCAATTATCGATCCTAATCGTCCTCTCAAGGCGCTATTATAAAATTTAATGTTATATGCATATATATTGTTGTAATTTATAAATGTTATCTAAATATTTAATTTTCATGTGCAGCTTTGACTTGGATGATGTTCCAAAACATACGAACAACATCATCATCTAAGGGTCCTTACAGGACAACTCTTTTATTCTTGGCAAGTTACCCCAGAAGTTATACGCCACCGATGGTGGTATACCTTCATCGTAAGTTTATTTAAAGTAATTTTTTTAAAATGATTAATTATATATGTTCTAAACTAACTCATTATAATTTATTTTGCAGCGCGCATACAGATGGCGGAAGAAGGATACGTCACGTATCTACATGGCTTGGATGCGCAACGTACAAGCCCGCATGCGCTTGATGATGAACAACGCCAAGCGCAACTACTACACCAAGAATCGCAAATCGACATGGGCAACGAACAAGGTCTTCAATCAACTTATTCAACATTGGGAGTCTGAGGACTTTAAGGCTAAGAACGAGAAGGCCAAAAATGTCGGTACGACGAGAAGGTTCCCGGAGATGATCCACATCGCCATGCTTCGGGATCAAAATCATTCCCGAAGAGGAAGCAAGAATTTGTAAATTTCTTATTATTTAATTTTTTTTACAATATTTATATTAATATATTTATTTTATATAACAGGTGCAACGAATAAGAAGAGAACCGAATCTTCTTGAGCTGGTAATGGAAACCCACGCCAAGAAGAAACCGGTCGTCGAAGAGAGCGACAAACTTGAACTCGTCGACCCTCGAACGGAAAGAACCGTGAAAGGTGTGACATATAAGATCACACAACAATCACAAGCTTGTCGTTCAACTCCCGACGAGCTTACTCCTTATTTGGACGTAAACAATTATTATTTATATTTCGATTAATAATAAAATATTCCTAACCATTCTAACTCTAATTTTGTTTGATTTGTAGTCGGTTAGACCGTACAAGGGGCGTCGATACGGTCTCGCTGCACTGCAAAAGGATATCGTCGAGGACGCCACGACAAGACCTCCCATGGTCTAAGAGAGCTAACGCAACAACAACGTATAGAGGATCTCGAAGCACACCTTCGAGAAACCCGAGCCTAGCTTCAAGAAACTCAATCACAAATGCAGCACATGGAGAGCGTCATAGAATTGATATCTGGTCGGGCGAGGGAATCAACGCCGCGTTAAGAACCGGGTATCGATTCGGATGCAACGCCTTCACGAGATGCTGGTGACCATAGGAATGACATGAGCCCCACAGATTTAGATAAAATGTAATAGAATTAGGTTTTATTTTTTTGTAAGAACTTTTATTATATTAATTAAGGTTATTTGAAATTTGTTTTTATTTTTTAAAATTTATTATTTATTATTATTTTATTTTTTAAAAAACTCCAACGGATGTCCGTTGCCATTTCCCGCCAATTTATAACAGATGCCCATTGCCATTTCCCGTCACTTTGCAATGAATGCCCGTTGCAAAGTTTCAATTCTCGCTTATTTTTTTTCCAACTGAGTGGCAATGGATATCCGTTACAAATAGGTAAGGGGCATCCGTTAAAATTTTGTAACGAGCATCCGTTGCAAATTTGTAGCGGGCATCCGTCACTTTTTTTTAACGGACATCCGTTACAATTTGGCAATGGCATAATCCGTTGCGCTTCCGTTACAAATTTGCAACAGATAATATCCGTTGTAATGTCGTTGGGAATCTCAATGGATCTCGATTTGTAACGAGCGATTCCCTACGGTCGCGGATCTGTTTTCGTTTGTTGGGAAACAGTCATTGCAACAAAATTTAGGTGATTTCCAACGGATATGTCCGTTGGAAATCGCATGTTTTTTGCAGTGTTGGAAGAGAAAATACAAGGAATACCTTGCGTCTCTTGGTGACAAGAAACGGGGTAAGACTTCCATGAAAAATGTTTTCATGATATCTTTAACTACTATTGATTCCTATAAATCGGTATTGGATACTGATAGCAGCTTCAACATCTGCAATATGTCGCAGGGGTTGAGGATCAATAGAAGGTTTGATAGAGGAGAATTCAGTCTAAAGGTTGGAAATGACACAAGTATTGCTGCTCTAGTCATAGGATCGATTTCTCTTTGTATGCATACAGGCAAGACCTTATTATTAGAAGAATGTTATTGTGTTTCGAAATTTGTTCCGAAAATCATTTCCATTTCTATGTTAGACAAACATGGTTTTAAGACAGTTTTGAGTGATAACATTTGCTCTATTTATCATGATGATGATTTATGTGCGAATGGTTATCTTCAACAAGGTATATATGTCTTATCTCATGTAAATATTCAATATATTAACATGCACGTTTCTGGTCATAAGAAAGAGTTATATGATCATCTAAATCATACTTTCTTTTGGCATTGTAGACTTGGTCATATGGGTGAGAAGAGAATCAAGAGGTTGTATAAAGATAGCCTTCTGGGTCATTATGATTATGAATCATATGCAACTTGTGAGTCTTGTCTGACGGGTAAAATGACCAAATCTTGATTTACTAGAACCAGAGAGAGAGCTACGAAACTTTTAGGAATCATACATACTGATGATGTGGACCTATGAAAGTTCAAGCTAAGGATGGATATTTGTATTTCATCACTTTCATTGATGATATATTCGAGATATGAGTTTGTGTCGCTTATGAAACATAAATCCGAATATTTTGAAATGTTCAAGAGATTTTGTAGTGAAGTGGAGAAACAAACCGAAAAGAGTATCAAGGTGTTGAGGTCTGACCGGGGTGGAGGATATCTAATTCATGATTTTCTCGATTATCTAAGACAAAATGGGATTTTGTCGCATCGGGCTTCTCTTGGGACACCCCATCATAATGATGTTTCCGAAAGAAAAAATCGGACTTTATTAGATATGGTTCAATCTATGATGGAGTTCACAGATCTTCCAATAAATATATCGAATCATGCTTTAGAAGCGGCAACATATCTTTTGAACAAAGTTCCCAGTAAAGCCGTCTATAAGACACCATATGAGATATGAAAAGGACGAAAACCCAACCTAAAACACAGAAAGGTTTGGGGTTGTCCTACGTTCATAAAGAGACTGCAATTAGACAAGCTACATTTCATTTTTGATAAGTGTAGACTCATCGGTTATCCTAAGAAAACTATAGGATATTATTTCTACCACCCTTCTGAGTATAAAGTGTTTGTGGTCAGAACTGCAATCTTTCTGAAAAGGGAATTTCTTGAAGAAGGAATTCATGGTGGAGAAATGGTTCTTGATGAAATTCAAGAACCTAGTGACCCAGCACATGCTCAAGAACATCAGATGTCAAGTGAGTAGCCTTGGTTGAGTGATCTAATGTTGAACCAAAGGGCTCCATCTTCAAATGTTGAAGTGAAAGCACTTGTTCAAGAGCAAGTTCAATAACAAGTTCAACAAGACATTCCAATGCATGTAGGACCTGTTGCACAAGCCTTTTTGAGAAGGTCTACCTGTTCTCGACATACGCCTGAAAGATTGAATCTGTTGGTGTAGGAGGACGTGATTGGTCAAAGAGATGATGATCCATTGACTTTCTAAGAAGCTATACAAGGTCCAGATTCTGAGAAATGGTGAAGGCCATGGAATCTGAGATGGAATCTATGAAGATCAACGAAGTATGGACTTTGGTTGATTCTTCTGAGACTTCCAGAACAATTGGTTGTAAATTGATTTACAAGAAGAAGATTGGAAAGGATGGGCAGGTAGAGACCTATAAAGCCCGTCTAGTAGCAAAGGGTTATAGCCTATGTGAAAGGATTGACTATGAAGGAACGTTCTCCCCTGTGGCAATACTTAAATATGTTCGGATTCTCCTTGCAATAGCTACCTACTATGACTTTGAGATATGACAAATGGACATGAAAACAACTTTCCTTAACGGAGAGCTCCAAGAAGAAGTTTATATGACTTAACCTGAGGGTTTCAAGTTACCATCTCAATGTGATATGGTGTGCAAGCTTCAAAGGTCCATCTATGGACTTAAGCAAGCTTTTCGGAGCTGGAACATGCGTTTTAACAAAGCAGTTGAAAAGTTGAACTATGTTAGATGCGATGAAGAACCTTGTGTGTACAAGAAGGTTAGTGGAAGCATGGTTGTCTTCCTTGTGTTGTATGTAGATGACATATTGTTCATAGGGAATGACATACCAGCCTTGCAAAAGACAAAGTCATGGTTGTCTGATCAGTTCTCCATGAAGGATCTAGGAGAAACGATCTATATTCTAGGAATAAAGATCTATAGGGATAGATCAAAGAGGTTGTTTGGATTTTCCCAATTCCAATACATTGACAGTATCGTAAGACGATACAACTTGGAAAATTACAAGAAAGGCTATCTTCTGATAGGCACTGGAATTACTCTCTCTTGGAAAGATTGTCTTAAGATTTGGGAAGAGAGAGAATGCATGATTGAGATCCCATATGCTAGCACAGTGGGAGCAATCATGTATTCCCCGACATGTACTAGGCCTGACGTAGCCTAACCGCTAAGTGTAGCAAGTAGATATCAGACAGATCCTGGTGAGAGACACTAAAAATTGGCAAAAACCATCCTTAAGTACTTGAGAAGGACTAAGGAAAATTTCCTCATATATGAAAGTTCTATCTTGGAGTTAGAAGGGTTTACTGATGCGATTCAAGTTAAACTAAATTAATCTAAACTACCCGCAAGTACACGACACGTGTGTAGTACTCTAGGTGTCGATCCCACGGGGACTATACAACACAGACTAAACTCAAACTAGAATCAAACTTGTTACGATGAAATATTGGTTGTGAGATGAAATAATGAAAATACAGTAAACTATTGAGTTCTTGAAAAATGAGACAAACGTTCTAGGATACGGTTTCGTCGTAAAGCTTCTGAAACCAACTATCGATCTATCTAATCGTGTGTTCCCAATTAAGATATCTAAGGTGGATGATCATAATGTAATTCTTACCCCCTCTCAAGGCATAGGAACATGGTTCAATTGAGTTATCCGTACTTTCATGGCTGATACCCCAAACTAAACCCATACGATCTATGATTCATTCGATTAACCCTCAACCATTACTACTCTACTTTCGTGACCTAGTCTCAGTTGTTCTAAGCCTGATATTCTAGGATTAGAATTCTCCTTTCGGTCCTTCTCCTAATCTCTAACACATGCATCTACTTGGCCTTTGTAAATACAAGGCATTCAACGCTCAGACAAAGAATAAATTAGAAAACGAGAAATTGAATTCATGAATAAATCGAAAGATGTTCTGGGATAGCCATGGTTTAATCCCTTCTCTTAGAACAAATCAACTACTTAGTCATGAGTTTGAAATCAAACAACTCAAATGAAATAGATAGAGTAAGGAGCATAGAAATAAAACGAGGCGTCGTACCGATTCGATATTCCGTCTCCTTGCTTGTCTCCCGTCAAGAGGACTCTCTCCTATGGTGGATGGTGAATGGTTAATGAATAATGGATGAATGATGTCTCTTATGTGCTCTTGAAACTCTTGTGATGGAATTGATATATCAAGTGTACCTCACGAACTGGAAAGCTGAGAAGTCAGAATAGAAGAAGAACATGAGACTAATCGTCAAAATTATGGAAGATGATCATCAATTGTACATCGGAATCATTCCATTGATGATGTCATTGGGGAAATTTGTGATGGTAAAAAGATAAGAGGTAAACCAATGGTGAATTATCATGATATGGTAAAATTCACATGTTTTACATCTCAAATGGAACCTAAGAATGTGGGTGATGCGTTAAATGATGAATCCTGGATAAAAGCCATACATAAAGAATTAGAATATTTTGTGAGGAATGATGTTTGGTCATTGGTACCTCGTCCAGTTGATGTAAATGTAATTCGAACAAAGTGGATTTTCAAGAACAAACCAATGAAAATAGTGATATTGTTGGAAATAAAGCTAGATTGGTTGTTCAAGGTTACAAACTAGTTGAAGGTATTGATTTTGATGAGACTTTTGCACATGTTGCTGGATTATAGTCTATTAGATTATTGCTTTGAATTGCTTATTCTCTTGGTTTCAAATTGTTTCAGATGGACGTCAAAAGTGCATTTCTAAATAGGATATTGCAAGAAGAGGTATACGTCAAACAACCCAAAGGATTCGACGATCCTCATAATCCTGATCATGAGTACAAATAGAAGAAACCTCTATATGGACTCAAAAAAGCATCTCGTGCTTGGTATGACAAGCTTACAAGTTTTTTTTTAATCAAGAACAGATACAATAGAATGGGAGTAGACAAAACTTTGTTTATAATGCTAATTAATAAAACTCTTTAGGTTGCTCAAATTTATAATGATGATATTGTGTTTTGATCAAAATCACTAAAGAAAGTAAATTGTTTTGTACGAACCATGAAAGACGAGTTTGAAATGAGTATGTTTAGTGAGCTAAATAACTTCCTTGGTTTGTAGATGAAATAACTTATAGAACCATTTGTATCCCTAAGTAAATATGCAAAAAATCTGGTCAAAATGTTTGAAATGGTTCGAAGTAAATAAGAAAATACTTCTATATATACTACAACAAAACTCACTAAAGATTTCAGAGGGAAAAGATGAAGATGCGAAGTTGTACAAAAACATGATTGGAAGTCTACTGTATCTTACTGCAAGTAGACCAAACTTGTGTTTGAGTGTAGAGATTTGTGTTAGATATCTAGCAATCCCTAAGAAATTACATTTTCTTGCAGTAAAATGAATCATCAAATATGTGAAAGGTACCGATAACTATGGCATTTTATATACCAATGATACTAATTGTGAACTTACTCGATACTGTAATGCAGATTGGTGAGGTAATGCAGATGACAAGGCACTACAAAAAAGCAGACTATTTCCAATGAACATATCCGTTTGAAATCGCCAAATTTCTGTTGGAATGAGCGATTCCCAACAGATGACAACAGATCGAGAGCCATTAGGAATCGCTCGTTGCAAATCAAGATCCGTTGCGATTCCCAATGGGGTTAAAATGGATATTATCCGTTGAAATAGTCCATGAATGAGCAACATAAAACTCTGCTGGTAGATTGTAACGGATAACCGTTACAATATCTGCAACGGATGCCCGTCACAAAGTCGCAACAGATGCCCGTTACAGCCCAAGAAACACCCGTTGACAATTTGTAATTGACATGTGTTGTTCATCCGTTGGTATGAAAAATGCGTGGAAATTGAAGGGTTGCAACGGACGCCCGTTAGCCAGATGACGGGAAATGACAACAAAATTCCATTACAAAATGGCAGGAATTTTTGGATTTCAAAGGATGCCCGTTACAATTTTTAAAAACTGTCAACGGGCATCCGTTGGGAATTTTATGAAAACAATTGAACAAAAATTAAAAATAAACTTAAAAACCTTAATTAATTAAAAAATTCTTACAAAGAATAAAAAAGTTATTACAAAAATGAAAACATAATTTCTATTACATATCATCTAAATTTTTGCATCTGAATCAATAATCTGGTCTTGTCGCGGTGTTGTTTCTCACGTCTAATATTGCGGTTGATACGCTCGGCCGGTTAGAAATTCTATAACGCTCTCCATGTGTCACATCTGTGCTCGAGTTTCTCGAAGTTGTGTTTCGAAATGCTCGATACGTCATTCTTGCGTATAACTTTCTTGAACCAAGGGGGTACCGTCGTGGCGTCCTTGACGATATCCTTTTGAAGCGAACCGAGACCGTATAGGTGCCCCTTATACGGTCTTACTGACTACAAAATAAAAAAGCTAAAGTTAGAATCTTTAGAAAATATTTTATTTACTAATCAAATTACAAACAATAATTTTTTTCTTTACCTCCACATAAATTTTGTCCTTTTGTTAAGGACTGAGATTGTAAGGAGTTGAATCGCAAGCTTGTGTTTGTTGTGTGATCTTATCTATCACAGCTTTTATGGTCCGTTCCGCTTGAGGATCGACGAGTTCAGGTTCGTCGGTCTCTTCCCCTTCGACCGATTTCTTCTTTGCATATGTCATATAACATAAATATAATTATATAAATATTATAAAAAACAAAAAATTTAATTAATAACTTAATGAAATTTACCAATTCTTTCTTTCTTTTTTACGAATGATTTTGATCCCGAAGTATGGCGATGCGGACCATCTCCGGGAACCTTCTCGCCGTACCGACATTTTTTGGCCTTCTCGATCTTGGACTTGAAGTCCTCAAACTTCCAATGTTGGACGAGTTGGTTGAATACCTCGTTCATTGCCCATGTCAGTTTGACATTCTTCTTGTAGAAATTGCGTTTGGCGTTGTTCATCATGAAGCGCATTCGGGCTTGCATGTCGTGCATCTAAGCTGTGTAGATGCACGACGTATCCTTCTTCCGCCATCTGTATGCGCGCTGCAAAATAAATTATAATAAATTAGTTTAGAATAAATGTAATTGATTAGTTTAAATACAATTTTTATATTATTTTTAACTTAACATTAAAGTACACCACTATTGGCGGTGTATAACTTCTGTCGTCACCTGCGAGGAATAATAGAGTCGATCCTGTAGTGATCCCAGGATGATGTTGTTGTTCTTATATTTGAGAACATGATTAACATCAAACCTGCAAATGAAAATGAAATATTTAGATAATATTTATAATTAAAAACAATATAAATTAATAATTTGAATTCTTACCATAACGTCTTGTCATGGTTATCAAGATCGATAATCGGAAGGGTGAGACGCCCGTTGAAATTATTGATTAAGGCGTATATATCCACCATATTGTTCTCTTAATCAAATATCGGTGATGGAGGCCGATATGGTGGCAGTGGAGGCGGGGTAGGGCTCCCGTCGAACCCGCCAATATACCCCCACATCCTATAAATCGCCTAGCCTCATTTTGTGTTTTGTGTTTAAAAGTGATTGTGTGTGATAGATTTGTAACATTTGAGAGGATTTTAATTTAGATTTGTGTTGAAAATAAAACTGTGTAAAGTTTAATATACAGAAATTTCCAACAGATGCCCATTGGAAAAACGTCCACTCAATGGACACAATTGATCGTCTCGTTTAATACATATTTTCTGCATGATTTTAGAGATGTTTACGATATACTTGCGATGTTTATGTATGATTTTGTATCCGTTTTACTCGTTTTTTGTTTTCGTGTTCTTACAGGTTTTAATGCAAATTTGGTTCATTTCAAAGCTAAGGAACGTACACGGGACAAAGTGCTATCATCAAGGATTGTAACGAAGCAAACGGGGTGAGAAACGGGGCAAGAAAATAAACTGCATGGCCAACACAATGCATAGCAGGACCGGGTTGAGCAAACAAACACATGCTCGAGCATGCATTAGCCAATGCCCGACGTGCTCAATGGGAAACACCAATGCCCGACCGTGCACTAACTCCAGCATGACTGTGCTAAGCATTTGACATAAATGAATGACCGATCAGCACTCAATTGCACGACCGGGCTCATTATCCACAGCCCCTACACG
>CM071861.1:20465599-20521514 GCA_036759665.1 Gynandropsis gynandra
ACACGACCGGGCTACTCAACCAGCAACCTACTGCACGACCGTGCACCTATTCTTGCACGACCAAGCGTTTGAAACAGAAACTTCCCCGAACCTCATGCACGATCCCGGCTCCTAAGGTGCACGGTCGAGCACTCTTCAAAGGATATGCCCGATCGAGCTCACCATCTTGCATGGCCGGGCATGGAGGCACACGGACCTGAAACGCAGAAAAGGAAACGTTCAGCCGTGAAGAAGAAAAGGAAGATTACTAAAGAAGAATGGAAAATCATGGCCAAAAGGGAAAGAAGGAGAGAAATGAGAAAGAATAGAAGAGGAAATAAGACATATTCAATCATTTTATAGAGAATTACAAACACGTTACAAAGGGATGTTACAGACGTGAGAGACAGAGACAGAGAGGAAGAAGACAGAGACTTTCAGGAGACATTCAAGTGACATCGAACAGGGATTTCGGTTTCATTTGGTTTTCATGTTCCTTAAACTATCTATTTTGATTATTTTTGTTTGCGCACGTATGAGCGAGTAGTTGTTTTGTTCTAGGAGAAAGGATTAGCCCTTGGCTATCCCGATACCGCTTTTGATTTATCTTTTAATACAATTTCCCATTTTCGTTTATTTATTCTTTGTCTGAGTGCTTGAATGAGTTGTATTTACGAAGGCCAAGTAAATGCATGTGTTAGGGACTAGGAGATGGACCGAAAGGAGAATTCTAGTCCTAGAAGATCAGGTTTAGAACAACCGAGGTTAGGCCACGAAAGTAGGGTAGCAGCGGTTGAGGGTAAAACGGATGAATCACAAAACTTATGGGTTTAGCTTAAGGTGTCAGCCACGAAAGTAGGGGATAACTTGACTAGATCACGTGTCTATGCCTTGAGAGAAGGTAGATATCATATTAGGAATGCATGCCTTAGATAACTTAATTGGGATTGCATGATTAGATAGGTTGATGTTGGTTTCGGTAGTCTTGTGGTGAAACTGGATTCCTAGAACGTTTGTCTCACTGTTAAGAATTCATAGTTTATTTATTTTTAGTATTTTAATCTTAAAACCAAGATTCGTTCGTTTGCAAGTTTGATTCGTAGTTTGAGTTTAGGTTGTGTTGCGTAGTCCCTGTGGGATCGACACCTAGATTGCCACACACGTGTCGTGCACTTGCGGGGAGTTTAGGTTAATAAATGTTTAAATTTGCATCGCATCAACAATTAATTGACACGATGTTCTGTGTGTATCAATTAACCGAATCAGTTGTGGATGTATTCTCCGTCTATGTTAGTTCTTGCGAGAATATCCTCCCGATTGTCTGTATCAATTAACCAAATCGGTTGCGGATGATCGGTTTGCAACGGATCTTCTTTTTCATATGTGCTTATAATTCCTTGGGCTTGATCTTTACTACGCCCCACCAATCCTCTCTTTGTCGTTTCAATGTTGTTGATATATAACATACTTGATCTGCCTGATCTATTGCGATGAATGGATCATACTTACCATATTATCGTCTCGGATTGATGTTAATTCCTCCCCGTCGATTTTTTCGTGTTCCATGTTCTATTGTTGGGTGGAACCACTGACATTTAAAAAGTATTACCTTCAACCCAATGAGACCGAGATATTCCATCTGTATGATTTGGTGCAAAATATCGTAGATGTTATCACCCTCTATTTCACTATTAACGCACACACCGTAATTGTATATGCATCTATGTTTTCCATGTGCAATTTGTAGCCGCGAGTAAACAAAATTGGTCAACGCATAGCATTTCGTGCATAACCATTAGCCAAATCTTTTAACCGCGTAGAAAGTCTCTCATCAGAATATTTCACCTATATAACATAAAAAAACAAATGAATACTTTATAATATACACAATTAATTTTAATATATATAAAAAGTACACACGAGTTGTTAGGTAATCTCTCAATCACGATCCATAATGTTGAAATTTTATTTATGTGAGTTCATCTGCATTTAGATGAGGATATGTAACAATTCTTCATCAAATATCTTGTATTGAAAATACGTTGATATTATATATATATATATATATATTAATTGTGTTTAAAAGGTTGATTTTCATTGTTTTGTACCTTTCGAAAGGTAATAACTCTTGACAATTTACCTTTCGAAAGGTAATAAATCAATGATTTCCAATAAGGTAGTTCCCAAAAGATACTACGTTTATACCAGTTATGCCATTCACCTTAGCCTTTTGATCGATGCCCATGATCTCCACCACATTCTATCGATTCTTGTAAATCGCCCATTGTGTTCAACCTTTTGTAATGGATTTGCGTTCCTGTTTGCATGCACGGTGCCTCTTCTTTTTGTACAATGTTCTTTCGAAAATGTTTTTACCTTTCTGGAAAGCATATCCACGAGGAAGAAATCTTCTATGACAATCAAACCAACATGGTTTCTTACCATGTACTAGTCAAAATGAATATGTATCCTCCATACAATATGGACATGCTAATCTCCCCTACGTATTCCATCCAGATAACATTCCATAGGCAGGGAAGTCGCTAATTTTCCACAACAAGACCGCTTTCAATGTGAAATTTTGCTTCGTACTCACATCGTAAGCAAGAATACCTTCGTTCTACAAACGTCTTAATTCATGAATTAAGGGCTGCAAAAAGACATCGAAACTTTTATTCGGATGTTCTTGTTTTGGAATAAGCAACGTCAGAAACATTACCTCTCTTTTCAAACACGTACCAGAAGGCAAATTATACGGAGACAAAATCATCGATAACAGAGAATATTGACTTCTAGATTGTCCATATGGACTAAAACCATCGGTGCACGGGCAAAGATAAACATTTCTCATTTCATACGCGAACTCAAGAAATATTTCATTGAAATCTTTCCAAGCCTTAACATCCGATGGTTGTTGCATTATCCCTTCGCTCGTCGAGTGTTCTACGTGCCATCTCATTGCCGCAACGGGCTGTTTCGATTCAAATAACCTTCTCAACCTGTTTGCTACAGGCATATATAAAATTTTTTTGTATGGTACATATTACGTGAAGATGGTTTTGTCGCTGAAATCTGCATGCACTGCAAAATTTGCATTCGAACAAGTCTTTATCACTACCCCAAAACAACATGCAACTGATTCTACAAACATCAATTTTTTCGTGTGACATTCCCAAATCTTTTAAAACATTCTTTGTTTCGTAGTATGTCTCGGGAGCTTGATTATTTTTCGGTAAATATTCACGCATGGTTTTGCAAAATGAATCCATGCATTTTCAGCAACAATGTAGTCTGTTTTTATACTCATCAATCTTGAAAATAAAGATAAGTGGGACTAACCTTCATGAAAACCTTCATATATAGGTTGTTTCGCCGAATCTAATAAGTTGAAAAATCAGTGTGCCTCATTGTTCGACATCTCTTCATTCATTTGATCAACAACTCCAGGAAAAGCATCTGACATAATTTCACATATGAATTGGTCGTTGATGCTTCATAAATAGCTTCTTCATTTCTTTCTACTTGTGCTTCTTGAAGAATATCTCTAACACCACAATTTCCCCCCCCCCTGAAATAAGCAAATTTTGTAATTCTCTACAAAACCCACCTTGTAAAGATGTTTGCAATCAATTTCTTGATTCAATACATCATGTTTTTGCATCTTTTGCAAAGACATAACATTCTCCATGTTCTTGACACAGGTTGCATCGATGCAAAACTCATGAATTGCTCCAATCCTTGTAAGAATTCTTGCGTAATGTTATTGGATCTTTTCTTCTATACATCCACTCTCTCGATCTATATATATCTCTATTTTAAGAAGACGACATTTTGTTGAAAATATATTTGTTTTTGATGGTTTGATGCTAAAACCTTGATATTGATCATTAAGTAGTGTTTTTCAACGAACATCTGTTGGAATGTTAATGGATGCCCATTGCAAATTCACGTGAAAATATTCCAATGACAGTCCTTAAAATTAACACTTTTAGTGGATATCCAATGCAAATACCAACGGACATTCGTTACAATGGGAAACGAATATCCGTTGGCCCATTTTTGGTTTTCTAACGGCGTGTCAACGGATCGTAGCAACGGACATGATCCGTTTATAGTTGCAACAGATTGAAACGGATTACCGCCCGTTGCACATTCTCGGGGTATCCGTTGTAATCCGTTGGGAAAGTTCATCAACGGACGAATCCGTTCATCCGTCCATAGATATTAAGGTTTTTTTTAGTGAGAAAAGTACTTCGGGTGGATGTTTCTTTCTTGGAAAAAATCTGGTATCTTGGCATAGGAAAAAAGAGAATTCAACATCTCTATCTACTACTGGTACCAATACATTGCCTTTCCGTACACAATTGATTTGGATGAATAAAATGTTGATGGATTAAGTATGCGTTCAGAAACTTTTGGATCTCTTTGTGATAATAATAGTGCAATTGATATATCTAAAAATTATGTATAACATTCAAGAATAAAACATATTGAGACTAGACATCATTTTCTGAGAAGAAAGGTTGAACAAAAACAAATGAAAGTGAAATATGTACCTATTCAGCGTCAATTGGATAACATTTTCATAAAACTACTGGATTTAAATCAATTTATTTCTCTGAGAAAATTAGTAGGAGTCTATGAACTAATAAAAATTGAAATTATATTCTGATTGCATAAATATGATTTATGAATGCGACAGAGGAAATAATGCATAAAGTCCTTGTTATGTTGGTGAATGCTCCACCTATTGATATCACTTAAGCTTTGATGAAGTACACTTGGTAATACATGTTCTCTTACTCCTCTAAAAGTTTAATATCTGATTACAATTTTTGTCGAAATTTTGAATCTGTAATGAGTATAAGCTCGGGTCTAAGTTGAGAGACATTAAATTTCAGTTATAACTTCTTAAAGGCAAAAAGTAAAATTCTTGCTTAAATACTCCTCTATGTTCTAAATGATACATAAGAGTATACCAAAATGGGTAGCCTAGGAGCATATTATATGAATAAAAGAATGTTTAAAAATGTCCTAGAATCAGAGAATCAAAGTAAACAAAAATAAATGTTTAGTAAGTGTAAATAATAAAATGTAAGTGAATGGTAAGGTTGAACAATTACACTTAAATTGACAAAGAAACTTCACTTTCTATTTATTCATTTTGTGTAAATTTTTTGACTTAATAAAAAATGTTTATGTGATTGATAGACAAATTTTAATTGAAAAAGGGGGAAAATACTAGGTGATTTAAAAGGGAAAAGGATTGGTTAAATGTTCTGCAACTGGTTTAAATAGATATGATAAGTGGAGTTCAACGACGTGATGAACGTGATAGATGCTGTTAATTTTATTTTTCAAAATAAAACAAGGAACAAGGGAAATTTGATGAAGGTCTCTCAGTGTTCATTTTTCTCAAATCTATCAAACCCTAATTTCATTTTCTCGAAAGAAAAATGAGTTAATAAAGTGAGTCCATCGAGAGTTCTCAGCAGAAAAAAATGTTATCAACCGACTCGTCATCATCAAAGGGAAACACAAAATCCTCAAAATCATCCTCTGCAACAAAGACAAGTTTTGGTTTAGATACTCCTAGACATTCACTAAATACACGTATGTATTCTAAAACTTTCGATTTAGTTATAGGACTGTCAAGATATAATACACTGAATGAGAAGTTCTAAAGGGTCTAAATGTTGGCCAGTTCAAACATCTCTCATTGTGGGAGTTACTGAACAAGAGGAATCTGAATGGTATAGTGACGAATTTAGTACATGTATGAAAAGAACTTATTTAAGAGTTTTATGCAAATCTATAGTATCCTATGAGAAAGTGTATGTGCACGGAAAGATAATACGATTCAATGTCGAGGAGATAAACAATACGTTGGGAACACAACATGTAAAGACATTGAGAGAAAAAGAACTGGAAATAGATCTTGACATGGATATTGTTGCTCAATAACTTACTAGGAATGAGATTTTTGCATGGTCTGGCCAAATTGTCAATGCTGCACTCACATGGGAGTATGATCTTCTTAAAAAGATTTACAGAACGAACTAGATTCCTAATTAAAGGACTCACCACATCAGATATGATACTGCAGCTCTTCTGTACCGTCTTAAGAATGATATGCTTATTAACTTTGGAAAAGTTATAGTGGACTAGATCATTTGTCAAGAATTGTCAAATGTGAAGAAGTTTATACTTTCATTTCTGTGTCAGATTCAATACATCATACTTCGACAAATTCTTGACATTGTTTGTCAAGAAGAAAAAAGAGAAAAGATTCCACCATGGATCATCTTTGAGAAGATATATATTGATAAAATGCTAGCTACCAAGGGAGAGAATAATCAAAGTGAAAATGATGTTGCACAAAATATCATTAACTTGGAAAAAAAGGCTACCTGTAGTTGTTTGAGAGATCCAACAAATCCAGAACGATCTAAAAGCCTTTGCTAGATCAACTGAGAGCAAATCAAGTAACAACGTCTTATGTTTGTTTTTTCTCTGATGAAAATTCTAATATCTGGTTTGAATATCTTATCACACAAAGAGGGGGAGATAAAGGAAGTTTGAACAAAGCTGCAGGAAAAGACTGCAATGTTAGAAGATTCAAAGATTGTGTAACAAATTTTAAGGAGCTTATTTTTAGTTGTTATAGAACCTGTTTGAGAACCTGTTTGACCTTTCAACTTTTGATCACATACGCTTGTATTTAAAGAGTTGTGTGAGATAAGAATTCAGAATGGGAGATTGTTGAAATTTTAAAATTAACTACACATTAGCATGTTTGTTGTGCGTTTGGATGTTTAAGTTTCAGATTGTTTAAAACTATAAGGAAAGAAGGAATAACTTATTCATTGGATAAAAGAGTTGGAAGGATACGAGAAAAAATAAATTGCTGAAGATCAGGTGAGATTGCTCCTGATTTACTACGGAACATGCTGAGGACCAGGAGGAGCTATTACTGATTTCGAGTTAGATTCTGATATTGATGAATACTTTAAAAAGACATAGATATTTAGGGTGAGAGATATCTATAGTGTATGCAATAACTGATATTTTAATCACAAAGTATTGATTGAGCAATTCTACAACAAATACACGATTTAGAGTATGTTTGATAAAAAAACAATTAGTATGATTTAATTTAGGAAAAGTTAACTGTGATAGTCTTAGGTATTTTATATCGAGAAATAAATATATTTAAAAGATTGATTCGTGAATAAAACTATTATTATTTTTGAAAATTATATTTTTTATTCACAATCTTAGGGTTGTCTTTGTACTATTTTCAATACAAAAATATAATAATAATTTAATTTACCACGTAAAAAAACATATCATATTTTATACTTTACTGAATTTATAAAAATCAAATTCTAAACCTATAATATAATTTTCAATGGTTCAATCACATTAATGATTTTTGTGTGTATTTTCCATATATTATAAGATATAAATGCAGATGAATTGGATTATTGGAGGGAATGATGTGAAAAAATGTATATATAGGTCTGTGTGTGTGGATGTGTATGCAGTAAACAAACAAGACATGTGCCACAAAGTTAAAATGTCAACAGAGAATGTGAATTACGAGAATAACCTTACGCCGACCTCGAGGGATCTTACCAGCCAATGGGAGTTGTTCTTGTCTCATTAGCTCCATCCCAAATCTCAATACCATTGGAGTTAGGCGACTGTTTAAGCCGCAAAACCTCATCTAACTGATAAATTTTAACAATTAAATATCAATATATTAATAAATATCAATTAATGAATTAATAAATAACAATTAATTAATACTTCTAGAGAAAAGTACAAAAAAATAAATACATTAATAAATTCAAAGAGAACCAATCACATCTCACCATTTAACGCATACACTTGTCGACACATGTCGTTTTCTGATTTATGTTTAGATTCCATTGATTGGTTATCAAGATTATAAAGGTACAATGAAAACCATCTCACATTGAATTTGAGGTGATATAATTGGTTTTTTTTTGTAATTATCGTACGGCATTAAGGTCGAATAATTGACATTGATTATGACTTTTTTTGGGTAAATTTTATTATTTACTGGTCTTTTTTAACGAAAGATATAAATATTGAGGAAACATATGATAAATATTATTATTGATTTTTATTCTAAATTACGATCAATTGTATTCGTGCTTGGAAGAAATTGGTGTTTTGGTTGGCAGGAGGAATCCAATTGGTAAAAATGACTAACATCCTTTTTCCATAAATACATAATAGGAAATACTAATGATTTTCCATTATTTAATCACACAATTTATTAACTGTTAATATTGCAAGGTTAATATATTAAAAAGACAAGAATATTATATTGAAAAAAAACCCATAACCAACCAAAGCACAACAGCTTTTACTCATCTCTCCTACTCGTATCATTCTTGTTGCATCTTTCTCTCTCTCAGAAGGCAAAAAACAGAGAGAGAAAAAGGTTGGATTTTTCGTCAGTCTCACCGCTTCAATTCTACAGCCTACCTGAATTATCTGGGTTTTGCTCTGTTCCTCTCTTTTCTCTCTGGTTTTTGCATATTTCAAGCTCGTGATCCTCTAATTTCATTCGTATTCCTGCTCATTTCATCGAGATTTCTTCTGGATTCACTTGTTTTTTTTTCTGATTCAACTCAATTTATTTTTGTCACTGGGTTGGGATCTGGCAAAGGGTGTGCAGTGCTCTAGGGTTTAAGAATTTAGACAAAGTTCTAAGATCGAATATTTTTGTTGTCCCTAGGGTTTCGGAAAGTGGCTCCCTTTTTCCGCCCTCTTTAGATTCGTCTGGTTTTATGCTTATCTCCATGAGATTCCATTTGAAATTGCCATATTGATCTTATGCTCCTTTGAAATTTCCTCTAATCTCACCCTTCTCCGCATTCTCTCCTTATCTGGAAATTTCACCATTTCTCTCTCTTTGAATCCTCCGTTCAGAGAGGGAAAAGAAAAACAAATAAAAAATCTCGAACTTGCTTCCGAATTCCACAGCCTTCAGGAAAAAAATTGCAGCCTCCGGAGACGATGAGCAGAGGAATCGAAGTGCTGTCACCGGCATCTTACCTTCAGACATCGAACTGGCTGTTCCAAGAGAGCAGGGGAACCAAATGGACAGTCGAAGAGAACAAGAAATTCGAGAACGCACTCGCCTTGTACGACAAAGACACTCCTGACAGATGGTTCAAAGTCGCCGCCATGATTCCTGGCAAAACCGTCGGAGATGTGATCAAGCAGTACAGAGAGCTCGAAGAAGATGTCAGCGACATCGAAGCCGGTCTGATTCCGATCCCCGGTTATGACTCCGATTCATTTACGTTGGATTGGGGAGGCGGAGTCTGCGACGGCTCTGTCTCCGGAAACAATGGCTTCAACGTCAACGGCTACTACTTCGCCGGAGGGAAGAGAGGCTCCGGTGGTCGGCCGCCGGAGCAGGAGCGTAAGAAAGGAGTTCCCTGGACTGAGGAAGAACACAGGTAAAGCTATCTGATTTAGAGGTGTTTATGTTCTGTTCTTACGTCATTTTCTGGGAACCATATCGTTGTTCCTCATTCGCACACGTACTTATTTTATGAAACTTGATTCGCGGACTACATCCACGTATACATATATGCACACTTCGGCATGTATATTGGTATATATATTTAGAGAAAGAGAGAGATAAAGAGAGGTTTTGCGTCTGCATATATGATATATACGTATATCCGAATTGAGTTGTTCATCGATCTTGAGTGTGTGTATATATTGTATATACATATATGGTATATATAGATTGTATATAGTTACGTTGATAAACCCACTTCTTGGTGGCTATATATACATGTGTGTATATATATATATGGACATATTAATTTGTGTTGATAGGCTGACTTTTACTATCATCTTATATAATTAATTAAGGGTTTATGTATGTGTTGATTTAATTTGGTCCTTAGGCAATTTTTGATGGGCCTGAAGAAGTACGGGAAAGGAGATTGGAGAAACATCGCACGAAATTTCGTCACAACGCGAACGCCAACGCAGGTCGCGAGTCACGCTCAGAAGTATTTCATCCGACAGCTCACCGGCGGCAAAGACAAACGCCGTTCCAGCATCCACGACATCACCACTGACACTGTCCACATCCCCGATTCTCCCACCTCAAACGCAAACGCACCTTCCTCGCCGTCTGTGGCCGTCCAGCTGCAGCTCCACGCAGCGGAGGACGCTGACGCGTTCGCAGTTTTCAATCAGAACGCGTTTTCGGACAATTTCTTGGGAATGTCTTCGTCGCCGTACATGACCAAATTGCAAGAGCAGAGCGTTTTGAACGCGTCGGAGTTGGGCGGTTACAACGCGTTTCTCCAGATGTAGTATTGGAGGATGGAGTTGGAGAGGTCTCATAAAAACGCATGGTACTTTATAAAAAAATTCAGATAATATTTTTATTACTCTTGTTTTGTTTGCTCTTAATTTTGTCTTTTTTGCCGTGTGAATATAAAATAGGTGATTATTTTCAACTTTCAAGATTTAGCTCCGATCTCTAGGGTTTATTAATTTAGGTATTTTTTTGCTTCATTATCATTTTTAATTGTCTTATCAATTTTATTAAGTTTTCTCAAAATAATATATATGTATATATATATTTCAAATAGATGTTAAACTCTGCACATAAACAAAGTAAAATGTAATTTTAATTGAATAGATTTAAATCATATACATATAATAGACTTCTTCTGCTTTGCCCAGATGGCATTTGTGCAGTGAAACTTGGCTTTATGTTGATAACGACGGCTTTCTTCTAGCAACATGTAACACTAGAAAAACAAAATACAATTTATATTTTTTCACTTTGTCAAGGATAAACAATATTCCTCCCATCTTAAGTTCAAATTTGAAGTCGATAAAAAATTATATTAATCAGAGTTTACATTTAATTCATTATAAAATCGATAAATTTTATATGAAAAATAAAAAGAACATTTTGAGAAGAGAATCTAAAGACCAAACAGAAAGACCATAAACATAAAGCCATATAATGATTGAAGTATCTAATGCTTAATGTTCCTGGCCAAGTTGCATAAATATATTCATTTTAATCCTAAACTATGAAACCTTCTTAAGCCAACACTAATATAAAAAAAAGTTCAACTCTTCTTTATCTTTGTATTTATATATACACCATACATTATTAGGTTTAACCTTTTATTTTGTATATTTTATGTTCGGATGATATCTGAAGATCGTACTATAATAATAATAATATTACTCAAATTAACAGAGTATGTTAGCAAAAAACCCATTTGAAATGTTTATTAAAAGACTCACTCACTACACATATGTGTAAATAAATCAATAATTTTTTGAAAATTTCGATTTTTTATACCATTATTGGTGAATATGTTCCTCAAATCGAAGTTTGGTGGGTTTCATTTGATGCCCATTGGCGACTGATGGCGATACGATAATTATCTCCATAATTGCAAGATTGACTTTAGAAAGAAGACGATCAATACAACTTTATTCTACCAATCCATTTTTTAACTATATTCTCTTCTTTCATGTTGTAATTTTTTTAATATATTGTTATTCAGTAAAAAAAAACACATAACGGTCAACGCAAAAATTGCGTTGACGATGATGTGCAACATTAATCCATCGCGATTTTAATGCATGACCCACACTGTTTTGTGGTATATTAGCGTTGTACATGTTGATGCAATTCTCACGCAATGGCAACGTAGTTGCTGTACAAAATTTGCGTGGTCTTGGCATTGATCGTGGTAACATTATTGTATCTCTATTGTAACGCCATATAAATGATATTTTTGCACAAGGATTTGCGTGCCTATGTCAGTGCAACTATAACATAAATGCTACGCCATGGCAACATCGACGTTAGTGTTAGACCTGCGTTACAATTTTCTACGTGGGTCTAAGGGTCTAACGTACGGTTGACACAAAACCATTTAACGCAATTTGTGTTTTATTGCATTACAACTTGTAACGCGACTATGTCAGCACTATTAACACAATTATGTTACTGTTTTGACTCAAAGTTTAATTAATTAGCACTTCAAAAAGTGCCATAATTATTACCACAGTTGTGTCGTTATTTTCGCAATGACAACACCATTGTGTTGACAATTATGGATATATGTATTATATGAGACCTTGTGATTGCATCAACTCATCATATCTAATAAAAAAACTAAATTTATTCATATCTAATGTATTCGATCGGTTTAGATATTTGGTCATTTCTAAGATGGATGTATGAGAGGTTTAACGTAAACATGAACAATGTTTCTATCGAATCTGAAAGTGGGTAAGAGAGTTTAATGATATTTCTTGATATGATCTTAGATTGAAGTTCTATTGTTAGGTGGTTGGAAATGGACTGAATCCCATTAGCAACCTGATAGTAGAACCTAGAACTTGTCATCCCGAATAAAGGACATCCTAAACCCCATAAAAAACTTCAGACGCAGCGAACAACACCACAACACTTATGATCTAGGGTTGATAAATCGGTTAACATTTTAGAATCTCTCCAAAATTTTGAGAACTAAATTTTGACAATTTTTATTAGTCAAAACTTAGATAAAATGTCATACAATGAGTTCTCTATTTTTAGGGACCAAATAATAATGGAAAGTAAATAAAACAAGATAGCATAATTAAATTCGACACAAATGCTCGGTCGAGCAGTTAACTACTCAGTCGAGCACTGTTAAACCTTAAACCCTAATTTGGTCAAGCAAAAACTATGCTTGTTCGAGTCCTCCAATGCCCAGTCAAGTTCTATTGTTCTCGGGTCGAGCGGTCAAGCCTTTCGCATGCTCCATTGGTCCAGAGGATTCACTTAAGTCGAGCGAACCTCCGTTCGGGCCGAGCGCATTGGCCTTCTCCCGTCCAGCGGGTTTACTCCAGTTCTTTCCTCCTATCGACCTTTTCTCCTTGTAGGTGAACCTTTTAATCTTTGTAAAGCTCCTCTTTACGTCCTCGTCCACCCATGGGTTGTTCTTCCATATGCATTTGAGTGTGCGCATTCTCATCTCCTTCGCGCTGGCATAATCCCCTCTTCTTTTCAAAGGTTTTGACATCAAATTCAGTCCTTCAGCTACATCAAAATGAGCCAAGTAAATATGATGAAAAGTGAAACCCATAATGTGCTTATCGGGGAACAAATGTTTGATTTGAGTCCTTTATTCGTCCATTGGTTGCAAGGCGCCATTGTTGCTCTCACTTCTAGCCCCTCATCCGTTGGTTCTTTCATCAGAAATCCATATTTGGAAACCTTAAAAAACTTCAGATCAACACTAAAGAAAAAAGAATTAGTTTGTTAGGAAGTATCGCCTCTTTGCGCGTGAGCACATTCATTGGTTGAGGAAACAAGAATGTTGTTGCCGTTTCACTCACTCTCTTTAAAATGAAAATTTTTCTCACGGGTTTACTCTCACAAGCCTTTCCTTGGTTTTTCTCAACGCCTCACTAATTTGGTGATCTACCTCAAGGTCACTCATTCTCTCACGTCGCTCATCCTTTTATAGACTCAATTGGTCTTCGTAGACTTCCATGGGTATGATGGATGCTAACTAGACTTGATTCTCCTTGAACTTGAATGTGCATTTGTTTTTGAAGCCATCATGTTAAGCTTGTATCAAATTTCCGCGACCTTCCCAATAATAGATGGCCAGATTGCATCGGTACAATGTCAAATAGAACATAAGCTTTGTACTTTCCAATACTAGTTAAACATTTACTTGACGATGTACCTTGGTTTACCCACTGTCGTTTTACCACTAAAGCTTGTAAGTCTTCAGATGCTTGGTGGTTATGAGCCCTAACTTTTCAATAAGTGTAGGTATTGCCACATTGTGCAACTCCCACCATATATGATGATGGTACACCCTTCTCTTTTATGAGTCGCCATGTTTAGAAGATATTTTTCTGCTGCTACGTCACATCCTTTACATCATGTACTTTACGGAATCACCGCACAATCAGTAATTCACCCTTTGCAACTTCATACTCATCAACACTTTCATCCGACTCTGCAGCCTTAGGTTCCAGATCTTCATATGATGCTATCTCATAACCTGCGTCTATGCATACGACCATAGTCTCCTTGTTCAGAAAATCCTTTGGTAATTCCCATGACCTTGGAATTTAAAGCATCTAATTTCATGATCACACGTAAGGCTTTAGTGGGTACCTTGCATTTTTGTTTTTGATGCCTCGAGTTTTGGCTCAATCTTGCTGCTAGTGTATGACATCTCTTGCTCATGAGTTTCCCTTCCTCTGTGTTTGAGTTGCTTCTAGATCTTAGTGGCCAAGTGAAAAAGGTCCTTTATATCCACATAGTGATGGTTTTCTATGCGGTCATGAATGTCGAAGTTAACCCTGGCCAACAAAATGATCCATGATGGCCTCACGATCCTCATATATTGGCGTGTATCATGAGGTAATCCATCTCCTTGCAGTAGTCTTCCACACTCCTACTATCTTTTAACAATCGCCTTAAACATTGTGTGTCCTCTTGATGATAGTGAAAAGGTCAACGTTTCATGATGGTACACATCTCGTCCCAAGTGCTAATGACATGTTCTCCATTACGCCTTCTAGAAAGCGTAAGTTGATCCCACTACGCGAGTGTATAGTTGTTGAACCTTGCAGATGCCAATCTCACCTTCTTCACTTTGAGTAGTGTCAATCAAAAACCATATTCATCTTCTGTTCTCATTCCATGTACGCTTCTAGATCACTCAAACCAATTAACATAGTAATCTCCATTTTGACACTACTGATGTCATCATCGATTTCTTCAGTGCTCATTGGTTAGGCCACTGTGGATGACCATAATCTTCATATAGTATCTCAACATAATCTTCCTCATCCATATCTATGGGGTACAAGTTACGAGTTGTATAATAAATGACACATTATCTTTAAGCCATTAAACATATGGTATTAATCCTCAAACTTAATGAGAAAAGTGAAGTATTTATGAGGGATAAGAGGAAGCCTAGGGGGTTCTAGGGAAAAAAAATAAAAACACACTAGCAGGAGAGTGAAACAAGAGAAACAATTGAGGGAGGGAAAAAAGAGAAGAGGCAAAGAGCAAAGCAAAAAGAATTGCTATTGCCAAAGGGTCACCATCATCACTGAAAGAAACGGCATCACCATTGGAATCATTGGAAAACAAGGTTAAACCCACGTCTTATGATTTCCATTTGAATGGTGTTGCTTCATATTAGAATAATTTAAAGGAAATTACTTGTGAAAGTATGTACGTGAATCCTAAAAGCTATAAGAATTCATAAAAGAAAAAAATGAAATGTTAAAAAGAGGGATATATTTTCATTAGGATGAGACTTTGATCAAGACACAAAAGACAAACATACCAGTCACAAGGGCTAAATTTTAAGAGGATGCAAAACTTGTTCGATTGAATGGTAGTGAAAGAACTCAAAAGCACTATAATGGCGTCAAGAGGCGTCAAGGGAGGACTATAAGACTTATCTTCTAGTGGAAAAGGCTAAGAGGAGAAAGAAGCTGGAAGAGCTGAAGATGCTTGACCAGAGTAGAGAATTTCTTGCTAGCGAATAATCTGGACCAATGTATGCATGAAATCATTGGGTAGTTGGCCCGAGCAAACCTACATGGAAAAATGAAGCATTAAGAGGATTGGATCACTCGGCCTGAGCATTACACATCTCGACCAAGCGTAAGAGCTTTCGGCTAAACATAGTTTCTTTTTGTGGATTTTGGGACTAAGACTCATGCGGCGCTCGACCAAGCAATTTAAGTTAGTTTGAAACTAAGTTTTCATTAATAGATATTGTATTTTTCTTACTAATTCTTGGGATTTAGTTACTAATTCTTTGTGTTTACCGAGTTATCAACATTAGATCACAAGTGATGAAAACTTTATCATGGTTCTACCAAAGATCATACCAGAGTAATCACGGTTGTAGTCTCCAACCTTCTTGCCTCCTTCTCTTGCCATACTCTCGATCAAGACTACAAGGTTCACTTATAAGGAGAAAAGGCCGAGAGACACAAGAAGTTGGAGGAGATAAATGTGCTTTGTCCGAGCGAACCCATTGTACCCTTGAAAACCTAAACATTAAAAAAGGCGAAAAGACAAATGTTCCTTTTTTTTTGCATGTGAAAACACACATGGTTAGAGAAATTTCGAAATGAAACAATTTCAAATTTGGGAGCAAAGAGCGATGGGAGATTTCGAAGTTGAGAGTAAGGATCAAGTTCTAAGTGAGGAAGAAGGAAAATCCGAAGTTGAAAACAAAGAAATTTTGAAGTGAGAAAGAAAGAAAGAGATGGAAAGGATAAATAATGAAGAAGAAAGCACGAGTCATTCTTCATTGGCATATGTGAGTGGATCAGTTTCTAGGGTTTTACTTTGCAGATGAAATACATTAAGGATTAGGTTGTTGAAAGCTAAATTGTTTATTTATTTCATATGGGTGTGAGTCTTAGCGAGTCGCTTGAGTCGAAGAGGGTCATGAGTCTAACTGAGTTGCTTGAGTCGAAGAGGGTCCGGAGTCTAAGTGAGTCACTTGAGTCGAAGAGGGTCAATAGTCTAGGGTCATAAGTCTCAATGACGTTCTTGAATTGAAGAGGGTCAGGAGTCTTAGTGAGTTGCAAGTGTCGTTGGGTTCGAAAATGGTCATATGAGTCTCAGCGAGTTGCTTGAGTTGCAAGGGTCGTTTGAGTCGCATGATGAGTGTTTATATTGCATAGCAATCATATAGTTTTTTATCACGTTTTGAGGACATTTCAATGTTTTGTATGCGATTGTGTGCATATTTCTGCGATATATTCTTTGCAAGTGCCTTTTGTGATTTAGATGCAGAAATGAAGAGTATATAGAGTAAAAAGGGCACATATATCGACCGTGGTCTGAATAGAGGCTAAACGGGATAAGATACGACGAAGAAATGACTCGGTCAAGCAACAAGCAGGTGAGATATGAGGAATGACTCGACCAAGCAACAACGGGCGAGATTTAAGGAATGACTCGGTCAAGCAATAGATTTGTCCAGATTGGAGGAGAAGAATGACTCGGTCAAAGCAACAAGGTGGCCGAGATTTGAGGATCGGACTTTAGAAAACCTACTCCAACTCGAATTAGGGTTTCCGACCCTATTAAATCCGAGCTGCCTCCTTTTTGGTCAACAACTTGAGAAGTCCGAAAATAATATTAGCCATAGGAGGATTGTCCAGCAAACCACCTAAGGACTGATCTTAGCCTATCACACACAAGAGAAGACGAAGCAAGAGAAGTCAGAGGACGTCGAAGACACACGAAGGCGCACGAAGACATCATTGAGCTTATTCTTTCTCTATCTTTTTATTTCTTTCATGTTGCCATTTGAATTCATGATTGAGTAGTAGGATTGTTCTAGGAGAAGGGAGTAGGCCTAGGCTATCCCGGAACCCTTGCATTGATTTCTATCTACAATTTCAATTTCTATCCCCATTTGATCCTTTGTTTATGCGCTTCGTCATGTGATTGTGAAGGTCAAATAATTGCATGATATTAGATATCTGAGTGAAGTACCTAAAGAAGAAACTTGAAATCGGACATATAGGTTTAGGACAGTTTAGGTTAAGCTACGAGAGTAGGAAAACCTAGATTGAGGACTCACAAATGAATCATGAAGCTTAATGGGTGTAGACTAGCTTATCAGCCACAAAAGTACGAGGTTTGATAGTTTATGCACGTCTCTAGGCCTTGAAAAAGGATAGTTGATAGATTAGGATCGTTTTCCTTCAAATCAGATAGGAAAAGCATGAGTAGCCGATTGATATGCATGGTTTTGGGAGCCTAGTTGCGAAACCTTATCCTAGGACCTTTGTTTGATTGGTTTAAGCATCAATTTACTATTCATCATTAGTTTAGTTTAATTCCATCACAATTTTTGGATTTGCAAGCTTTGATTCGATTATTTTAGTTGTGTCGTGTTGCTGGTTCCTGTGGGATCGACATCTAGATTCTACTCTACACATGTTTCATGCACTTGTGGAGTAGGTTTAGGTTTACTAAACTTGAACACACATCAAGTTTTTGGCACCGTTACCGAGGATCGAACTCGGGTCACCCGCATGACAGGCTCACAAAACGTAGTCTTTACGCATCGTAAGGATCACTTGAGTCACAAAGGGTCATATAGGTCTCAGTGTGTCGGTAGAATCTAATGTATTCTTAATTGGTCATTTTGCACGTGCTGCAAAGCTAAAGTTTCTCTATGAATTCAAGCACATGGAACAAATGCCAAAGATTTCCACAAAGTGTTATACAAAAAGTGTTGCGAGGAATGTTAAGTGAAGATGAGTGATATTACTTAAACATGGAGTCACAATTTAGGCATATATTCCATTACCAATGTGACTCCATCCTGATGAAGGTTCAAATGTCAGTCCTATTAAATCACTGAGTGATTGTACGAGACAAGAATGAGATGTGGTGTGTGTTAAACGATGTTCCTATTTGGTAGTCTATAGTGGAGGATGTACTAATTACTGGATTGAACTGCAGACCATATCTCGGAGGGTGGGAGTCAAAACGGTGTGATAAATTAAGGCTGAAGAATTTTTGTCGCGAAAAGGTGACCGTCGCACAATTGAGCGAAAAGCTTGTGAAGGCGAAGAATTTGGAAACATTGATGGTGTTGTGGTAAGTTCTGGATCATAAGCCTTCATCCAAAAATTCTATCAGCCATGATCTGATTGACATGGTTGATGACTTGGAATGTTTTGAATGCTTTCCATGGGGGTTTACACAATTGAGAAGCTTGTGGATACATTCCACAAGGACGTTAGTGGGGAAACACTGAAACCAAAATGGCATTGTGGTTGTTTCATGATCCCGCTCATGCTAAGTTGTATATATTATCATAATAACATAAAGTTTGCGTACTTTTGTGTTCTTATCATTTTGTTTTAATATTTCAGTTACTTCTATTCGAAATCATCCATAGTTTGGGTGAAAACAGATATTATGTGATGTTATGGATGCTGATTCATCATGCCCAAGGATGTTCAAGAAGCGAGCTAAATCCAATTTGAAACCGAAATATGTTGACGTGATCAAGCAGATCGGAGATTTTAAGGTAAAAATTACACAAGGGTTACAAGGGTCACAATGGTTATATAATTCTTTTGCAGGATATTTGAAGTATCTTCATGCTGAAGACGACAATGAAGCTTTATTTTAAGATCTGCAGTTTTACAAGGGATGCAATGATCCAGATGTTCAAATATGGATGTAATATCTACAAAGAAATCCAAATAGTATTTGTTGGGGGGACATCCATAAGCTTGACATGCTGACGTGAAAAGTAGTTCTTGATGAGAATCAGAAGGAGAAAGAGAAGGAGAGTAAGAGGAAGAAGAGTGAGTGGGAAAAAAGCAATAGATGTTGTAGATGTTTCATCCACATATGAAGCTGATGAAGATGAAGGATTTGTAGAGGCTGAAGCTGAAAAAGAGGCTAAAACTCAAGGAGAAAAAGAGGCAGTCCCTCTGACACTGGAGCAAAAAAGGAAATAAAGTAGTCAGAGAAAAGAATCATCAATGTCATAAGAGACCTTCTAAGAGACGTCAGATTTGATTTGTCTAATCTAAAATCAAAGGTGACAAGTTCCAAAGGCGCTGACAAGGTGGAAAAGAATAAAGGCCGAAAGATGACAAAATCAAAGGCTACCAAAAAAATATGAGCACCAAAGATGAATCTTACGACTTTCTAAGAGACGATGATTATTTCTAATTTGAATTTTGGCACCGTCCATATCCAGTGTGAAGAAAAGAGCCCAGAGAAGAGATGGTGGAGTCAGAGACTGAAAATGACTCTCGAGAAGGCTCAGAAAAGGAGGTGCCAAAAATTTCAACATTAATTGAAAAGATTACATATGTCGATAATCCTTGAAGTGGGCTTCAGTTCAGAATTCCTTTACTTGAATACATTCCTAAAGAGGTTCCTCCAGTGGGTTCTCCTATTGCCGACATATATTTTCCTGACGGTGTTCCTGTAGAGGATAATCCAGTGGTTCCTACCGAAGAGGTTGCCACTGATATTGGTGGTGAGGAAACTCAAGATTTTCCAATCGAAGAGGTTGATGCAGATGTTCCTATTTGAAGTTCCACCAAGTAAGTAATGTTGAATCACAAAGATCACTTGAGTCATAAAGGTCACAATGGTCACAAAGATCACAAAGTCACAAAGATCACAAGGGTCACAAAGGTCACAAAGATCACAATGGTCACAAAATTCGCAATGGTCATAAAGGTTACCAATATCACAAAGGATGAGACTAATGAATACAGATTCAGGAGCTTTATCGGATGAGTCTGATGGTCCATTAATAATTAAACGAAGGTTAAAACCATCTAAGGCAAGACATGAGCCATATGTTGAACCTCCACCAACTGAGCCACAGGTGCAAAGACCAAAAGCACGTGGAGAACAAATACCACGAGGTGGACCGACAACAAGGGCAGCGAGAGGAAATGGGAGGAGAGGGTGAGGGAGCGGTGTAGGTAAAGCTATTGCTACAGAAGAGGTCGTTCAAGAAGAACCTGTAAAAAAGGTGGTTCAAGAACCTGCACATGCTAAAGGGATTGGAAGCCCAAGGGGTTGGTACAGGGCAAGATATTCTAAACTCTTTCATTCATTGATTCTAATAGTTCCCAGTTGGAAAGTCTATATAAATCTATGCCGAAACCTCATCAAGAGCATTGGTGGAAACCAGAAATAGGTAGTCCTTTGGAGCCAGAGTTTTGGGAGATTATACTAAAGGATGGCGTACGGCTTGAAGATGACATAAGTTTTTTTTAACCCTTAGTCACGAAAGTCACAGAGGTAACAAAGGTCACAAAGGTCACAAACCGTAAAAGGTTACAAAGGTTAGAAAGGTTACAAAGGTCACGAAAGTCACGAAGGCCACAAAGATCACGAAGGTTATAAAGGTCGCGAAGGTCACAAAGGTTACAAATGTCATAAAGATCACAAAGGTCACATAGGTTACGAAGGTCAAAAATTTCATTATGGGTCATATATATTCATGTGTGTTAAGGTTTTTGCAACAAATGGATTAGTCATTGTTGGAGCTGCATAACCGCATCCAAAAAAATCCAACGCAATATGGGTTAAAGAATTATTACGTTTGTGATATTTGGTTTATGTAGTCGCTCAAGATGTGGATGGACGAGGATATGAAAGAATTTTCGGATGTTCTTGAGGACTATTTGGAAGGTACATATAATTTGCGAGCCACGTTGAGGACGATGGCAAAATATGATGGCTTGCTCTCAGTTCTTAACATTCCAACACTTGCCTTATCGTTGGGTAGCCATTAAAATGGATTTGAAGAGGACAAGCATCACAATATATGACTACCAAAAAATGTTGAAGGAGACGCATATCGATCCGGTGGTGGAGATTATAAGAAGAGTTTTGACTAAGATGTTGCAAGTCGGAGGGTTTCATTCCTTGACTTGCGGAGAAGATATATGACATCACGAGTATTATGAATAACAATAATAATAACAATAACAATAATTATAACAAACACCTCCAAAATAACAACAATAATAATAAAGTTCGCAAAGGTAACAATGGTCACAAAACTCACAATCTTCACAATGGTCACAAAGGTCGGTCACAATGATCACAAGGGTCGGTCACAAAGATCGATCAAAATGGTCACAAACGTCACAATGGGCGGTCACAATGTTCGGTCACAATGGTAAAAAAAGGTTGGTTTATTTTGAATTATGTATGAGCTAGGGTACTTTGTTAACACTTAACAATAATAATAAATCCAAAATATTAATAACAATATTAATAAATCCACATCAAGTTCAAGGGAATAAATACTGAAACAAATGTTTCATAACATAGCAATAATTATTTGAAATCAAATATTATTGTTGGTAGACCCCGTTGGAGGAGAAACCAAAGCACATGTGTTGCTCCATTGGAGACTACTTTGAATGTGGGGGAACATCCATCATTTTGTCCATTTTCATGACAAAAAGTTCTCCAATCTCCCCTGACGCAAGCACCAGCACGACTCAAGGGCCTCAAATCTAACAACCACGCCCTTCCTTGATCGTTCAACAACATTATCTTACATCTTCTATCGATAAGACCGTTCCACCACGCAAATCCTATCAGAAGATTGTGCATCATTACCCAAGTTACATCAGAAACATGATTAAAAATCGAATAAAGAACCAATGTGAGATATGATGAATCGGTTTGTAGTCACTTACCACTGCATCTATGACCATATTAGATGCATGGTGGTTTTCGTAAAATAGGTATGATCAAAAGAAGATGACCTTGCTTCTGCGTTTGATGATGATGATGTTGAATATTGCAAATTACCCAAATCTTCTCTGAAACCAGTGACATGAAAAACCATGTTACCTTCATGATGAAAAACTACAAATCACCATTTTAAAAATCATGGTCCTACGAGGAATCTTTCCATCCATCCTTGAATCTAGGTCGTCAAACTTCACTTCCCATATTTTGTAAGACACATCCGATTTAAGAGTTTCCATGTTGTTGTTCCTCATAAGAACTTCCTCGGAATGTCATGAAATAAAAAGCAAAAGAAAAAAGATTAGTCATATCTCTGCGTTCCCTAAATGTAACAGAGATTTATAGAGAGAGAAAGATGGATTAGATTACAATGTAGTGTTTGAGATAGTCAGGAAGAATCATGATAACATGTTATCCGTCGTAGTATTTTCATCATTCTTAGGTTTAGTTTAGATTAGATTTCTTGGACTTTACCGATTATTTGAGTTTATTCGAGGCTTTTATCTACTATTCGTGTTTTGTGTAGGAAATGAAGACATGAAGGAAAACATGAAAGATTACGGCAATTCCACCCTGAAAACGTGTTTGAATGACAAGATACCTCATGGGCACGACCATGGAAGCAAACGAAACACTCAAACCTCGAGCGAAAGGAGCGGAAACAACAATGGCATGTGTGCCCGCTCGGGCTGTTTATGTGCACCCGATCGGGCTGCAAATTGGAGCAGAAAAACGCCGAGAACCAGCCCGACTCGGGCTGGTAGTGAACCCGCACGGGCATGGGAACCCGACCAGTCTGGAAGTGGTGCACGAGTGGGAATGGGTGCTGCACGAGCGGGCATGGGTGCTGCACGAGCGGGTACAGGTTGTGCCCGAGCGGGCCGCCTAATCTGGAACAACCTCTTTTGAAGGTTTGAACGGGCAATTAAAGGAAATTGAATCCATCTAGGGTTAGGGGACGAAGCATATACAAAAGAGGACACCTAGAGACACACAAGAAAGAGGAGAGAACACGGATTGAAGACTTTGGACATCCGAAGGATTCATCCGAAACCAATGCTCGGGATGATAGGGGAGTCGAACATTTACTTCGTTTTTGTTTGTTTCTCTATGATTTCTGAGTAGATCTGTTGTCATGGGTTAGGGATGCCATTGTAATGGATGTTTTATGTTATTAATGCTTGAATTTCGGTTTTGTTCAATTGAATGGTTTGATAGGTTATCGATCTTCTTCTCGAGATATCTTAGTTCTAAAGCTGCACTTAGTCCCCAGAGTTCGACCCTTGTACTACACGAACCGTATACTTGCGGTAGAGTGGTCTTGGAAATAAATAAAAATCTGATCCCACACATCAAGTTTTTGGTGCCGTTGCCGGGGACTAGTCACAGCTTTTAGAATTAAGGTTTCGTTGAGTCGAGATCCAGTCCTTTCCGAGTCTTTTGTTTGTTTTTTTTTTTGCATTTTTCTTTTATTTTGAGTCATTGCATCTCTTCCGAGCTGATCTATTGTTTGTTGTCTTTCCCACGTGCAGACTATTCGGTACATGTCTAGGAGTTCGAGGGGAAAAGAACTTCTCTTCGACCCTGATATTGACAAGACTACGCGAGCCTTAAAGAAACAGCAAAAAGTGAGGCGTAGTGATCCCGAGAATATAGAGGAAACAACAAGTGAGCGAGAAACAGATTATTCTAGTGAAGAAGAGATGGCACAGGAGAAAGCACCGAAAACCTACGGGGCGTGTACAACGCCTAAACACACGCAGCTTCTCTCCTGCATTTGAAGGCCCGAGATAGATCAGAATAGATTTGAGTTACAGCCAGCCTTCATTCAAATGTGGAGTCAATCGCCATTTAGGGGACGATCTACGGAAGATCCGAACCAACATCTCACTTAGTTCAAGATGTTGTGTTCGAACATGAAAGCTTACCCAGAATCAATGATGAAGCAATTATGTTGCTTGCCTTACCATTCTCAGTTAGGGAGCATGCACTCGAGTGGCTCTACACGCTACCCCCAGATTCTATTCATACGTGGAGCCAACTCGAAGAACGCTTTATGATGCGATTTTTCTCACCCCACAAGACGCAGCTATGGAAGAACAAGATTAATTCGTTTGAACAAGAGGATAAAGAGAGTCTTCTAGAAGCGTGGCTGCGATTTAAAGGATATCAACGCGAATGCCCGCACCACGGGATGGATAAAAGATACCTCATCGCTACTTACATTGAGGATCTTCGTGATGAAGTTAGAGATTGGTTGAACGCTGCTTGTGGAGGATCTCTACATGACCTCCCATTCACCGCTATTGAGGCCAAGATTGAGAAGATGGCCGAGGGAAGAAACATTATGTCGGGGGAATTTAATCGCCGCAGTCTAGCCAAGGGAGCGGACAGCGAGGTGCTTGCATTGCGAGCTGAGCTTGCCGAGTTGAAGTTACAAATGGTAAACATGCACCAAGCGTCTCCTGATTCTCACGGACTCAAGGATGTTGCAGATATGAACTACGTTGCGAATAATCCGTATTCCAACACCTACAATCCGGGCTGGAAAATCATCCGAATCTGTCCTACAAGAACACCGATAATGTTATGAATCCGTTGCAAGGAAACTACCAGCCAAAGCCGTTCCAAAGCCAGCCACAACATCAGAATTTTCAGTCTAGAACGCAAGGCTATCAAGGGTTTCAGCCGAGAGGAGTACCAGTGCCAATTCCGCAACAAGAAGAGGGGAATAACGAGATCACGTCTATGCTCACTCAGATTCTACATGGACAAAAAGATATAAGTGCTGAGCTGAATATTGTACGACGAGATCAAGAGGAAGCAAAGAGGCAAATTGCGGAAATGCAGAAGCATTTAAAAATCCTAGACACCCAAGTGGCGCAAATTACAGAAAATACTCCTAATCGACAAGGAGTTTCACCGGGAAAGCCTGAGCCGAATCCCCGTGAGCATTGCAATGCCGTTGTGTTGAGAAGCGGGACATAACTTGCGGACATCACACCCCAAAATTTTGAGAGAGGAGAATGCTCTAAGAGTCCAACAATGAATCCTAGCGACAAAGAGCATCAAAAGGAAGTAAGTTGAGGATGAAGAAGAACCATATGTGGCACCACCACCAAGACGCCCTCCACTTCCATTTCCCTCACGCCAAAGGAAACAAGCTGAAGATGCACAATTTGAAAAGTTTGCAGCGAGGTTGAAGAAGTTGGATATCTCTATGCCCTTCCACGAAGCTATCATGCAAATTCCGTCTTACGCTAAGTTCCTCAAGGAAATCCTCAGCAAAAAGTGTAAAGTTGAAGAGGAGGAGACAGTGATGGTCACCGATGCAATGTACGCCTTTATTCAACATGGGATGCCACAGAAATTACCCGATACAGGTCCCTTCGTCATTCCTTGCAAGCTTGGAAACGTGACCATCCACAATGCCCTATGCGACTTAGGTGCTAGTGTCAGCATCATGCCGCTGTCGTTGTACGAGAAACTTGATTTGCGAGAGATTAAATCCACAAAGTTGGTGTTACAAATGGCTGATCGATCATCGAAACTTCCAATCGGTATTGTGGAGGATGTACCACTTAAGGTAGGCGACTACTACATTCCCGTTGATTTTGTGGTTTTGGACATGAAAGAAGATGAAAGAATACCCATTATCTTGGGGAGACCATTCCACAATACCGCTGGCGCTGTCATCGACGTGAGAGAGGGGAAATTTACGATGAAGATAGGGGAAGCAACAGTGGAGTTTGGGCTAAATAAGCATCTAAAGAAAGTACCTAGGTTAGGGTCCGTTTGGTCTGTTGATTTGACGAGTGACCTATTGCAAGATCCCACGGATAGAGGTACGGATCAAGATGATGACCACATGCACGGACAACCCTCGGAGCTTTGAAAGAAATGCAAGGCAAATACGCACACGAACGGTCAGCACAAACCAGCAAGCAAAGCACGACCAAGAAAAGGCTGAACCCCAATCGTGCAACATTTTCGGCCAAACCCAACAAAGTACGCCCAACCGTTCAGAATGATAAGTTTGACAAGACGCTGATCTTGAAGAGCGATATGATTTGGCAAGAGAAAAACATGGGAGAGCTAGCTGATCTAGCGAGGCGGATGACGAGCGATACACCCGAGGGAAGGACACGACGCAGGAGGCATCGCATACAAAGGCGAGGACGTCCACCTCGATGTTGATGAGGAGAGCATTCGGTCAAGCTATTGACCTTAAACAAGCGCTTATCGGGAGGCAACCCGAATTTCGGACTTTCGCACTTTATTTTTCATTTCATTTTTTTCGAACTTATTCTTTTTCTTTTCACATTGATGTACTCGGTGGATTTGTATTTCTTCTTTTGGATTGTGTGATTCTTTTTCACAGGTTTTTGACGTCGATATCATCCTTGAGGAGGAGACTCATACACGTCCAGCCGCATCGCCAACTCGGGACAGCAAGATACACAAGGTGAACACGTTCTAACCCATTTTCCCGTAGTTCGGTATGCGAGATTCTCTTAGTCTTGAACACCAAGACGATGTTTCATTCAAGTCTGGGGGAGTATTCATCGAGTATAATATATGTGATTATGGTTAGATGATTAGGATTAGATGTTGATTTTTTTTAGGAATAAGCGGACGGATACCTAGTACGGATTTTCGATCGAGTTTTAGTCATTATCGTGTGACTTTTTCGAATCGTAAACAATAGTCTAGGTTTGCTTGGAAGTCTTTTGGATACCGATTAGTCGAGTAGTTATGCTTGAAACCATGATCTATATTTGCATTCACCTCCTAGGTTTCAGTACCAATTGTCCATATCTCCGTGTATACCGATTGATCTTTGTTTGTTTGATATATTTTATCCTTCATTGTTTATTAGATTCCACACGCTTATACTCCGCTGTCAATTTTTTCTTCTTGGATAAGTTTCTAACTATTTCGGGTTTTCATTGACATGAGTACATCGAGATGATGGTTCGGGTCTAAGTGGTGGGTTGAGGCGGTATTCTACGTCCTAAGGGTTAGAGTGATGCGTATTCTTTGGTAAAAATAACAAGAGAAAAAAAGAAAGAAAAAAAAGGGTTAGATGATGCGTATTCTTTGGTAAAAATAACAAGAGAAAAAAAGAAAGAAAAAAAAAGTTCTTCAATGACGCCGCTCTTCACTCCGCTAAGGTTACAAGACCTTATGAGTGTGCCATAGGCAGCCTGGATCTACGTAGAAAGCCATCCCTCTTCAACTTCGACGTCCTAGGAAACAAGCGTGGATCTATAAAAAAACAAAAAGAAAAGAAAAAAGAAAATAAGAACGAGAATATGAGTTTAATGATATCTCGAGCTTAGGAAATTGGTATGGAGATCGCTTGGACGTTGTCTAGGAGTATGGATAAGACAGGTCATTCGTAGGATTGCATGGCTCGTGACTTTCGGTTGATAGAAGTCTAAACTAGGTGCGCTTAGGCTCGCGTTCATGTGACGCGATGTTTTGCATGATGGCTAATTCTTCGAAGTTTTCGTGCTAGTATCCATTGCTGTTTTACTCTTCTTGTACTCGACTCTACATTTGCTCGAGGATGAGCAAAGGTTAAGTCTAGGGGAGTTTGATAACATGTTATCCGTCGTAGTATTTACATAGGTTTAGATTAGATTAGATTTCTTGGACTTTATCGATTATTTGAGTTTATTTGAGGCTTTTATTTACTATTTTGTGTTTTGTGTAGGAAATGAAGACATGAAGGAAAACATGAATGATTACGGCAATTCCACCCTAAAAACGTGTTTGAATGACAAGATACCTCATGTGCACGACCATGGAAGGAAACGGAACACTCAAACCTCAAGCGAAAGGAGCGGAAACAGCAATGGCATGTGTGCCCGCTCGGGCTGTGTATGTGCACCCGATCGGGCTGCAAATTGGAGCAGAAAAACGCCGAGAACCAGCCCGACTCGAGCTGGTAGTGAATCCGCACGGGCATGGGAGCCCGACTAGGCTGGAAGTGGTGCACGAGCGGGCATGGGTGCTGCACGAGCGGGTACAGGTTGTGCCCGAGCGGGCCGCCTAATCCGGAACAACCTCTTTTGAAGGTTTGAATGACAATTAAAGGAAATTGAAGCCATCTAGGGCTAGGGGACAAAGCATAGACAAAAGAGGATAGCTAGAGACACACAAGAAAGAGGAGAGAACACGGATTGAAGACTTTGGACATCCGAAGGATTCATCCGAAACCAACGCTCGGGATGATAGGGGAGTCGAACATTTACTTCGTTTTTGTTTGTTTCTCTATGATTTCTGAGTGGATCTGTTGTCATGGGTTAGAGATGCCATTGTAATGGATGTTTTATGTTATTAATGCTTGATTTTCGGGTTTGTTCAATTGAATGGTTTGATAGGTTATAGATTTGCGCTTAATGCCTTAATACGTTGTTGATTTCAAGTTTGGATAAGACTAGATCTATTCTACTGAGATTAGGCACGTTTGATGGAGATTAGAGATTTGTCTAGGCTTGGAAGAGTAAGATTTGAGTCTCCTGAATGAACCTTCGAATAAATTAGATTAATGAGATCGGTTGATTAATCTATTTAGGAATGGTAATAATCGAGGTAGAATTCCCATTGTTCTTAATGCATCTAGAAGTTCCGCGCTACATAGGGATATGAGCGATGTTGATTTCCTAGATAGAGGATTTAGGCTTACGCCAAGTCATTTCCGTTTATAGAGGTCGAGTTCCCATCCGACAATAGAGGTTGAATTCCCCATCGTTCGTCAGGCATCTAGAAGCATTTCTAGCATTAGGGGTAGAGTTCCCTACTGTTCTTCATGCATCTAGACGTTCTGCGCTACATCGGAAGGTGAGCGACGTTGATTTCCTAGGTAGAGGATTAGATATTAGTTCCCCATCGATTGACACAAACCGAATTTCATGATCCATAGAAACATCCATTGCATGTTCCGGTATTCTTGACACCCATGATACTTCTCATTGTTTAGTCTAGCTTCGTCATCCTTATGTATCTTTATTTTCTAGTTCACTACGCATCCATTGATCGATCTTCTTCTCGAGATATCTTAGTTCTAAAGCTGCACTTAGTCCCCAGAGTTCGACCCTTGTACTACACGAACCGTATACTTGCGGTAGAGTGGTCTTGGAAATAAATAAAACTCTGATCCCACACATCAAATCACTTGGATGAAATGTGGGAAATATGGGGTTTGAGACATCTTCGATAGAGAACTTTTCAAAGATTTGTAGAGATGGAAACGAAGGTGGGAGATGATGAGAGTTAGAAAGATAGATGGATGGAAGATGATAAGAGTTAGAGAGAGAGTTCTCGTATTCGAAAAAAGGAAAAGGTTGGCATTCGAAAAGACAGGAGTTTGACATCGAAACGATGGAACATTACGAAATGTTCTACTGTACAACCTATGACCAACTTTGCACAGATGTTGTTGAAATGTGGGGGAAAAGTTCGACGGTAATGGTAGGATCCACATATTCCCTGAAAACTGAAGAAATGTCACAAATGTCACAAATTAACCGGGATATTTAAATTGTGCATCTGATACATTTAGGAATGTAAATAACGTTTCATCAAAAAATAGTTAAAACGGATTTTTGCTCATGTGTCACAAGAAGTTTGGAATGTGTTTCAAAAATGATAGTAGTGTTTTAAGAACTCGTTGGTTGAATTGAGCAAATTAAAAAAAGAAACATTTATATTGTGCTTTCGATACATTTAGGAACATAAATCATGTTAATTTAGATACTTTACAACATCAAAAAATAGGTAAAATATGATTTTCCTTATGTGTCACAAAAACTGTAGAACAAATAAATGTGTTTCAAAAGTTATAGTAGTGTTTTAAGAACTTGTTGGATGAATTTGAACAAATTTCAAAAAATTACATTTAAAATTCTATCAAATTTTAACATTATTATTATTATTATTATTATTATTATTATTATTATTATTATTATTAAACATCTACAATTCAAAAATTTTGAAAATGGGATTCTAAAGTGTCATGCATGGGTTGCAAGGTCACAAAGGTCACATTAGTCCTTTTGCGTCAATGAGGAAAAATAGATGTGAACTCGATGAATTTATTAATTTATAAGGATGAAAGGACGTAAACAAAATAAGACATTTTCAACGTTTAAATATGTATCATACTAATTTATGCCTATTGAGGGCTTCACGAGGGTCATTATGGGTCGCATGAGTCGGATGGATTCCCGTGATATTGGATCGCGTGATTTGCACATAATTAGGAAAAATAGATATGAACTCGACGAATTTGCATATTGGGTCACATGAGTCAGATGGGTTCCCGTAATATTGGGTCGCATGAGAAGATTATTGCAGACGTCTTTACGAACTGACAAAGTATTCTTTAAGTTTTAACTCGGTTTACTTGTTATAATGATTGAATTCGGTTTATTTTTTATATGTTTGAACTCGGTTTATTTTTGTAAACTACATGTATAACCCAAAATAACAATAATAACAATAATAATAAAAATTTAACGTCACAAAGGTCACAATGCAGAGACGACACATTGTCCTCCTTCAACGTTGTAGAGATTATGTGTGACTGCTAAAGACCGAGTCACTGATTACCCCAACCTTAAGCAACGCATAGACAACAAGATGCCCTCCTTCCACATTGTAAGGGTGTGTGACTGCATAAAAACCGAGCCTACCGATCATCCAAGCAACACAGAGACATTACGGCGCCCTTCGTCCACCATGTCAATTTCATGACGAAATCACAAAGGTCACAAATTCACAAAGGTCACACAAATCGAGATAGCTAAGAAGAATCACTTGGAAAAAATGTAGGAAATATGAGGTTTGAGATATTTTTGATAGAGAATTTTTCGAAGATTTTTTTAGAGACGAAGACAAAAGAGAGGAGAGATATGGAATTCAATCTTAAATGGGAGATGGTGAGAGTTAGAGAACTTGATGGATCTTTTAAAAGAGAGATGGATGGATAGATGAGAGTGTGTCATAGACACATGTATTCGAAAAAAGGCATAACTAACATTCGAAAAGACACACAAAGTTCGCAAAAGTCACAAAAGGTCACAAAGTTCACAAACCGTAGAAAGGTCACAAAGGTCACAAATGACTTTACAACGTAAAAAATAGTTAAAAACGTAAAGGTCACAGTATTCCTTTTGCCTCAAAAGTGATAGTAGTATTGAGTCCTTTTGAAAATGACATTTCTAAAAAGGCGACGCATAGGTCACAAGGTCACAACGGTTACAATAGTCCTTTGTGTCAATGAGGAAAAATAGATGCAAACTAGACAAATTTATCGATTTATAAGGATGAAATGATGTAAACCAAGGTTTAGTCAAACTGAGGGAAAATAGAGGCAAACTTGACAAATTTATCAAATTATAAGGATGAAAGGACGTAAACCAAGGTTTAGTCCAAATGATATAGTATTACCAACTAACAAACCTTTGTTTTTTTATGTTGGAGTTTTTTGGGTTGTCACGTTCCAAACAATGTGAGTGATCCTGGCATTTGAACTTGTGTCTCAACGAAGATGGGGTTTTCTTCCAGCCTCACCGGGTCTAAGATAATGATTCTCTTTAGGCCTCCCAATTTGCCTTTTCTCAGTCAACATAGGAGGTAGAACAATAACTTCAGAATATTGAGGAGGAATGTTCCAATAACTACAATTAGAAACTAGATACACCGTTTCTTAGTAAGTCAAATGCCATATATCCCGTAGGTAGTATCTTGAACATAACTCTGGTATCTTGTGATCTTTATCCGCAATTGCGTATCTGCGTGGATAGTTATCCATATAAAAAAATTTGCAGTCACATGTTCATTTTTGAAGACTCACTACGAATGTTTTACCCTTCTCATTTCTCACCTCATAGTCATCATTCAGTCTGTTCAATTCAATATCCTCATATTTGGATGTCTATCCAAACCGTTCATGTACTGTTTTCTCAACATATGGTATTAACTTTTGAGAATCATCACGAATATCTGCTTCCAACCTATACCTATTGAATCATTCATCTGTCTTTCCCAAACTAATATCTAAAAGTGCTAGCACCGAAAACATTTTTGACGTCTTCAACGTGGAATTTATTGACTCGGTCCCGTTAGTGGTTAATAAGTTATACCTTTCACCCTAAAATTTTCATGTTGCCCATTTAACGGGATCAAGTTCCTCTTTCTTCAAATACTTTGCAACATTAGGGTACTTGTGCAAAAGTCACAATAGTCATAAAGGGCATAGAGGTCATAATGGTCACAAATGTCATGTTTTTACCTCGCCTTCAAATCATTAAATAGCCTTTGAAATTCATTCTATTTATATGCTGTTGCACATTTGAAAAACATTTCTGCCACAATATACTCCTTTGAACTCTTTCTACCTTGGACATTATTGACGTAGCTCTTTATGTGTTACGATATATGTTGTGCACAAAAACCATAATCAGCTTCTTTTTACACTTGTTTGATTGCTTTTATCAAGTTTTTATGGCGATCAGATATCACAATGACATCAAGTCTATCTTGTATCACCTCTTTCAACCTTGACATAAACCACGTCCATGATTCGTCCTTTTCTCTGTCAACTATTCCCCAAGCTAGAAGATATTGGTGATTTTCACCATCTTGCGCGTTTGCCACAATCAATGCTCCCTTATTCACTCCCGTCAGAAATGTTGCATCCATAATAACCACTTTGTGCATGTATTTCCATCCCTTTATAGCCACTCCCAGAGCCATAAATAGGTATTTTAAGCTTTTCCCATCATCGTCCAGCTGAACATTTGCGATAGATCCGAGATTTCTTTCTGTAAACATGTGCAACTACCTTGGAAGCCTCATATAATGATCAAATTCATCACCACGAATCTCATTTTGTGCAATTCATTTTCCTTTTAATGCCATTAAATACGATACATTGGCACCGTGCTTTGCTTTTACATGAGCCATCAATTGTTTTGCTGGAGGTGTTTCATATTTCCTGGCATATTCCTCATTCAAATAATCTTTAATCAAATGCATTGTACCCTTATAGCTTCCATCGATTTAGATACAAGTAAACACTTATAAATGGGATAGTGTGTTCTCAAACTAACCCGTTTGGAATTCAAGATTGCTGTCACACGTAATTTCCACTTACAACCACTTCCGAGAAACTTGCATCATACTTTCTACAGCTTTAAATCAAAACTCAATGTTGCATATCTAAAAGAAGCTTCGAGTTAACCCTTCCTTACAAATTCCTATACATCATTCTTGCTGTCAAAATGTTATCCAATTTTAAGTTGCAAACCATATTCGAACTCGAAGACTGAATTTCGATTGTTTGGCTTCTCCTAAACTACCATTTCCAAGTTATTCTTACAATCACCATTACCATCCTTATTCTCTATTGGGACATCAGTATCAGATTCATTACTGCCACAAACCCTAACTTCATGAACGACCAGATTCATGGCACAACCACCATCTTCTCTTGGTATGTCCTTTATCAGAATTATCCAATCCAAAATATTTATTATTTCCGTCAGATTGCTTCCAAATCTAGTTTTGTTATTTGAACCTACAATATAACATAGTCCTCATAATCTACAACACTTCCATTCTCACATCCACTAGTAATGCTTTGAAAAATTGGAATTATAGGTTCAACTTCCATCTCTATTTCCATTTCATACTCCACACTTGCCGATTCTATCTCCACATAAATTAGAGGCCGAATTCCTCTTATTCGGTCGAATAGATAACAAATAAGATTCTTGTCATTCATTATATATACCGACTTCCTGTTTTGACAAATATTGACTTAACTCCAACTTTGTTGTATTTTCCCCACTATCATCTATGCACATAACTCATCAATAAGTTGCTGGTATGTCAGACTAATAGGAGGAAAATAAAAAAATACATTATGATTTTCCTAAACTCTTCCAACCCATTCAAATTCTCTATTTATGTTTTTCCCATTTACCATCATACAAAAAAATCAGTATGATTTTCTCATCCATTGAATCCAATACACTTGTAAGAAAAACATAAAAGAGGGTAAATTCTATGACCCACTGACCATGTGTTTGAATATGACTATGTGGCCTAATGCGAATGTGCGATTCGATGAGACTTTTGCGACCCAATGCGACTTTGTGACCCACTGCGACCATGTGTTTCAATATGATAATGTGATCCAATGTGACTGTACGACACATCGAGACCTTATGACCTAATACAAATCTGTGACCCACTGCGACATATGTTTCAATATGATTTCGTGACCTAGTGCGACCGTGAGACTCGATGAGACTATGTGAACCAATGCATTTGTTTTGACCAAATGCAACCCTGTGACTCACCATGATCATTTGTTTCACTTCATTTGACTCAGTGACACATTTTGACTACAACATAATAAGACTCGTTTTGAAAAAAGGAGAATTGAATCTATAAATATTACTCAATACTCACTCGTGTTAACAAATTCTAAGAAACACAAAAAACATTATTATCTCCCCACAAACAACATTAATCTAAAAACTAAAAATAAACTTAAATTCAAGCTCAAGCCTCACTATATATACCAGGTTTTTCCGCGGAACGTACTTAATTCCAAGCTTCTTTGTTGACAACAAACGATTTAAATTTATTCGCGGAGAATCTGGTGCAAATTTGAAGCTAGTCGTGGCGAATTTGATGTGGGAGAAGCAAACTTTTTGCACTAGAGAAGAGAGGGAAATCAAGGAGCTTTGAAGGACAGAGGAAACTGACGATTAAAGAACAAGGAAAATATGAGGTTATCAATATTATAAGGATAGAGTTATATTTGTTTTAGGAAAAGGTAGGATTCAAGTCCTAATAGCAGTTCAAGTGTATTTTTGAAGTTACCCTAGTTGGATGAGGCTTTTTTCATAGTGTCCATGCTATTCTAGACAAAGTGGTCAGCTATTGGTCTCTCCGTCATGCTTGCTTTTGAATGCTTCCTTCAGTTTTTTCAATTTTTGGTTCGAGTGTTACGAGTCTAGATCTTCCAACACTTCTAGTCATAAACTTAATTTTTGCATAAGAAACAAACAAAACAAGATGAAAAAGATATTTTAGTAGCAGTCTAAAAAATAAAATAAAAAGAATAACCTAGATTCATAAAATCGAATAGTGAAATAGCCTTTAGTCCACAACAACAATACCAAAAACTTGATGCATCCTCTAGGTTTGATCTAAATATATCAATTTTATAATTTATACATAGCCTAGACATTTTGGAAGGATACAAATCATGTAGTACTATGGTCAGCCACAAGGTTTAAGAGGAATATAAACTCAATTTTACAAAACTACGGTCAGCGAGATGATGCTTGTAAGTTTGAGAATTGTTTTTACGTATATGAACTCATTAAAGATTTTGAAAAGTGCAACTTTTTCTTATCGAGAAATGCAATCATCTTTAATGAATCTACTTACTCTCGTAGAATAGATCATGTTCTAGTATATAAAACATTGACGTCTCCTCATGACCTACATAACAAATGAACTATCATTAAATATACATGTTCGAGTAGTCTAGATTCCTATCCAACATCGAAATTTTTGACATCTCTGAGTTACATGTGAGTCCATTACAGACCAATTTCATCATTCCTAAACCGAGTAACCTACCTCTAGATATGATAATTTAGTTTATCTAATGCATACGATATAATATAATCCAATGTATTCATTTGAATTATACCATGTGATAGTCAATTCATGGGCCCATTCAAGAACTAAAAGTATAAATTTTGCATCAAACTATAAAAACAAAAAACAACTAATCCATTCATGAAGTACGAGGAGTTCAAATACATAAAGCTCTAGCCTAAAGGACATATCAAATATATTGATCTACATCTTAGAAAACAACCACGACAAGAAACAAGTAAAAAGAAAGGTTTAGAGAAACTCAATCGATCTCTCAATCAATTACCAGTATGACTTTCTTTTTAACTTGTCTCTGCCGGTAGTTTGATCATTCAATGAAGTTTGATAGCTTCATCACATTTTTGTCACGTTCCTGGAGTATTTCTCTCAGGTTTCTACTATCCTCTTAATCTCTCTTCATTCTTTCGTCTCTACCATCCCTCATTTTCTGTCTAGAGCTAATCCAATTTATAGAAAGCTTCCTTCACTTAAATAATTACAATTTAGTGAATTCAAATAACCACAGGCCCGAGTTGGCCACCGCTCAAGCCAAGCAGTTTATTATTCCTTTTTCCCATTAAAATTGGAGTCAACTTTGACATAGTCTAGTAGATTGTTTAATAGAGCAAGTGTCTACTCAGGTCGAGCAAATTCTCTTGAAATATTTTGATGGATTGTATCAAATGAGTGACTGACTGTTTTTTGTGCCTTTTTATATTCGTTTTGAAGTGAATGTTGACAAGATTACGAAATGACCCAAAAAACCTAAAAAGTAACTTAAAAAATAAAATGTAATAGAAACATGATAACACTAGTGTAGGTTAGTTGTAGATGTAAGCATTTAGATCATTTATGCATAATTAGTCCTCTATCCAGTCTTTTTGTTGCTTCTTCAGTTTTGAGGCGACAAGGCCTAGTCGAGCTTAATGATGTTGATTCATGGAGTCAGATGCGCATACTTAAAGCTATAACCCACTCGGAGCGGATTCAGGACAAAGAACCGCATGGAATACCTGAGCATCAAGTGAACGGAGCAAAAACACAAAGTTAACACAACCCACTCGTGCTCGTAGAAGGCCTTGCTCGAGTTGTACCCATTAGAAGTTTTATCCCAACTCGGGGTGTCTTCTACCTTGTGCGTGCTGCATGAGAAGCCATGAGCTCGAGGAGGTCCTCCACACTTGCCTGCGCGGGTTACACCTTCAGAGCAATCTGCGCACAACATGCACGGGTAGCCTCAAAGATGAAGAGCCCGCGCAGGTCCTCCATTTGAGCCTACAGGGGTCCTCCACTTGAGCCCGCGCGAGTCTTATGTCGTCACATAATACCTAAAACCATTCAAACGAAGGAACATATTGTAAAATGATGCTCGAATTAATAGAGGGATGACACATAACCCTAGGGGATGAAAAACACACAAAGGAGGCTTAGAAGAAGGTGGAGAACGAAAGAGACAATATCGAAACATCGGTGACAAGATAGGGAAGTCTGAGGCATCCTATTCCTAATCTTTATCATGTCTAGTATTGTTCTCTCTTATTTTATATCAGAACCTATGAGTGAGTAGGTTTGTAGCTAGGGGTTAGGGACAATAGTTTTATAAGGGATGCTTGTGTTTATGCGTTAAAGCTTTGATCTTTTAAAGTTTTTTTGTATTTCGGTTCTACAATCAATGCAATGAATGTTTTGGACTTGTGCTATCCGCTCAGTAATTTAGGATTTCATGTTTAACTAGGAGGTTAGATTATGAATATAAAAATATTGATTGTTGATTGAGTTCGCTTGATGAGAATCTGACCGATCAGTTAATGCTACCGTATTTACATGTTAATCATTGCTGGGAGGTAGGATTGCATGTTATTGTGGTTAAAGAGTTTAGGTTTTGAGAGAACTATTCTATACTTATGAGCATGGATTTCGCGTTATCAAGATAATTTTATTGGTTTATGATCTTTTGTTGGCTGCATCCTTGCGATTTCGGTAATCCGAAAACCGTAATGTTATGCAATAACAAGTATTTTGCATGTCTTTATTGCTTTCGTAATTCGTTTATCATTTTCAGATTTTACTTCATATTATCATCACTTTCAACCGTCTTAGTTTAGGTATATTCTTAGCTTAGGTTGTATTAGTTCCTAGAGTTCGACCCTGGTATTACACCGATTCGTATTGTTGCGGTAAATGAGTATTAGGTATTTTATTTGCTTGATAATTCGCGTATCAAAACATATAAAAAATTATATAGCAAAATGGTGTGATTAATGGACACCCGGAGACACCCTAATAACACATCGAAATGCTTTGGTTTTAGCTTTATTTTCAGCAATGAAAGTTTTCCCACTTTCCTATTTGGTTTAGCTTTATTTTCATTTTTAATAATAAAATTTAGTAAGCTTTTTAATGTCTATCTCGATATATGGTACTCGAGACTTTCTTTAACTAAGATTTTAGATTCTTATGCTGATGCAACATCAAAAGAACGCGAACCAAAATGATAGAATATGAAGTGGAATACCGGAAAAACATGTCTAACCCAATTATTTGCACAAACATATTACTACTTTTGATGATATCGAGGTTATATGTTCTATCTTTTTCTTTCCTTATCTGTTATGGTCATCTCTCAGGTGTTAGTTTGACACTGAGGATGATGATGAGTGTATGTGTGAGGTAGACATTGATTGACAAGCAGTAATTTCTTGTTAAGAATTCGATGGACAAGAGTGAGCATACATTAGATTAGCTTATAAGGTAATCAAATGATGTATTGGAGTAGAGAATTTCCTTTCCCAAATAGCTACGTATACCAAGCTTAGATCAACTAAGTATTTTGAATGAATTGTCAAACATAGTTTACTTAGAGGATTTGAGTTTATATTGATCTTATTATTCTGTGGGTAAATTGACAACAACTAATCTTAGGATTGACCTTAAATCATAGTACAATATTATATATTTTCCTATGATTCATTCCCAAATAAATGGTGTATTAGTCCCTTTTCATCTTTTTCTAGTCCAATGTTTTTATATTTGGAAACGTTTTCACTCGAACAAGTGTCAAGCATCTCGCTCGAGGGTACCAACAATTATCACGTGTGAGTTTATCCTTTTTTCATTCTCTCTACCCTTTTTTCATTCTCTTTACCCTCTTAATCCTAATTCTATAAAAACTAAAATACGTTTGGCCGAGCGACAAGTATGGTTAGTCGAGTTTTCTGGTTGGTTGAGTCTGTTAGTGCTTAGGCCAAGTGATCGATCCTTCAGCATGATCCTTTGGTCTAGAGATTTTGATCACGGTTGAGCGGCCTTCTACTCAAGCTGAGCGTATCAACCATCTTCTTTCCAATGTGTTTCCTCGGGTCGAGCAGAAAGTGGATTTGGTCGAGCGGCTCTGGCTCTCCTAGCTTCTTATTTCTCTCGACCTTATTCACAAATAGGTACATCACCCAAGGTTCCTTTGATATCTCTTATTGCTCTTGTAATGCCATAGAAATTTTGTTTGCAAGAAATCAAGCAAACACTTTCTACATCCTCTAAGCTTTTACTCTGGTGACCGGTTCTTGATTTATCAGTGTTTCGAGTGGGGAATCGTCCACATCATGCCCTTTTTCTTCTAAAGGATTTGACCTCAGTTCAAGATCATCATCTACATCAAAACAAGCCAAGTCAACAACATTGAAATTGGAACTAACATTATACTCACCAGACAACTTGATCTTGTAGGCATTGTCATTGATGCGCTCTATCACTTTTTAATGGTCCATCACAGCGAGGCATAAGCTTGGATTTATGCTGTTGCGGAAAACACTCACGTAAATGGATGTACACCAGACCTCCAGGTTGAAAAACCAACTTCCTCCATTTGTTTGCATGTTTAGCATATCGCTCTTTCTCATTTCAATGTTGGCTCGTATCTTCTTGTGTATTATTTCAAAAACTGTCTCTTTTCTTTCCATTAAGGTTTGTAAACTCTGACTTTGGTAAAAGGGTCATATCTAATGGTGTAAATGGTTTAAAGCCATACACAATCTCTAACAGCGAAATTAAGTAGCATTATGAACCACCCTATTGTATTTAAAATCAATATGGGGTATACACGCTTCCATGTTTTTCAGATTTCTCCTGAACAATGTACATAATCAGGTCGAATGGTCCTATTGACAACTTTTTTTGTCCATCGGTTTGAAGGTTATAGGTAGTGGAGAATAAAATTTTGGTGCCTAACTTAGACTACAATGTTTTTTCAAAAGTACGTCAAGTAAGACAAAAACATAATCTTTTTCTGATTTAGACCTATGAAGACTTAAAATCTATGGAAAAATCTTTGTAGGGGTGACTCGAGATAGGTAAGGGTGAGTACATACCTTGGGGTTGCAATTGGGATTTAGCCTTCTTATATGTGATACACCTTCCACAGACGCGCTCAATGTCTCGATGCAAATGGGGCTAATAGAAATGTTCCTACAAAACGAAAAAATTCTTGGCTACTCAAAAGTGCACCTTTAATCCTTCCCATGTGCCTCATGAATCAATAAATTCCGAACATAACTTTCGGGTACACACAACTTATTATCATGGAATAAATATCCATTGACATGGAAGTGCTACCCATGGCGGTGTTCTCACATCACTTGAATATCTAGCCAAAATTAAGATCAACTTTGTAGAGTTTCTTAATGTATTTAAAACCAAACACCCTTGCGTCTATAGCAGAAAGAAAAGTGTAACGTCTATATAGTGCATCAGCAAAAGTTTTCTTATGTAACTTGTACTTGATGATGTACGAGAAGATCTCAATGAACTCCAACCATTTGACGTGACTACAATTCAAATTTTGTTGTCCCTTGAGATGGTTGAGTAATTCATGTTCAGTATGCATCACTAACTCCTTCGACCAAAAGTAGTGTGGCAATGTATGAAGCGCTCGAAAAATGCGTATAGCTCTTTATCATACATTGAATAGCCTAACTGTGCTCCGTTGAGATTCCATCTGAAGTATGCAATGAGTCTATGTTCCTACATTAACACTGATTCAATTCTTATACCTGATGCATCACATTATATTTTAAACGTTTTAGTGAAATTGGGTAATGCCGATAACGGAGGTTGTGTCAATTTATCTTTTAGAGTTTGGAAGGCCCTTTATTGGCTTCACTGTAGCAAAACGTGATGTTCTTCTTGATTACTTTTGTCAAGGGTGCAACAAAGGTGCTGAATTCTTTTACGAATCACGGTAGAACCCAACCAATCGATGAAAGCTTTGGACCTCTCCACATTTCATAGGGCTCCACAAATTGCGTATGACCTAGATCTTTTCCTCATCAACGTGTATTCCGTATTCACCTACTACGAATCCTAAGAACACATGTTTTTTTAATATTAAAAACATATTTCTTAAAATTAGCGTATAGTTTTTTGCTTTGCAACACGTAAAAAATCAATCTGGTGTCCTACATGCTCTTCTACGATTTTTTTATACTAGGATGACATCGAAGTATACAACCTTAATTATGCCTATAAACTTCCTAAGAATACAATTCATTAATTGAATGAACGTGCTAGGTGCATAAGGTAACCCAACAGGCATGACTAAGCACTCAGACAACCCTAGTTTGGTCTTAAATACCGTTTTCCATTCATGACCCTCCTTCATGCGAGTTTGATGGTATCCACTCTTCAAATCTTTGTTAGATAATATGGAAGAGTAATGCCACTCGGCTAACATGTTATCTAAACAAGATATAGACTAACAATAGTTTACCGTAAAAATGTTATTGATTGCGTCACAATCAACACACATACGTTGTGTGCCATCGCCCTTGGCACGTGTATGAGTGATGCAGTGCATGGTGACATACTTTCTTGCACGTATCCCTTATCCATGAGTTCACAGAACTGTCACACGAGCTAATTATTCTCCTAAAGAATTGTTTAGTAGGCTGGTGGGTTTGGAATGCTTGCCCTAGGTAAGAAGTCAATTTGGTGCTCAATCCCATGTACTAGAGGTAAGCCGTTGGGTGTTTCACCAAAACAAAATCCTCAAAACAATGCAATAATTTGATGATAACACTAGGTAAAGAAGAGGTGAGTTCATTAGTTAAATACGAATCTTTGAAAAGTTGTACAAACATAGGTTGGTTCGATTGCCAAGTCCTTTTGAATTGGCTCACTCTCATTGAAAGAAAGGTTGTGCTTACGGGTTGTGTCTCAAAGATATGTTTCTGAGTTTCTCTTATAACCAAATCATTGTTGTGAATTACCTCACGATCAATCACTTGAATTTCCCTCTTCTCAGTCTTTAGTAACCGTAATTGGTCCTCGAATACCTCCTTGGGTGTGAGTGGAGCTAGGAGAATGTGTCATCCTTGAAATCAAAGGAATAATTGTTGTTGAACCCATAATGTTGTTCTTGAGTATCAAAATTCCATGGTCATCCCGTTTGGAGGTAACCTGCTTGCATTGAAATGACATCACATAACACTTCATCTTCGCCTTTTCCAATGCTATACTAAACCTTCACTTAATGATGAACCTTGGTTTCGCTACTGTCGTTCGGGTTTGGGATGCTTCATGGTATTGAATCCCAATTTGTCCACGAGTAATTCTCTAGCCACGTTCATGCAACTACCTCTATCTACTATGATACTACACACCTTGTTCTGCACAAGTCAACGTGTGTAGAAGATATTTTCCTATTGTACGATAGCTTAATCTTTAGCTTGTAGATTTAATGTTCGACGTGCTCTTAGTAACTCACCATTTACATCCTCATAATTCTTGAACTCTTTATCCCATTTAGGTATGTTCCTTTGATTTGTCGGCTCTTCATCCTCAAATGTCGTGTGTATCCTCCATCAGTCCGTATGATCATGAACTTTATATTTGAAAATTCTATAGCAAAGTGTCCCCGACCTTTGTACTTCAAACAGTGAGTATGATGAATACATAGAGGTGTCTTGGTAGGAGCTGCTGGTTTGGGTCATGACTGCTCCACTTACAACTGTGCCTTGTGTCCCATGTTTGGTTTGTCAAACCATATTTTTAAAATGACAAGCCTGATGTCTAGAGGGTACGGATGACGAGCTATGTTTGGCCTTCTACGTTGTTGTTCTAGTCGATTCCCACACGTTACTTTCTCCATCCAATGAAGCCAATTGTTTACGATAGTGATCTCTTACCTCATGCCCCTGAATTCATCTATCAACAAATGCATCGAGTTGGATCTCTCACCATAGGATTGTTCGTCGCATTGACTCCCTAAGCTAGACAATTCAAAAGTTTAAAACAAAAAAACAATGAAATAAAAAGAAGATGAACATACCTCACAATTTCTCTTGCTCACTCATATGTCTTTTCCTCAACTTCTCCTCTACGATTTAGTTCAAAACTCAAGAAAAAAACTCAAAATTAATTCGCGAAGCTCATAGTAAATCTCGATGCTACATATGTGTAATATCGAAATCTAAGGGAAATGTTCTAATTTGTAATATTGACATTTCTAACTATAGACTTTTTCTATTTCTATCCTATAAATTATTTCTATTTTATATAATTTCTTGTATCTTTTTTCCTTTTTGTCCTTTTCTATTCTACTTTTTTTGTGCTTTTTCCTTTTTTGTGCTTATTCCCTTTTCGATGGGTTTTCTCTTGGTATTTTTCCCTTTCTCCTTTCTTTTTTTTTCTATTTTCCTTTTTTGTGGTTTCCTTCTTTTTTGTAAACTAAAAAAACCAACCAAAGCTAAACTAAATCAAGCTAAAGAAAAAACTGTTACTAGAATTAAAATAAAATGATAAAAACAAACTGGATAGGCAAACACAAGAATGGAGCTCTGATACCACTTGATATGATTCTAGATTGAAATTATTTTGTTAGGAGAATAGAAATGGAATGAAATCCACTAGCAATCCGATAGTAGAACTTAGAACTTGGCTTCGCGAAGAAAATATATCCTATACCCTAACTATAACAAAATTAGACAAATTAAATGTAGGGAATGATGTCACAACTCTTGTGATCTAGTGCTGATAATTTTGTTAAAAATCAGAAATCGTTTAAAAGTTTGATAGCTAAATCTCTAGATAACTTTATTGATACAAATTAAATAATAATATCATGCAAAAACTTCTCTGTTTATAGGAAAAAAATAATAGAAACTAAATTAAAATAATACAACTTAACTAAACCTGACACAAATGTTGACTCGAGTGGTGTAACTTCTCAATCAAGCACCATTTAATTCTTAACCATTATTCCGAAAAAAATAAAATATGCTCAACCGAGCGAAAACTATGCTCGCTCGAGTTCTCTTATGCTCACTCAAGTCTCTTAGTGCTCAGGGCACGCGGTCAATTCTTTCACCTAATCCTTTGGTCCATAGGATTTACTCAAGATAAGTGGTCCTCTGCTAAAGCTGAGTACTTCATTCGTCTCTTATTTAGTGGGTTCACTCGGGTTGGAAGGTTGTCCATCACTCGTGAATCGATTGGTTTGGCTTTCCTTTCTTCCTTGCCCTTTTTTTGACTTTTTGTAAGTTCTCTCGATCTCGAAGTCGATTCGAAGTAAGCTCGAAGTACCTTGAGATCTGGTTATACACCAACAAAGTACAAGAAAAAGGAATTAGGTAAAAAGAATAAAAGAAAAGAAAACAAAAAATCAGAATGACTCTAAGTCCAAATCTAATGCGTGTTGACAAATAATCCTCGACAACGGCGCCAAAAACTTGATGCGTTCCAAGTTAAACAAATTAACCTAAACTACTCGCAAGTGCCAGCATGTGTGTAGTACTCTAGGTGTAGATCCCGCTGGGACTATGCAACACGAACTAAACTCAAACTAGAAATCAAACAAGCTAAGAACGCATATTGGTTGGGAGATGAAATAATGAAAATGCAGTAAACTAATGAGTTCTTGACAATGAGACAAACGTTCTAAGATACTGTTTCACCATAAAGCTTTTGGAACCAACTATTGATCTATCTAATCGTGCATTCCCAATCAAGATATCTAAGACGGACGATACTAATATAATACCTACCCTCTCCGAAGGCATAGGAACGTGATCTAATCGAGTTATCCCCTACTTTCGTGGCTGATACCTCAAACTAAACCCATACGTTCTATGATTCATCCCATTAACCCTTAACCGTTACTACTCTACTTTGGTGAACTACTCTCGGTTGTTATAAGTCTGATGAGCTAGGACTAGAATTCTCCTTTCGGTCCTTCTCCAAATCTCTAACACATGCATCTACTTGGCCTTCACAAATACAAGACAATTCAACACTCTGACAAAGAATAGATTAACAAAACGGGTTCAAAGATAAACCGAAAGAGGTTTCGGGATAGCCATGGGCTAATCTCTTCTCCTAGAACTAAACAACTAATCAGTCATGAGTTTGAAATCAAACAACATAAATGAAATAGAATGCATAAGGAGCACAAAAATCAGACGAGGAATCATCCCGATTCGATCTTCAATCTCCTTGTGTGTCTCCCGTCAAAAAGACTCTATAGAATGATGGATGATAAATGAATGATGAATTAATCCTACTATGAATTTTTTCTGTGCTCTTAACGTCTTGTCACTCAAAAAATGGCTTGTTCAAATTTGAATCCGAGCGGTGTGCCAATCTCCACAATTTTCGATTGGTTATTCTCTCCATGCTCGATCGTGCTCAGCAGCAAGCCCGATCGTGCACTCTTCTAAGAGGAGTGCTCGATCGTTCTCCATATGTGCTCGGGCCATGCATCACTCTAGGGTTTTTGACTCATTTAGTGCTCGATCGTGCTCCATTTCATGCCTGGCCATGCATGGTGGTTCTTCACTTCAGCGTGGTCGTGCATCATTGACTGCTCGGCCATGCTCCTCATGTTGGTTTCCTCCCCGGTCATGCTACTTCAGCTGCTCGGCCGTGCTAATTTAGATTTGTTCCTTTCATGCCGGTGTCCGACCGTGCATTGTGAATGCTCGACTCGTGCATTACTCTTGGGGCAAATTCATCCAATTATTGCCCGGTCGTGCAGTTCATCGTTCCCTACCATGCAGGCCTATGCCCGGTCAAGTTCACATCTTTGCCATTCCTTGTCCGTTTTTCGTGCCGTTTGCTCCACTGTGATCCCCGATGCTTGTACTTTGTCCCGTGTATGTTCTTTAGCTCCAAAATGAACCAATTACGCATTAAAACCTATAAGAATATGAAAACACAAAAACAATGCAAATATAATCATAAACATCTCTAAAATCATGCGAGAATCCTGTACGAAAACAAGATGGTAAATATCCATTGAAAGTATCAACTGATACCCATTGCAAAGTTAAAAACATTAGCCCATTGAACATTTTCAATGAGTATCTGTTGGAAATTTGTAACGCGTATCTGTTGGCAGTTTGCAGTAGGCATCTATTGAAAAAGTGCAATAGGTATCCGATGAAAGTTACTGGCGGGACAAGGCAATGGGTACTGATCGAAAACAAAATGGCATGAATTTTAAAATATTCCAACAGATGCCCATTGAAAATATTGAACATTTCCAAAGGTTGTCTGTTGATATTCTTACGAAAAAATTTTAAATAAATATATATAAAATTTATAAAAAATTAAAAAACCGATTTAAGAAAATTCATCTAAATTGGCACCATCTTCTTCATCCCCGTGCTCACCAACAACTCATGAAAGGGGTTACATCAAAGTCGATGACCGGTTCTTGTCCCAGCGTTATTGCCCCCATCAATGGTTGTGGCTAATACGTTCTACCAGTCATCAACTCGATGATACTCTCTATGTGATGCATTTGCGCTCATGTATCTCGATGTTCAGATTGTGTTTCTTGAAGGTCATCTTGCGTTGTTTGAAGTGTAGTTTCTAGCTATCCGATGTACCGTTCTTGCATGTAAGTCTCTTGGACCATGGGGATACCTTCGTAGCATCCTTGAAGAGATATTTTGTAGAGAACTTAGACCGTATAGACGCCCCTTATACAACCTAACAAACTGTAATATAAAACAAATTAAAGTTAGCATATCGATTTTAAATTTTTTTATAATTAAATAATTATTATAACAATAATGTAATTATATACCTCTAAATAAATTTTGTCCTTTTTCTAATGGACTATGATCGTCAGGAGTTGAACTAATGACTTGTGATTGTTGTGTGATCTTCTCTGTCACAACTTTCACCATCCATTCATCCCGGGGGTCAACAAGCTCAGGTTCGTCAACCTCTCCCAAACGATGGACTTCTTCTTGGCGTGGATCTCTACAACCAGCTCAAGAAAAGTTGGTTCTCTTCCCATCCTATCCATATATAACATTATAATATTATGATTAATATTAATATTTTTTCCAATTATTTCTTTATTTTCGGAAACGACTTCGATCCCAAGGTATGGTGACGCAGACCATCCCTGGAAAATTTCTCGGCGTACCTTTTATTTTTTTGCCTTCTCGCTTTGGGCCTTGTGATGAGTGTTTATATTGCATAGCAATCACATAGGGGTTTTATCACATTTTTAGAACATTTCGATGTTTTGTATGCAATTGTGTGCATATTTCTGCAATATATTCCTTGCAAGTGCCTTATGTGATTTTGGACACAGAAATGAAGAGTATATAGAGCAAAAAGATCACATATATCGATCACGTTGGGAAAGGGAGGTTAAATGAAACAAGATACGATGAAGAAATGACTCGGTCAAAGCAAGATAACAGAATGGGCGAGATTGGAGGAGAAGAAATGACTCAGTCAAAGCAAGATAATAGAACGGGCGAGATCGAAGGAGGAGAGCATCGACTTTACAAATCCTACTACATTCGGATTAGGGTTTCGGACCCTATTAAACCCGAGCTTCCTCCCCTTTGATCAGAAAGTCCGAAAATAATTGTTTAACCCATAGGAGAATTGTCTAGCAAGCTGCCGAAGAATAGATCTAAACTTATCACACATGTAGAGAGAGAAAAGACGGAGCGAGAGAAATCAGAGTATGCCGAAGAAACACGAAGGCACACGATGACATCATTGAGCTTATTCTTTCTTTCTCTTTCTATTTCTTTCATGTTGTCATTTGAACTCATGTTTGAGTAGTAGGATTATTCTAGGAGAAGGGAGTAGCCCTAGGCTTATCCTGTAACCCTTGTATTGATTTCTATTATGATTGCAATTTCCATCCTCGTTTGATGCTTTGTCTATGCGCTTAACGTTTATGCGATTGTGAAGGTCACATAGTTGCATGATATTAGGGATCTGAGTGAAGTGCCGAAAGGAGAAACTCGAAGCCGAACATACAGCTTTAGGACAATTTAGGTTAAGCAACGAAAGTAGGAAAACCTAGATTGAGAACTAACAAATGAATCACGAAGTTTAATGGGTGTAGACTAGCTTATCAGCAACGAAAGTATGAGGTTGATAGTTTATGCACATCTCTTGGCCTCGAAAGAGGATAGTTGATAGATTAGGATCGTTTCCATTCATATCGGATGGGAAAAGCATGAATAGTTCATTGATATGCATTGTTCTGGGTGCAAGGTTGCAAAACCGTATCCTAGGATATTTGTTTGATTGTTTATAGCATCGTTTTATTATTCGTCATTAGTTTAGCTTAATTTCATCACTCTCCATTTGATTTGAATACATTGATTTGATTGTTTTAGACGTATCATGTTGCTAGTCCCTATAGGATCAACACCTAGATTCTACACTACACACGTCTCGTGCACTTGCGAAGTAGGTTTAGGTTTTATTTAACTTGAACACAAATCAAGTTTTTGGTGCCGTTTCCGGGGACTTGACAACATGCTAGGCTTAGACATAGGATCACACTTGCATTTCTTTCCTTTTATTTTTCATTTTCGACACTGATTTCCGCAACTTTGGTTTTGCAGGTGCATGCCTAAATCCCGATTACCTATAAGTCTACTTGAAGTTGATCCAGAGATCGACAAAACTTATAGGAAGCTCAAGAAGGAAAAGGCTAAGGAAAAGGCAAAAACAACTAGCACAAAGAGAAGCAATGGAAGAAGGGCACGCTGGGAACAACACCATGAATGGCAATCAAGAGGGTCTAATTGTGATGGGTGAACGTCAGAACCAACCGAGCAATTTGAAGACCTACTGTGGGTCGAGATAGTTTTGAGATCAAGCTCGCCATGATTTCAATGGTGAGACAGAACCAGTTCATGGGCTTAACACACGAGGATCCACACCAGCACTTGACAGAATTTCTGGAGCTTGTGACACATTTAAGATCAACGGTGTGACTCTCGACGCAATACTTCTTTGCATGTTCCCTTTCTCACTTGGAGGTCGTGCGAATTCGTGGTTGCTCTCTTTGCCTCCCGGTTGCATCACCACTTGGGACAAACTCTGCACCATATTACTTGCGGGATTCTTTCCTCCAAGCAAGATGATTTTGTTTAGAGGGGAGATCACTGCCTTCCAATGCAGAGAAGGAGAATCACTGTTCGAGACATGACATAGGTTAAAGGAGTTGCTACGGTTGTGCCCTCACCATGGGCTTGAGAAATGGTTCATCATGCAAACATTCCACAACTGGGTCACTAATCAGCACAGGTCGACGCTGGACATTCTGCTGGAGGATCATTTATGGACAAGAATGTCACTGAAGCATTCGAGCTCATAGACAACCTCACCATGAACCACGCTATGTGGTCAGTCCCACGGTCGCTACCGAAGAGAACCGGGGGCCTCTATGAGGTTAACAACAGACCCGTTTCTAATGTTAATGCTTTATTTTGCTCTAATTGTGGTGGTATAGAACACATGGCGTACCAGTGCAAGCTTCAACAAGAGGAATAGGAGCAAGTTAATTACCTCCAGCAACCCGGGAACAATCCATATGCAAACACGTACCACCCTGGTTTGAGAAAGCATAAAAAAATTTCCTACAGGAATACGCAGCTCATCAGGCAGCCACCGGGTTTCTAGTAGCAGCAGAAAGGTCTAAACAAGTACCCAACAAGAATCCTTCATCTAAGGTACATACATTGCTCATGGATTTCATGAAGGAGCAAAGGTAGTTCCAAAGCAATCAGCTCAAGATTAATGGAGACATTGGGACAATCTTGCAAGATCTCAAGACACAAGTAGAGTCCATTGCTACAAACCAAACGATGTTGGAGAATGCCATTGCCCTGGAAGCCGCCTCGTCCTCCAGATAACCAGCACATCTTCCTGGGAAACCTGAGATCAATCTGCGAGACGACTGCAACGCGATTACTTTGAGAAGCAGAAAGCATATCAAAAAATCCAAGCCCGCTAAACCGGTAGATGCTTCAGAGAAATCTGCGGACAAGGGCAAAGGGGTCGAGAAAGAAACTGAAGCTGATGAAGCACCAAAGAAACCCTATGTGGCACCACTTGGTAAGCCACAAGTTGGATCAACAATCCAGTAAGTTTGTTGAAGTGATCAAGATGCTACATATCAACATCCCATTTGATGAAGCACTTGAGCGGATGCCAGCATACGCTAAGTTCTTGAAGGAGATCTTATCTAACAAGAGGCGTATAGACGACATTGGGACAGTAGCACTCACGGAGGAATGCAGCACCATCCTCCAAAACAAGCTACCTCCAAAGCTGAAAGACCCCGGTAGCTTCACCATTCCATGCACTATCGAGGAGATCAACATTGACAAGGCTTTGTGGGATCTGGGAGCCAGTGTAAGTCTCATGCCACACTCGATCTATAAGCGCATGAACTTCGAAGAGCTCAAGTCGATGAAGATGTCTCTTCAGCTAACAAACAAACCAGTCTGATATTCGGTTGGCATCTTTGAGAACATCCCCAACAAGGTATATAATTTCTATATACCCGCTGATTTTGTAGTACTAGATATCAAGGACGATGCTAGAATCCCTATCATCTTTGGAAGACCCTTCTTAGCCACTGTAGGTGCCATGATCGATTGAAGCAAGGGAAGCCCACCTTACGCGTGAAAGAAGAGAAAATCATGTTTAACCTGACAAACTCTTTGAATGCTCCATCTTGTAAGGAATCTCCATGCAGGGTACACTTGATAGACGATCCGACACAAGAACGAGCTCGAGACGATCAATACTATAGATCCTCTTTCGCGTTTTTGACACATCTTTGAAGGAATGCAAGAATCACAGACAAGGATGCAGAACTCTACAATGAGTTAATGAGTGCCATGGAAGAACTACTAAATGCACCGAGGGAAGAGATTCCATGAAATATACATGCAGTTTTTTCGGAGAAAGATGCGCCGACTCTTGAACTAAAACCCCTCCCTTCCTTTCTTCGATATGAGTTCTTAGGATTAGATTCTACATATCCTGTCATTGTGAATGCTAACCTGAATGCAGATGAAACGGAGAGACATCTTAACCTGAATCTGATGGAGGGAGTCATGAAAGAGATCTTAAAGCTTTTGAATGCATGAATCATTTACCCCATCTCGGACAACGAATGGGTGAGCCTAGTACATGTGGTACCAAAGAAGGGAGGAATGACCATTGTGAGCAATGAGAAGAATGAGCTCATTTCAACTAAGACAGTCACAAGATGGAGGATATGCATTGACTACAGGAGGCTTAACACAGCTAAACACAAGGACCATTTTCCACTCCCATTCATCGATCAGATATTGGAACGATTGACGAATCACACCTACTTTTGCTATTTGGATGGTTACTTAGGTTTCTTTCAGATTCCTATTCATCCACAGGACCAAGAGAAGACCACATTCACATGCCCCTACGGGACATTTGCCTAGTGCGTATGCCTTTTCGCCTGGGCAATGCTCCGGCTACTTTTTTCTAGCGTTGCATGATGGCAATTTTCTCTGAATCTATTGAGCATATCATAGAGGTATTTATGGATGATTTTTCTGTATATTATACTACGTTTTACGATTTCCTTACCAATTTATCCAAAGTTTTACAGCGATGCGAAGTGGTCAATCTCGTGCTAAATTGGGAGAAAGGCCATTTTATGGTCAAAGAAGGGATTTTGTTTGGACATATGGTGTTCGGATAGGGGCATTCAGGTGGATAGAGCGAAGATTGGAGTCACTGAGAATTTGCCACCATCGAATTCGTTCAAAGCAATTCACAGCTTCCTTGGGCATGCCAGATTTTATAGGAGGTTCACCAAGGATTTCTCCAAGATCGTGAAGCCATTGAATGATTTGCTTGCAAAGGATGTTACATTTGAGTTCACAGAGGACTGCCATGAAGCTTCCAACAAGATCAAGCAAGCATTGATCTCAGCCGCCATCATTCAACCGATGGATGGGATTTGCCCTTTGAGATCATGTGTGATGCAAGTGACTATGCGGTTGAGGCTGTGCTTGGACAGCGGAAAGATAAGCTTCTATATGGCATATCCTACGCTAGCAAGACACTAGATGAAGCACAAATCAATTACACTACAACCGAGAAGGAGCTTCTAGCAGTTGTCTTTGCTTTCAACAAGTTTAAGTCATATTTAATTGAGTCCAAGGTGATTGTCTACAAAGATCACGCAACACTCAAGTATCTCCTCGGCAAGAAGGATGCAAAGCCACGTCTCATCTGACGGATCTTACTCCTCTAAGAGTTCTACCTAGAGATCAGAGACAGGAAGGCATCAGAAAATGTAGTAGCCGACCACATCTCTCGTATCAAAGTGCAAGATGAGACCCATCAACGACTACCTCAAGGATGACTTCTGATATGATCCTGGACAATGTCGAGGATGCAACCTGAGCTGTGGCGAATGAAGAGGACGTGACTCGTGCTGAGGAGGACGTGACCGTACTGAGGAGGATGCGACCCATGCTGAGGAGGACGCGACCTATGTTGCCAAGGACGTGACATGTGTTGCCAAGGACATGACCCACATTGCAAAGAACGCGGCCCATGCCGCAGAAGAAGTGACCCGGGCTGAACCGAAGGGACGGAAGGTGGACGTGACCCGAAAAAAGGACGTTGGTTCCGTGACCTGTGCTAGGGCTAGAGAGGAGGAAGCCTTGACCCAACCAATAGGTCCCGTGACCCGATCTAAAGCTAAGAATCTCAAGGAGGCGATCGTTGGGATTCTCACAGACGTTGAAGTTCAAGACGAATATTCGAGTCCTGAAGAAAATTCCAACATCCGTTTTATACTTCAAGCCGAAGCTCAACTCGCGACAATAAAACATTAGAGTAAGTGTTTCGTGTGTGCTCTTTTCCCAATGTTGGTTTTGTCCCACGTGGTTTTCAAACGGCGGGTTTTTAACGAGGCCACGACTCACTTCTGTTTCCTAATTGTTGATCCGAGACTCCATACGATTAATCTTATCGAAGAACCCTATCTGATGATTATATTTTTTATTTTGAATTTGGATATTTTAGGTCATTTAATTCAAGCCTTGCATGGCTTTCTTGGACTACTTATGGTGGGCCATGGAGGTATAGAACAACAACTTTGAATTTTGAATTTTAATCTTTGAATTTCTCTTTGAGAATTCTTCTTTGTTGGTGTGTAATATCCAACAAGCGTTGGTGTGTAATATCCAACAAAGCGTTCGTTCTTCGTAGGTGCATCATATCCTCGAAGACGAGCCGGTAAATCGAGAGCTTTTCCGCAACTCTCGTGTGACCATTCGCCCCACACGCCTTGTGTAAGGAGTCTTCCGACTCGACTGCAGCGAGGTATGAGAGCTCGTTCTGGAAAAGGTTTGTTCATTTTTGGCTATTTGGTTGTTCTTAGACCATAGTTAAAACTTAACCGTGCGTAGTTTCTGTTCGTTGCTGCATATATTGTGTGTTATGAGTCTTGGTTGCTCGTACGGTATTTGTTTCACTTGTGGGCTGCTTCGGTGTGCTAGTGTGCAAGTTTTCCATGAGTTGCTGCGTTTAAAATCATCAATGCAATGGGAGATAAAGGTACATAAACCAGCCGAATGAACGAGAGGTGATCATCTCGTTTCCGTGCACGATTCTCGCATGATTTTAGATATGTTTATGACGATAGTTGCGATGTTTACGTGTGATTTTGTATCCGTTTTACTCGTTTTTGTGTTTTCATGTTTTTATAGGTTTTAATGCGTATTTGGTTCGTTTCGGAGCAAAAGAACATACACGAGACAAAGTGTGAGCATTGGAGATCATAACGGAACAAACGAAACGAGAAATGGGCAAGGAATATAATAAGACATGAGGAGAAAAGGCCCCCTGTGGGGTGGTTTTCTTAGCCCGCTCGGGCTGAATGTCTAGCAGCATTTACCCAAGTCGTGCTAACCCTTAGCACGCATGGATTGATGTTCAAGAGGAGCCCTCCCTTAACCCGCGCGGGGTGGTGTTCAAGAAGTTATTGCCCGAGTCATTCTAGCCCTTAGCACGCGCAGGTCATGGAGAAAATGAGGAGCCCGCGCGGGTTGCCTCCCTAGCCCACACGGGGCATGCCTATAACAGCTTCCCTAGAATGTCTCCAACGGGGAATTTGTATACAAAGGGACCCCAAATTGAGTTTAGAAGCAAGGAAACACAAAGGAGAACCCTAGGAGGGTACACAACATCCATCCATCAATTCAAGAGCCTTCTTTGACGGGAGACACAACAAGGAGTCGGGAATTGATTGGGGATTATCTCTCGTTTAATATTTCTATGCTCCGTACTTTACTATTTCGTTTATGATGTTTAGACTCACGATTGAGTAGTAGATTTTTTCTAGGAGAAGGGATTAGCCCATGGCTATCCCGGAACCTTCGTTGATTTATTTATGAATATATCTCCCCGTTTTGTTTATCTATTCTTTGTTTGAGCGCTTATTGTCTTGTGTTTATAAAGGCCACGTAGATGCATGTATTAGGGTTTAGGAGAAGGATTGAAAGGTGAATTCTAGTCCTAAAATATCAGGATTAGAACAACCGAGACTAGGTCACGAAAGTAGGATAGTAACTGTTGAGGGTTGAATCGGGCGAATCATGAATCGTAATGGGGTTTAGTTAGGGTGTCAGCCATGAAAGTAGGGGATGACTCAATCTAGCGACAATCCTATGCCTTGAAAGAGGTTAGGTTCTACATTAGGATTGTCCGTCTTAGATATCGCACGATATGACCGGTTAAATTTTCGGGTTTTCAGCAAAGGCAGCAGCCATATCAGCAACCGCAGCCACTCCAGCAAGCTCCTCAACCTCCTCAAGCCCCTTCGCCAAGCCTTGAGGTGGTGATGCTTGAGTTCATTAAATTCAACAAGGAAATGGGGATTGCGATCAACGAGCTTAAAACTCAAATGGATTCATTGAGCACGCATGTGAAGATGCTAGAAAACTCCATTGCGAAATAGGCTACATCATCCTCTCGGAATCCCGGGATGCTACCCGGAAAGCCCGACCTCAATACGAAAGAGTATGTAAACGCCATCACGTTGTGCAGCGAGAATACGATCGAGAGTACACCCTCAATGTTGCAAGAGAACGTTCCTGAACATTTGCTGAATAAAAGAGAGGGCATAATTGGAACCATTGAAGGGTATGTGATAACACGTAATCCGTTATAGTTTTTATGTCATTCTTAGGTATAGTTTTGATTAGATTTATTAGATTTCATTCATTTATCGAGTTTATTCGAGGATTTCATCTACATTTCGTGTTTTGTGTAGGAAACGAAGACATGAGGAGAAACACGAGAGATATTGGCAAATTAACCCTGAAATGACAAGGTTCAACTTGTGCAAGGCCGTGAATTGAAGTGAACATACAAACACCGAGCGAAAGGAGCGGAAACAACATCTTAGGTTATGCACGCTCGGGCATTAGAAGTGTGCCCGCTCGAGTAATGGATGCCAAGACAACCCCGTAGCTTTGCACAACTCGGGTGCTCAAGGAATATGATCGGGCATGTGTGCCCGATCGGGTGGAATTGGAGTGCCCG
>CM071861.1:20572384-20589359 GCA_036759665.1 Gynandropsis gynandra
GGTGAGCAAGAGATGCAAGATCTAGGGTTTGGTATTGTGGATCTAGGGTTAGATCTTAGATTAGATCTAGGGTAGATTGATAGAGGATCGGTGGCCACGACATGGTAACCAGCAGACGCGGTGTGGGACGAAGAAGGAGGGGCGATCCGGGACGCGAGAAAAACGGGCTAGGCGGTGGAAGTGGAGCAAGAGAGGCACGAATTAGGGTTTGGGGATTTAGATCTAGGGTTTGAACAGTAGATCTAGGGTTTGTAGGGGAGGAGACCGGCGATGGAGCAGCAACGGAGCGCGGCGCGGGACAAGATACGAGCGGCGACCCGGGATGCGGTGAAATCGGGCCGGTAGGGGGAGTGGAGGATAACGGCCGGAAATTTAGGGTTTTGATGCGTTTTCTGTTTTGGCAAGGGTCGTCGTGATGGTACGACGAGTGATCGGCGGCCGCAAGAAAGAGTGGCGGTGGCGGTTGGAGAGGGGAGGAGAGGCCGCCGGAATTTTAGGAGAGTTTGTTGCGTCGTTAGACTTTGTGCTCTCATACCATGATAATTTGAAATCAGATTAATTGATTCAAATGAGCCAAAACGGCTAAATATACAAAAGTTCAAAAGTTAGACCTAATTATAAAAAGACTTATATACCCCTATACATGTATCCTTTACAGTAACTATACGTTCTTCTATGTTTTCTATGTTCGTAAGTGTAGAATGTGTATCAACGTGTAAAAAAAATTGGCCAACACAAAACATTTCTTACATGACTTAGTCAAATCTTTTAACTAGGTAGGATGTCTCGCATTGGAACCTTCGACATATATAAGATAAAAACAAATGAATACTTTATAACATAACATCTTGTTCATATATATATATATATCTATATACGAGTATACGTGTACTTACGTAATCTCTCAACCACGAGCAATAATGTTGAACTTTCATTTTTCGTGAGTTCATATGCATTTAGATGAAGATATGTACCCATTATCTTTCGAAAATGCACAACACGATTAAAATTTATCTTTTAGCACATATTTGGACGTGATTATACTCTTCTGGTGTTAGCCAATATTCTTCGAATGTCTTCCTGTACACCAAATTGGTGTAAGGATCTCAAGAATTGTGTCAAATTGAGTATTTTATTATTATGGATAGTTTGTGTGATCCTCTGCTGAGCGTCTTTGTTTCGTCAAACTAAGCGATTCAAAATAAAAATGTGCTGAAATTTGTGATTTCTTCCAACATGTACATTTTAACAATAGATCCCTCAACCGTTGCTTTGTTTTTCTCTTTTTTCTTTAGATGAAAGAAAAACCTTTTAAAAGGATACATTGATTTGAATTGAACTGGCCCATCGAGTATTGTCTTGTTTTTTCAATAATTCCAAGTAATCTCTTTTAAATTTCTTGAACATATATCTTTAAAAATATGATAATTCCATGAATGTTCGTGGTAAGAGCTTAGCAAATGCAATTGGAAGAGTCATTGCATGAAAACATGATAATCGTGACTTTTTAACCCAATCAGCCTTGAACCCACAATATCCACACATGGAGCAATGTTCGATCTATATCCATCTTGAAATTTAACGTCTTCTTTTAACCACCTTAATAATGTGGTTTATCGTTTGCCTAGACAATCTCAATATTGGGATAGGTGCCATTACATTTCGTAACTCCAACTCAGCTCTTCGACATATTATTTTCAAATCTTTTCTTGATTGTATATTCTCCTTCATTTTCCCCGTCACATTCAAAATATTGTTGATGATGTTATCAAAAATATTTTTTGATACGCATAACATCCAAATTATGACGCAATATCAGTGATTTCTAATACGGTAGTTCCCAAAACATACTACGTTTTATACTAGTTATGCCATTCACGTGGGCCTTTTTGTTTTCGAAGCCCATGATCTCCACCATATTCTACCGATTCTTGTAAATCTCCATCATGTTTAATCTTTCGTATAGGATTTGCGTTCATGTTTGCATGCAAAGCACCTCTTTGTTTTGTACCACATTCCTTCGAAAATGCTATTTATCTTTTCTGAATGTATGTCCTCGGGGAAGAAATCTTCTATGAAAATCAAACCAACATGGTTTCTTCCCATATAATAGTTGAAATAAATATATATCCTCCAAACATTATGGACATGCCAATCTACCGTGTGTGCTCCATTCAGATAACATCCCATAGGAAGAAAAGTCACTAATTGTCCACAACAAGACTATTATCAATGCAAACTTTTGCTTTAAACTCACGTGATAAATAAGAATTTCTTTGTTCCAGAATCTGTTAAATCATGAAATCAAGGCTGCAAAAGACATCGAAACGTTTTTTTTCGGATGTTCTAGTCCTGGAATCTGTAACATTAGAAACATTACTTCTCATTTCAGACACATATCGGGAAACAAATTAAATAGAGACAAAATCATCGGTCACAAAGAATATTGACTTCTAAATTGTATATATGGACAAAAACAATCGGTGTACATGCAAAGATAAACATTCTTGTTTCATACACGAACTCAGGAAATATTTCATGGAAATCCTTCCAAGCCTTACCATCCGATGGATGTTGTATTATCCCTTCATCCGTCGAGTGTTCTACGTGTCATCTCATTATCGTAGCAATTTTTTTCGATTCATATAACCTTCTGAACTAGTTTGCTACATGCTTAGAATATCTTTGTGTACGGTACATATTTACGTGAAGATGATTTCTTTTGGACGAAATCTGATTGCACGAAAAAAATTATATTCCAACATGTCTTTATTATTTGCCTAAAATAACATGCAATAGTTTTTACAAACATCAACTTTCTCACGTGGCATTTTCAAATCTTTTAAAACATTCTTTGTGTCGTAATATGTTTCGGGAGCTTGATTATTTTCTTATAATATTCACGCATGTCAACCTTCATATATATGTTGTTTCGCTGAATCCAATAGGTTGAAAATTTTCGGCGTGCGTCATTGTTCGGCATCTCTTCATGCATTTGCTCAACAACTCCAAGAAAGACATCTGACACCATTTCCACATATGGATTAGTCATCAATGCTTCATAAATAACTTCTTCATTTTCAGTCCGTGTAAGAATTCTTGAGTAATTTCTCAAGTTACAGGATCTTTTCTTATATACAGTCACTCTTTTGAGCTGTATATATCTCTATATGAAGAAGACGATATTGTTTGAAAATATATTTCGTATTAATGGCTTGATGGTAGAAGGTTTGAGTTTGATCAATAAATAGTGAATTTTTCAACGGTTAGCCATTGATAATACCAATAGACTTTCGTTGAAACACAACATTGAATTATTCCAATGAAAACCTCGAAATTCTAAACATTCAAACGTGCATGCGTTGATAATAGCAACGGATATCCGTTGCTCGTGACAACATATATCCGTTGGTATAGAGAAGCAGTTTTCAACGGTGTTTTGAAGGACTAGTGCAACAAATATAATTCGTTGCTCTACTGTTGATAATTGCAATAGATTGCAACAGAATTGTGATTGTTGATAATTTTTCAAAATCCATTGCAATCCGTTGGGAAAGTTATCAAGGGACGGATCCGTTGATATTTGACTGTTTGCTTTGCTGTGCTCTAAAGATTGTCAAAACCAGCGGTTAATGTTGGTACAGACAAAATATCGAATATGATATAGAACTAGATGATGACGTGGTATAAGGGGATGGCCATGCGCTTCACAACGTGGATGAAAGTTGTGACGCTTGAGGCAAAAAGGGCGAATCATCTGTAGTGCAACAAGTCTTGGAGTTACAAGACATGAAGGAGAAATTACTCAAGGACGAGAGGTGTGAAAATTTGAGTAACCACGAACTCTTGAGAGAAACCTACACAAAGACTTGTGAGAGCACAGCAATTGAAATAATGTTTATGTCTTTGATTTTGTGAGAGAACATGATCTTTATAACCTAACTAATGAATGCGCTTACTACAAAGAGGTGTTCAGTTTTGTTCCTAGTTCATTGTCGAGTTCTTGAGATGGTTTATGGAAGGAAGAACCACCAGAAAAAGAGAAAGGACACAATTTAGTCTGACCGAGAGAAGAGGTGTTGGTGCATGTGCGCACATAAAAACTCCTGTGGAGATTTGAGTTCTATTATCGGGTTGCCAGTGGGTTTATTCTGATTCTATCCAATTAACAAAAGAACGCTGAGCTTGGATTGCATCAATACCAGTGTCATTGGCATGATAGGATATATGTGGCCTTTGAGTATGTAGTTGTATAATGGTTAAAGAAGGACGAGCCGAAAGTTAATCTAATTTATGATCTAGAGTGTAGATAATCATCATATATATAAAACATGTAAACTCAAAAAACCCTTCAAAAATAACTTTTAATAAAAAAAAACCCTGCACTTCAAACTTATAAAAAAAACCTTCAAAAATAACTTTTAATAAAAAAAACCATATACTTTTAACTCATAACCTTCAAATTCAAAAATAACTTTTAATCAAAAAAAACTCTACACTTTTAACTCATAAAAAAAAACCCTAATATATTTTTCAAACCCTAATAACTCATAAAATAAAAACCCTAATAACTCATAAAATAAAAAAGAAAATGAAAAAAAATTGAAATATTAATCCTAAAATTCTAGTAACTATTTTTTGAAATTAAAAATAAAACTATAAACTATATATTTTGTAAACTAAAATTCTGAAGATTAATTTTCTTTAAAACAACAAATATATCATGTAATTTGTTAAACATATGAAACATTATAACCATACAGTCACAAAATACTATTGTGAATATGTTATTTTTTAATAAATTTATGAGATTAGACTTTTTTTTTATTTTATGAGTTATTAGGGTTTTTATTTTATGAGTTATTAGGGTTTAAAAAATATATTAGGTTTTTTTTATGAGTTAAAAGTGTAGGGTTTTTTTATTAAAAGTTATTTTTGAAGGTTTTTTTTTATGAGTTAAAAGTATAGATTTTTTTTTACTAAAAGTTATTTTTGAAGGTGTTTTTTATAAGTTAGAAATGCAGGGTTTTTTTTTATTAAAAATTATTTTTGAAGTTTTTTTTAGTTTACCCCTATATAAAAAGCAGGATTTTTCTTGCTTCTTGGTGAGCCACGTCATCACACGTTTCTTTTGCCTGCAATAAAAAACCTCTTTTAGTGCAAACACGCTTCTTCTTCCTCTTTGCTAATTCAAAGTACTAGAAAAATCCCCGCGCGATGCGCGGATTAGTGATTTCTCTTTGTATTATTGAATAAAATACTACATTGAATGATTAATAAATTAGATTTTATAATATGATAATTATTTATGTATAATCTATAACAACTTTTGAAAATAAACAACAATAAAGTTCAAAATAATCAACATAATGAAAATAATAGATTAAATATAAATGTTATTCGTATAGCAATTTGGAGATGCAAAATATAAAGATGAATAAGGTTTACATTTTAATAAAACTTGATAGAAAAGACGATATCAAAGATTTTTTGGATATTCTTGGCAAAAATATAATTGTGTTTTAATGTTTTGAAATTTGGAGTTTTCATTTTGATATCTACGTTATGTAAGGTTAAAATATTACTCGAGTTTATGGTCATTTTTATTTTTTTGCAAATAAAATGTATTATTCTTTATTGTTAGAACATTTTAGCATATATAATAAGTGATGAAACCAATAGGATAACCATGAAATGTTTTTCAGTTATCTCACATAAATCTTTTTTCTTGATCATAGATAAGTTTCATTTGAATATAATAAATATAATTGAATAACTCTGTTTTTTGTTATTCTTCAACTTTCACATTGTCTGAACTTTTTTTTTTGAAATTAGCTCTTCTAGTGAGAAGGAATGTTAAAACAATGAATGTCATACCAAAATATTTTTGAATTTCAAGATTTTTTGTTTTAAAATTATGAAAACTCGAAATGATAAATCTAATAAAGTTAAAATTAATAACCTGAAAATTGAAATTAAAAACAAATAATCATAAATTTAATATTTATTAATATAATAATATTAATAAATTGAAATTGGGACTTGTGCGGTAAAGTCCCAGACTGTTAAGACTGATGTCCCCTACTCTTTGATTTACTCGGTATTTTTTTCTCTTTTGTAATTATGGTTAAAAGTATGAATGAGTTAATTATAAGCTTGAAGATTATTTGACTTTAATTTAAAGGTCTAATTTTGATTCAAGTTCAAGATAAAGTCAGACTTAAACAGGTTTAACCAAGTCGTATTTGATAGATTTTCGATGATTTTGCTACAAAGATTCAGTTTTCACTTCTCTGTTTTATTAAAACCTACTTGCGATATTCTCATGTTTTCCCTCTCTAGTCTAAATATCTCTAGAATTTGGAGGTAACGCACCTTCCATATTATTCGATGATGCAGACTTGGATGTTGCAGTAAAAGCAAGTAAGTCACAATTCTAAACAATTGGTTATCAATCCAATGCAAACATGAGTTGCATCAAGATAAATTATTTCAAATTAAATTGGCAACCTTCAATGATCTACAACTAACACACTAAAAAACTATGATGAACAGAGATTTCCAAATATCTCAAATCATTTAAAGGTTTGTCTTTAAACAACAACTCTATCACTAACACAAAAAACCAGAAAACACAAATAAAAATCAGACCAATCACTTGCACAATCAAGCCCCAACTTCTCTGATATGTGGGTTTCTTATATCAAACTCATTTATTGCTGCAGGTCGCTGCCTTCTCTGCGCCATGATTTAAGTTCTGAATCACTTTATCAGATTCCCCTAAAACAATACCAAAAACATCATCAATGCACACCTAGATTCAGAGTCTATATGCTGGCTTCTTTATAATGTTGCTGGTGAAGGAATGTAGATAGCTGAAGAACACAAATGCATTCCAGAGTACTCTTCCCAAGATCAAGAAGCTTATTGCGTCATCCCTAGCCCTTGGATTGTATCTCCAGTTCTTGAGAGAAAAATGACACTCAACACTCAATTTACCCGGTTTTCACTCTCTGCTCGCTGAACATGCGATAGAACAGAGAGACTAACCTTTACAGGAAAATTCTGGCAGGCAAGCTCTACTCTAGCCTTCTCTCTTTTAAGAATAGCTTAAAAATGTTTTCGTCCTCCGTTAAGACCTACCAACATTATAGAAAAGTCAATTATCCTAAACGAACAGAATTTTCGAAGGTTTCAAATCTTATGTTTCTGTTTTAAGGATATTTTTGACAAAAAAAAATAATTGATGTAAAGAGAGGCCAACGTGTGGGTTAGGCTGTTACTTACACTATTACTAACCTGAAACAGCGGTTACACGATGTTTCTCAAAACATCCATAGCCTCTACGACTTTGACAAAGGTTTTGCGAGAAGGTCATTCTGCTCATATCAAATGCAAAAGGAAAACTCCTCTGAGGATGGCCTTGTCGTAGGGAAACCATACGTACCCTCATCCCCTTGGAAGCATCTGCGAAAATTAAAAGTGGGTTTAGCGTTTTACACAGCAACCTATTTTGTTAAGGTGGAGATCGCTTGGATTTGCTCGAAAAACAGTGGATATGAAAGAATAGATTGGAGGAGAAATAAAATAAAAAACTTACTTTCAATCATTACAATTCCATGAACACTTCTCAATTCAAAGAAATTTTTGTGTTGGAAGAGATTGGTTGGAGCAAATGACTTACCGGTGAGTTTAGCTATGAACTTGGTGATGATAAGTCCAATAATGGCGAAACCACCAAAACTCTAGAAGTTGTACAATTTGTCCCTATCTTCTCACCACAAAATAGCTCCCAGGTAATGCGAGTCCTTTTCTTGTCGACCTTCATTTCCCTCTTTGCATCTTCGTGTTCTCCATCAGGACAAAGCGGACACCTCCAACAAAGCCAATACCGAGAGCAACCCACTGAATCTCCTATTGAAGAGTTGAAAAATTGCAGAGAGGAGGCACAAATGCACTGCAATAGAAAAGATGAATCGATTATGGTTGGAGGGCGACGGGGGCAAGCTACAACATAACGGATTCCTCCCATAAGCTAAAAATTAAGAGCACGAACCTGAGGTGCGGCTAAGAAGCTGGGGTGGTAGAGAGATTGCTGCTGGAGAAGACCTTGCTGCATCAAGGCTGCGGGTTAAAGCGCCCACATCGAAGCCTCCTTGGACCGATGCTTCATCTCTCTACACAATGATGATGAGAAACTAAAAGCAAATAATTTCTTATCGACATCACAGATGACCAAATCCACACTAACAAAAGCCCTAGATAACCAAATCAACACAAAATCGGCTATTAAAACGAAGAAGAAACACAAAGAGAAGAAAAGAGGAGAGCGAGAGAATGTTAACCTGAGGCGCAGCCAAGAGGTCGGGGTGGTAGAGAGACTTCTCCCGGAGAAGAGCTTGCTACATCAGAGCCGCGGGTTGAAGCGCCCACATCGTAGCCTCCATGGATCGAAGCTTCATCTCTCTGCATAATGATGATGGTTTGTGGCAGCACAATCGATCAATTTAGATGCTTTGGAGATATTCTCTTGAATTAGCACTATGTATCTCTGAGATCGTGGGATAATGGGTTGAATAGAAAGCGATAAGATTATACGTGAGGAAACTGAAGCATTTCAATTAAGAGAATAATTTGTAAATAAATGCAAATTAAAATAATTATTTTGGATTTGTTTAAAAATGTAAATGCAGTTAATGAGGTGGAGGGTGAAATGGCAAAAACTTGTCCTTTTTAGTATATAGATTTCCTTTTATTGATCTTCACTGATACAACGCATTCCCTTCGATTTGCATTCATTAATTTTGAAGCAGTTATTTGAATCTTCATCCAAGCTGATACATTCACCGATGCTATATTACTAGAGCCCACTTCAACAATTCTGGTCGCTTCACCCTCGCGGATACCCATTTCCACTGATATCTGTGAGTCGAGCACCGCCTCAGCCGGTGAGTAGATTTTCATTCTGACACTCACCGGCGACGGCAAGCACCACCTCAGCCCTGTCGTTCTCAGCGCCATTCATTCGGCCATCCGAAAAATTCGGTCTGCAGTCATCGTCTTCTAACTCGGTCCTCATCACCACAGCTAAAGGTAAATTTCTCTCCAATGGCTACGATCTAGACCATGGGAAATCAGATCCCTCTCTTGTCCCTGTCATGGACGCCAATCTCCAGTCTCTCGTTGCATATCTAATCTCGCTCCCGATGCCGACTCACCCTAGCGGATACCCATTTCCGCCGAGATCTATGAGCCCTGCCGTTCTCGACGCCATTCGTTCGGCCATCCAAAGAATCCTGTCTGCAGTCATCGTCTTCTAACTCGGTCCTCATCACCACAACTGAAGGTAAATTCTTCTCCAATGGCTACGATCTCAACAATCGATTTAGCTTATTTCCGGTGGCTTAGGCATCGTCTCGCCAGAGCCTACACATGAAAACATGTTCGGTTTCATCCAATTAGAAAACCCTTTTCCCATTATCATTCCGAAGAATGTACTACTTCGTGAGTGAATTTGTGCCCATTGTCATGTGCGAATAGAGGCCAATAAAGTTTTTTTAATAGTTAATATCTTGGTTTTGTTCTCTTCGGTTTGTTCGAAGAAGAAAGGGAAGCCCAATTCATATTTATTTTTTAACTCCACATATTGCGAATTTGTTGTTTCCGGGTTTCTTCTGGAATGAGCCTGAATTTAATCTTCATGGATGTACACTAATTGGTAAAGCTAAGATTCGTTGCATCGTAGAAACGAAAGTGTATGAAATGAATTTTTGAAAGTAATGCAGTAACTGCCCCTACTCACCGCAATTCGCCAAAGGTAAATTGTGTTGTTGTGTTGCTCTTAAAATAATTCTTCGATAAGCAGCATTACCCATTTTTTTATTTCTGATTTTCTATGTTCTTTTAGAATTTGGATTCAAATATTATCACAACAACCTTCTCAGCAACATACTTACAAAGGTACTGTTTTTTTGTCCGATATCATTTGAAGTTTAATTCTATGTTATTGATCTTCGCATATCAAAATATTCATTGTGAGATTGGGTACAAAGGTGGAAGTTAACAATGACAATGCTGCTGCTGCCATGATGTTAGATAAAGATTGTTATGTGCCTGAAACAAATGCGACAAATGCCGATAGTGAGATTTCATATGGCCTTTGTTTTTCACTTGAGATCCTCAAACTCTTATTTACTTGCATTGTTATTATCTAATTCTATGATGGGGATTACCTATATCTCACACTCTCATTTTATTTGATCAATAATTGTTTTCCTGCGTGATTGTTTTGCTCCTATGTAGATGAACACAACTTACTCCTCTATGTAGGTATTGGAACTGTAGCTTTTGTTGGAATAGTTACCATGTCTGCTACTTCCCTGATGGACATGGTACGAGGAGGGTTACTATCCAGGTACATTGCAGCATCCTATTCTTACGTCGAGAAAACTTAGCTGCCAGGTAAAAAGAAATTGCTCAGTTTGTGTTCATTAATACCATTATAATTATATTAAGCCCACCATTGTACGACAGTGGTTTCCACAATAACCTTTTTCATGCTATTGTTCCAGCCTCTGATGTTGCAGAGATTGCACCTTTGAATGGTTGTCGTGTTGTTATTGAGCCTTGTGATTATGTTTATTACACCATATGATACCCAAAGATCTCGCCAAAGTCCAAACAACCGAAACTTACTTCGAATCTGTGGGGGTTAATTGGCACCTCCAGGTTCAAATTCCAGATTATAGGTACCTTTTGTCTTTCCTCTAACATAAAACGTAAGACACTTTTAAGGTATTGAGGTCCTTTGCAAGATATTGTGCGAACTTTTAAGGTGTTTAGGTCCTACTAACATGATTCTTATGTTCTATCTTGTAGCCGATAAACTTCCCATAGGAGTGAGCTTAATATGTCGCTCTAACTGTGGTGGAGGATTCAAAATGTGGCAAGAAAACACAGAAAACAATGTGTGATATTTCTTCGATTAGGATTGTGAAAGATACATTGTTTTTCAGTTATTTTTGCATATTAGGTTTGTTACCACTTAACAAAATATGGATCATCCGATGCTTCGGTATTTTTTTAACACTATCCTTTAATATTTTACATAAGCACTTCAGCATATAAAGTTCATACATTGGGCTTGCAAAGGACCTCAATATATAAGGTTGCAGCCTCGGATAAAAAGGAAAAGTATAATGAAACGATTACTCGATTGATCAAAAGGAAAATGTACTTCATATTTGGTTCTTATGTTGTGTTAGGCTTTTGAGAGATCGAGATCATGCTCGATAGTGTATCATCAATCATATATATATATATATATATATATATAATATGGAGTCCTTTCTTTCCTACTTGTCTGTGTTTTTCTTCCCTTGCTCTTTTCATTGTCTGTTTGGATTTGATTCCCATGGCTTGGAGAACATCATCTCTAGAACTACTTGTTTTCTATGCGTCAGACATGTTCTTACAGGAAATAGCAAAGCAAAAGCTTCTAAAAGTGGAATCCGTTATCCGTGAATTGTACAAGCAGTATATGACGAGAAAGAATGGGTTAAAGCTCGAAATAGTTGATTTGAGGATAAGAAGCAAGTAAGATGTTTGTTCTTCGCTTTAACGTAACGAAACCAGATTCTTATATGAACCCTCCTTGTATATACTAATTGTTACTTCATTTCTGCGTGTTCGGATTAGCAATGAGTGTTTAGACAGGAATTCAATGGAGGATGATAAATTCTGTATTACGGTTACTGTTTGTAGATTTCTCCTAGAATTCATCTATGGATTTGGATTCAATTCGTACTGTGTTGATTCCCTTTCTCCTTGGCGCGGTTGTGAAAGGTACTCGATTATCTTTTCCTCGGCCTTATATTACATAAACAAGAAAATATATGGAGAAATCTGCAGAAATCTGTAGAGGATGGGCATCTTGCGATTCTTATTATTCTTGTGTTTTATTCCGACTAGGTTTCCAAGAGGTAAAAAAGGTCGATATTTTATCGAGTGATAAACCAAAAGCACTAAAAATAAATGGAAATCCTTCTGATGAACTGTTTTTTAGGGTTACCATGTGTAGAGATTGTGGAAAGATAAGTTTTTGGAACACACTTTTGGATACCTGTCTTCAGATTATGGAGATGATGGATTGGACTCGAAGTCATCTCGATAATATCCATCAATGCGGCTCTGCCTTTGGAATAGGCGTTGGATGGACGGTTTTTCTCTCGGTATGTACAACTTCTTTATTGTATCTCACACAAGAAAAATCCCTACATCGCTGTTTTCCCCTTTTGGTTGTTTGTATCGTTGATGGGAACTGGAAACAGTGTTTTTATTTCGATTTATATCTTTTGGGTGTGCTTAAGATATGATTGATTCTAGCGAAACATGATGGATTCTGGCCTCTTAGTTCGTGATTTTATTAATTTTTTTACCTATGGTAAACATGTTGATGAAGCTAAAAAAAATGAATTCGTAAATTGTGTTGGAAGAACAAAATACAAACTACGATTCAATGTTGGGCAAAATGGTTTTAAGAATTGGGGCTAAATCTGGGGAAAAGAATAGATGGGAGAGGTAACTGGATTTTCGCTTAGAATTTTAGTCATTGTTCTATTTATATCTCCACAAATCATCAATCTCACTAGTAAACATATGTATCTTTAGATTTTAGTTTCATTCATAGATACATCGACTTAAAAATTGTGTAATTGTTGTTGATAATTACATCAGATCTTGATCATACTCTCCTGATTTAAAATGGTTTAGTTGCTACTGAGAATTGCATTACAATCCTGTCTGTGTTTCGGTCATATCTTCCTAGATTTTCCGACCTTAAAGAAAAGTCAGTGAACAGATTAGTCGATGGATCAAAAAGAAAATGTACTTCCTATTTGGTTCTTTTGTTGTGATAGGCTTGTGTAGTTGAGAGATCATGCTGGACAATGTATCATCAATCATATATATATGGAGTCCTTTCTTTTCTACTTGTTTTGGTTTTTCTTCCCTTGCTCTTTTCATTGACTGTTTGGATTTGCTTGCCACGGCTTGGAGAATATCATCTCTAGAACTCCTTGATTTCTGTGCGTCAGACACTTTTTTATTGATATTTGGTTGTCTTGTATCATATAAAGTCACCAGGCTCCATGCTCTATTTTTAATTGGTTTTCGTCTTGACGCCTTAGTGTTCTTTGAACTTACAAATTATAGTTAAATTTTGTTTTTGCTTTGAAACAGGACAAACATGGAACCTCAACAGGATTATTCTCTACGATGTTTCCAATGGTTTTATGCTAGCAGATTGGTGAGTGATAATATAATTATATGAAACCAAAAAAGTCTCTCCGCTGCTCCTCTCGATGATGCTTCCGGCAAAACCCTACATCGCTGTTATTCCCTTTTGGTTGTTCGTATCGTAGATGGGAATTGGAAACAACGTTTTTATTTCGATTTATATCTTTTGGGTGTGCTTAAGATATGATTGATTCTAGCGCAACATGATGGATTCTGGCCTCTTAGTTCGTGATTTTATTAAATTTTTTACCTTTGGTAAACATGTTGATGAAGCTCAAAAAAACGAATTGGTACAATGTGTTGGAAGAACAAAATACAAACTACGATTCAATGTTGAGCAAAATGGTTGGAAGAATTGGGGCTAAATCTGGGAAAAAGCAAAGATGGGAGAGGTAACTAGATTTTCGCTTAGAATTTTAGTCATTGTTCTATTTATATCTCCACAAATCATCAATATCACCAGTAAACATATATATCTTTAGATTTTGGTTTCATTCATAAATACATCCGACTTAAAAATTGTGTAATTGTTGTTGATAATTACATCAGATCTTGATCATACTTTCCTGATTTAAAATGGTTTAATTGTTACTGAGAATTGCATTACAATCTTGTCTGTGTTTCGGTCATATCTTCCTGGATTTTCCGACCTTAAAGAAGAGTCAGTGAACAGATTGGTCAATGGATCAAAAGGAAAATGTACTTCATGTTTGGTTCTTTTGTTGTGATAGGCTTATGTAGTTGACAGATCATGCTGGACAGTGTATCATCAATCATATATATATGGAGTCCTTTCTTTTCTACTTGTCTTGGTTTTTCTTCCCTTGCTATTTTCATTGACTGTTTGGATTTGCTTGCCACGGCTTGGAGAATACCATCTCTAGAACTGCTTGATTTTTGTGCGTCAGAAACTTTTTTCTTGATATTTGGTTGCCTTGTATCATTTAAAGTCACGAGGTTCCATGCTCTATTTTTAATTGGTTTTCGTCTTGATGCCTCAGTGTTCTTTGAAATTACAAATTATAGTTAAAGTTTGTTTTTGCTTTGAAATAGGACAGACATGGAACCTCAACAGGATTGTTCTCTACGATATTTCTAATGATTGTATGCTAGCAGATTGGTGAGTGATAATATAATTGTATGAAACCAAAAAAGTCTATCCGCTGCTCCCCTCGATGATGCTTCCGACAAAACCCTACAGTGTTGTTTTCCCCTTTTGGTTGTTCGTATCGCAAATGGAAACTGGAAACAGTGTTTGTATTTCGATTTATATCTTTTAGGTGTGCTTAAACTATGATTTATTCTAGACAAACGTGATGGATTCTGGCCTCTTGGTTTGTGATGGGAAATGCAGAGATGGGAGAGGTAAGTGGATTTTCGCTTAGAATTTTAGTCATTGTTCTATTTATATCTGCACAAATCATCAATCTCACCGGTAAATGTATGTATCTTTAGATTCTGGTTTCATTTATAAATACATCCGCCTTAAAAATTATGTAATTGTTGCTGATAATTACATTAGATCTTGATCATACTTTCTTGATTGAAAATGTTGCCATCAGAGCATAAAGAATTTGTTGATTAGAAGTCCTGGTCTAGCCATCCGTCACAGGAATGGAAGCATCGAGAATTCATGAAACTACATACAGCTCCATTTTGATAGTTTTTTTTATAAAGGGACACCAAAGAAAAAATGTAAATGTGAGTATCTTGCAATTTCTGACTTGTATTTTGCTGGTGTAGTATGAACCGTGTTTTATATCTGATGTTCTGTTTGAGCTTGGAAGGTGAATGTTTATTACATTTTCAATCAAGAAAGTATGATCAAGATCTAATGTAATTATCAGCAACAATTACATAATTTTTAAGGCGGATGTATTTATAAATGAAACCAGAATCTAAAGATACATACGTTTACCGGTGAGATTGATGATTTGTGCAGATATAAACAGAACAATGATTAAAATTCTAAGCGAAAATCCACTTACCTCTCCCATCTCCGCATTTGGCTTCTAAGATGTCTTGAATCTTCTCCTTAGCCTTCTTGCCTTAGATCTAGTCCATGGCCCCTTAAACATGCTTGGAACCTCGGAATTTGGTTCTAAGTGTGCAGTAGAGGTCTTGTCAGAAAAGTCGCTGGAGTGTCGCCAGCAAAGTTATGTTCCGGCATTGATCCGGTACTCATCTGAAAGATCTTTGAGTGATGGTTCCAATGGTCTTTGTTTTATCGAATTTGGAATTTGGAAAGGCCTCTATTTAGGTGTTTTTGTAAAATGTCTCATCTCCGAGTAAGGCGGCCCGTGAATATCGGGTGCGACCGTTAGTGCGCGCGTCTCGTCAACGGCCCGCATATCTGCATTCTCGTCAGCATCCCGTGCATCCTCGACAGCATCCCGCACGTCCTCATCAGCATTCCATGCGTCCTTGTCAGCATCCCGTGTGTCCGCGTGATTGTCTTGCCCGTTCGACCCATCCGTTCTCTCTGTCCATTCGAGACTTGCTTTCTTTGTGATATCCTCATCAATAATAAATCTAAGGACAATGTTTAATTTAATAAATTTTAAACAAACCATAACATGGTCATATTTTGATGATCACAAATCCGCGCGTAGTGCGAATATAGTCTAGTGTAGAAAATAAATTGGTATAGTTAATTATTATATACATAAATTGAAGAAAAATACTGATAATATGAATAAATTTCATGAAATTTACCTAAAAAGTTGAAAAAAGAAATTGTTGTGTAGAATGTAGTTGATACATAAAACAAAACAAAAAAAAACTATTGTTAGTAGATAAACACTGTTATCATATGGTTTTCATATATATCAACAAATATAAAAACGGTACTTACAGCCTGTGTCAGACAGTAATTTCTGAAGTTTTGGAAAACTAATGAAATGCACTGTAAATATTTTCAAGTTATAGACGTGAAAAATTTTGAAGAAAAATAAAGAAAATATATATACATTGTCAAATAAGAGTTGTAATTTTAAGGGATAAGAAAAAATATATAGATATATATAATAGTAGTTGGAATAGAGTTTTCAAACACATAAAAAGAGGTGGTAGTATGTATATTAAGTATCGCAGATATTAGATAATATATAAAGAAAATAAAAATAATGTAAATATGTTGCAAAATAAAATATAACAATATGTAAATGGAGATAACAAGGGGGAACTTTAAAAATACCCGTGTAGGGTTAAAGTGTTTCAAAAATTCTCTTAGCTGAAAAAAAAAGTTTCAACTTCAAATTTATCCTTAAAATATTGATAATCTCATATTACCCTTGACGACAAATTTTCCCTCTCCTCTAGAGCACCTCTAATTCTCTCTCTCCTATGGTGCGAAAATTACTGTTCCCCCACACCACAACAGATTCGTCGAGAGTAGCTTGAAATCGTCATCAGATTCTCTCTCTCCTTTGTTGTCAACAAAGAAGCTTGCAATTAAGCACGTTCCGCAGAAAAACCAGGTATGTATAATGAGTTTTTCGTGTTTCTCTTGTGTTTATTGCAATTATTGAAAACGAGTCTAAACGAGTCATATTTATTGCAATGTCAAAGGTGACAGAGTGAGTCACAGAGTCGTACGGTCGCACTGGGTCACAGAGTCTCATAAAGAGGGGTCAAAGGTCGTCGCATGGGTCCAAGGGTAAAGGGGTCGCAAAGGGTC
>CM071861.1:20605175-20616215 GCA_036759665.1 Gynandropsis gynandra
TGAATATGCCCGACCATCTGCCTTGTACCCGAGCGGGTGCTTGCCATGCCCGATCGGGCGCCCCTTGATGCTACACAACCCGTGCGTTCTGCACTAGCCGCACCCGAGCGGGCACATTGTGTGCTCGAGCGGGTCGCGACCCGAGAAAACATCAAACTTAAGTTAAATTAACTTAAAACATAAGGGAACTCGTGGGGGCAATTAAGGCAACAATTGGACCGAATTAGGAGGCTAAAAAAGAGGGCAGAAGACGTCATTAGAGCAAGCTTACATTGGAGATTAATTTAGTAGAAGATTAAGGAGATTCTTGCGAGGAGACAAGCAAGGAGCATTGGAGATCAAGCCCTGACACTTCGGTTTTGTTTGGTTTTCATATTCCTTAGACTTTCTACTTTGTTTATGTTTCTTTACAGACGCATGAGCGAGTAGTTTGTTTGTTCTAGGAGAAGGGATTAGCCCTTGGCTATCCCGGAACCACTTTTGATCTATTTTGAATGCATCTTCCCGTTCTAGTTTATCTATTCTCTATCTGAGTGCTTTAATTTACTTATGTTTACGATGGCCACGTAGATGCATGTGTTAGGGGTTAGAAGAAGGACCGAAAGGAGAATTCTAGTCCTAGAAGATCAGGTTTAGAACAACCGAGGTTAGGCCACGAAAGTAGGGTAGCAACGGTTGAGGGTGAACAAATGAATCATAGAGCCTATGGGTTTAATTCAAGGTGTCAGCCACAAAAGTAGGGGGCAGCTTGTCTAGATCATGTGTCTATGCCTTGAGAGAGGGTAGATATCATGTTAGGATCGTCCGCCTTAGATAGCTTTAACTGGGATTGCATGATAGATAGATTGATCGTCGGTTTCGGTAGTCTTGTGGTGAAACTTGATTGTTAGGACGTTTGTCTTATCGTTAGAACCCAAGTAGTTTATTTACTTTCAGTATTTCATTCTTCATCCATATTCGTTCGTTAGCAAGTTTGATTCCTAGTTCGAGTTTAGGTAGTGTTGCGTAGTCTCTGTGGGATCGACACCTAAAATACTACACACGTGACGTGCACTTGCGGGTAGTTTAGGTTATTTTATTTAACTTTGAGAACGCATCATTCCGTAAATTCGTGAATTTCGCATATATTGATCCTTATACGTGACGATGTCACCCATGCGACCCACCGAAAATTCTGTCACCAAAATTTCCGCCGAACTTTTCATCATATTAAAAAATTTTAAAAAATAACATGTGCAGGTCATATCTTTTCGAATGGGTCTAACAGAAGATGGGAAGTCAAGTTGGATGGCTCCAGATTCACTGATGGGTGGAAAGATTTCTCCAACGACCTAGACTTAAGTATTGGGCATTACTTACTTTTCACTCACGAAGGTGACATGGTCTTTCACGTCACCTTCGCCACTCCTGCTCCAAGGATTTTACGAGAAACTGTGGTACCAGTCACTCGTTCAAATCTGGCCGCAGATTCATAGGTAAGTGACTTCAATATGGTTTTATTCCTTGCATGGGTAAGGATTTTCACGATTTTTATTTTTCTTCGGATGTCGCAGACACTTCGGGTAGGGTTTGCGAGGTCGAGCGGTCTTTGCCATAGACGATTTAAGGTATATCTGATGTTAGGATACTCCACGCCGTGGGAGGCAGATCTAACGCCCGTGGCACGTGGTGGCGCTTCCATCAGAAGGGGTTGGAGAAAGTTTTGTCTCGACCATCGACAGACCGTTGGTTGTACCTTCGTAGTCCAAATAGATCAGAATGGACCAATACCCGTGCCTCAGTTTTTCCCTAAAAATGACAGTGTTTGATTTTCAGTTGTGTTTGGATGATTTTCAGTTGTGTTTGGATGATTTTCATTTGTGTTTTGTATTTCGATGGTTATCAAATGTGGTTTGTATTTGGATGGTTTTCCTTTGACAATGATTCAATAGTAAGTATTATTGTTAGTATCGCTGTTTTTGTGGATTTACTATTCTTGTAGCAAGAGTCGCGAGGAACAAGGGTGGTAGAGGGACAAGGGTCGTAGGGGTCCAAGGGTCACAGATGGACACGAAATAATAAATTATTCATATTATTTGTAAATAATTGTATTTGTAAATAATAAATAATAATTTTTTCATATGATTTGTAAATAATATATTAACGATTTTTTGACAATGATTCAATAGTAAGTAAATACATTATTCATATTATTTGTAAATAATTGTATTTGTTGGCACAAGGGTCGCAGAGGGACAAGGGTCGCAGGGGGACAAGGGTCGCAGGGGTCCAAGGGTCGCGGAGGCACAAGGGTCGTAGAGGGACAAGGGTCGCAGGGGTCCAAGGGTCGCAGAGGGACAAGGGTCGCAGGGGTCCAAGGGTCGCAAAAGGGTACAAGGGTCGCAAAGGTCCAAGGGCCGCAGATGGACACGAAATAATAAATTATTCATATTATTTGTAAATAATTGTATTTGTAAATAATAAATAATAATTTTTTCATATGATTTGTAAATAATATATTAACGATTTTTTGACAATGATTAAATAGTAAGTAAATAAATTATTCATATTATTTGTAAATAATTGTATTTGTTGGCACAAGGGTCACAGAGGGACAAGGGTCGCAGAGGGACAAGGGTCGCAGGGGTCCAAAGGTCGCAGAGGGACAAGGGTCACAGAGGGACAAGGGTCGCAGAGGGACAAGGGTCACATAGGGAGAAGGGTCGCATATGGACAAGGGTCACATAGGGACAAGCGTTGCAGTGATCCGAGGGTCGCATAACCTCTGCGAACCTTGAACCTTTGCGACCCTTGTGATGCGTTATCAGAGTTAAATAAAATAACCTAAAACTACCCGCAAGTGCACGGCACGTGTGTAGTATTTTGGGTGTCGATCCCACAGAGACTACGCAACACTACCTAAACTCGAACTAGGAATCAAACTTGCTAACGAAAGAATATGGATGAGGAATGAAATACTGAAAGTAAATAAACTACTCGGGTTCTAACGATAAGACAAACGTCCTAGGAAACCGGTTTCACCACAAGACTACCGAAACCGACGATCAATCTATCTATCATGCAATCCTTAACGCACATCGCACTCAGATAAAGAATAGATGAACTAAAACAGGAAGATGCATTCAAAATAGATCAAAAGTGGTTTCGGGATAGCCAAGGGCTAATCCCTTCTCCTAGAACAAACAAACTACTCGCTCATGCGTCTGTAAAGAAACATAAACACAGTAGAAAGTCTAAGGATCATGAAAACCAAAAAAACCGAAGTGGTGGTGCTCGATCTCCAATGCTCCTCGCTTGTCTCCTCGCAAGAATCTCCTTATCTTCTACTGAACTAATCTCCAATGTAAGCTTCCTCTAATGACATCTTTTTCCTCCTTTTAAGCCTCCTAAGTCGGTCTAGATGTTGCCTAAATTGCCCCCACGAGTTCCCTTTGTTTTAAATTAAGTTTACTTAACTTAAAAGGTAGTTTCGGGCCGCGACCCGCTCGGGCGATTATTGTGCCCGCTCGGGTGCGGCTAGGGTGGAACGCGCGGATGTGTGGCTGGAATGCATGTCCGATCGAGCATGGTATGTGCGCCCGCTCGGGCACAAGGCAAATGGTCGGGCATAGTCATGTCCGAGTCGTGCAAATTGTGTACAAGTTTGGCCGAAGGTTTTGCCCGGTCGTGCAAGAGTTATGCCCGACAGGGTGGAGGCTTTCCATGCTCAATCTCGTCCCATTTGTCCCGTGATGATCCTCGAAGTTGCTCCTTAGCTCCGTGCATGTCCTTTCAGCTCCAAAATGATCCAAATACGCGTAAAGACCTGTAAGAACATGAAAACACGAAAACAAGTAAAACGGAAACGGAATCATGCGTAAAACATCACATATGTATCAAAAACGTCTCCTAAATCGTGCAAGAAATACGTATGAAAACGAGATGATCACCTTGAACCTCTGCGACCCTGCGGCCCTTGAACCTCTGCGACCCTTGAACCAAATATTTAAAAATAACAATGTACCAAATATTTAAAAAATAACAATGTACCAAATATTTAAAAAATAAAAATGTACCAAATATTAAAAAAATAACAATGTACCAAGTATCAAGTTAAGATTAGGGTGGAGGGATACATTTTCCATTACTAAATATCTCCGCAGCCATCTTCTCACGCATGGAGAGAACATTGTCGTCGCAAATGGAGTGCAAATCATGATGTGTTTTCGTTACCGCAGCTTCTAAGTATTTGTAAGAGTAAACACCACAGTCATTCCCGGTTCCGTTCTGTACACCTTTATAATACTCATATTTCCATTTACCTTGTCCAGATGCCAAAGAAGGAAACCTTCCGATAATGAACATCTTAGGGATAGCTTTTCTTAGGTTCTCCATCACCGGACCGATATGCGATTCCTTAAGCCTCGTCTGGCAGTCGTATACCGTGATACATTGGGTTTTGAAATCCGCTTTCATGGCTACCCAATGACATCCTGTATATCTACAACCGCACGATGGAATGTTTAGAACCGCGACAAAGCCTTCGAAAGCACTAATTGGTTCCGTACTTCTAAATGAATACTTGCCCTTCAAAAAATCACTAAGAGGTTCTGGCAAAGTGTCCATATTCTCTTACGACCAATGCTTGAGGATCTCAGTGACAAACATTGGAAAAACGTAAAGTTTCTTAAGTAACCCGAGGAATGTCTTCATGTGACAATACTGTATCAACAACGCCTCCTCCAATTGCTGCAAAAAATAAAGAAAAGTTTAACACACATGAATACATATGGCACAAAATGACCTCTGTGACTTCGGGTTTAAAATAACTTACCTCATCTTCAAACCATACGTTGGGCGTTAATATAACCTTCCAAAACACTGGCCCCCGGGGAATATCTAGATAAGATTTCCACCAGCTCTCATCTCCAGGATTCTTCAGGAACGTATAAAGAGCAGTCAATTTTTCACCATCTGCGTCAATGAACGAAGGTTCTCGGGTTATCGAGTCCTTTTCTAATCCCTTGGGCGTCCACCAGAACAAAGGTTCTTCATCCACCTTGTTATCGGGTTCTTGAACCACCTTTTTTCGGGGTCTTGAACAACCTTCTTTTCAGGTTCTTGGACTCCACCAACATCTTTCCCTCGCCCTCGCCCTCTCCCTCGCACTGTTCTTGCTCTTTTCGCCGGTGGAGGATCAACATATGCCTTCCGTGGTCTTATAACTCGTTTACGAAACGACGGAGAATCCTTCGATAAAGGTCCAACACCTGCATAAAATTTACTTCATTAAACATATGGCGACCAATGTGACTTTACGATCCATGCGACCTATGCAGACCCATACGACCCATTTCACCTTTTGTGACCCATTCGACCCATACGACCTTGTATACCCATTCGACCTATACGACCCATTTGACCTTTTGTGACCCATATGACCCATACAACCCATTCGACCTTTTGTGACCCATTCTACCCATAAGACCAATGCGACCAATGCGACCATTGTGACTCAAAAGACCGTACTTACTTGGTGGAACCTCCTTATCCTTAGAGGGGGCCTCTTCGACATGACCGACTGTAGGTTCCTCGGAAGAAACCTCCTTAGGGGGGCCTCTTCGACAAAACCGACTGTAGGTTCCTCGGAAGGAACCTCCTTAGGTTCCTCGGAAGCAACCTCCTTAGGGGGGGCCTCTTCGACAGGACCGACTGGAGCATCTGCATAAAATTACTTCATTCATTAGATGCGTATTTTGCGACCCATGCGACCCTTGCCGACTCTCGATGGAAATTGACTCAAATGAACTTTTTCACTATTTATTACTTACTTGGTGGAACTTCATTAGGAGCAACGACTGCAGTAACCTCTGTGAAAATGTATTCAGTTAGAGGAATGGTGGCGGCAGATGCGATATTTTCAATTAATCTTGAAATGTTTGCCAAATCCTCTTCTGAGCCATCTCTAGAGTCATTTTGAGACTCTGGCTCAACCGGCTCTTCGTTAGGCACTGGATATGAACGTCGAAGGCATTCATCATCTCTAACACTGTCGGAAGATTGTTTGCGGTGCTCGCATCTATCTCGGTAGATTTTGATTTTGCCTTTTCAGCACCTTTGGGATTTACCGCCTCTGCTTTTGTATTAGGAAAATGAAACCCGACATCCCTTAGAAGATCTCTGACAGCGTTGATGATTCTTTTCTCCGACTTCTTTATTTCCTTCACTAATTTCTGCTCTAGTGTCAGCCAGACTGCAGCTTCTTTTCCTTCAGCTTCATTTTCATCCTCGCCTTCTCTTTCAGCTTCAGCTTCAGCATCACCATCTCTTTCTTCATCACCTTCATTCCCCTTCCCTTTCCCCTTCCCCTTCCCTTTCCCCTTCCCCTTCCCTTTCCCCTTCCCCTTCCCTTTCCCCTTTCCTTTCCCCTTCTTTTGATCACCAAGAACTACTTTTCGCGTCAGCAGTTCTTGCTCACGGATGTCCTCCCAACAAAGTCTCTTCGGATTTCTACGAATATGTTCCATCCATATCTCAACGTCGGGATCGTGGCATCCCTCATAGTCGTCCAGATCAAATACTAAACCGTATTCTTCGTGATCAACACAAAGAATACTTCGAATATCCTGAAAAACAAAAAATAGCCATTATTACCCTCTGTGACCCTTGTTTTCCTTGTGACGTGTAATTGTTACCTTAGAATCTCCGATCAGCCTTATGACGTCTACGTACTTTAGGTTAATACTGGATTTAACCATCTTCTTGCACATTCTTGGGCATGATGGATCCGCATCCATAACATCAACATACCATCCCTTTCCGCCCAAACTAAGGATGGTTTCGAAGGGAAGTAACTGCAACATTAAAAAAATAAGAATGCGAAAAGTATGAAAAAATTCAAGTTATTCGAATAATATATACAACTTACTATTAGTGGGATCATGAAACCGCCACAATACCATTTTGGTTTCGGTGATTCCCCGCTAACGTGCTTGCGGCAAGTATCCACAATCTTCTCGAATGTGTAACGCCCCCATGGAAAGCCTTCACAAAATTCCAAATCATCAACCATGTCAATGAGATCATGGCTGATAGAGTTGTCTGATGAAGGCTTGTGAGCCATAACTTGCGCCAACAACAACAAAGTTGCCAACCTCTTTCGGTTTTCGGCATTCTCCGTCTTAACAAGTTTTCCAATGATTTGTGCGGGGGTCACCTTTCCACGGCCGAAATACTTCCACCTGAACGTATCACCCCTTTTGGACTCCCATCCTTTGGGATATGGTCCGCAGTTCAATCCAGAAATTAGTGCGTGCTCCACTATAGAGTACCGGAGGGGAACACCGTTTAAGACGAACCACAACTCCTTCTTGTCCCGTACAATCACAGAGTGATTTAGGAGGATAGACATTTAAACCTTAGTCAATGTGGAGTCACATTGGAAATAGAATAAATGCTTAAACTGCGATTCCTTGTCGAAGTAATGCAACTCGTATTCATCTCCCTTTGGCTCAACTGACCTATTCGACCCATGCGACCCAACCGACCCTTTGGCTCAACCGACCCATGCGACTCGACAAAACCATGCGACCCAAACCGACTCACTAAGACAACCGACTCAAACGACCCTTAGACCCCCTGCGACGCTCAAGCGACGATAGCGACCCAAACCGACTAACTGAGACAACCGACTCAAACGACCCTTAGACTCCCTGCGACGCTCAAGCGACCATTGCGACCCAAATCGACTCACTCAGACTCAACAGACTCACTGACACTCACACCCATTTAATCAATAAACCATTCTCGGACTCGACAGCCTGCAAAACCCTAGAAATCGACGTTCAACCGACCATCGCGACCCAAACCGATTCACTAAGACAACCGACTCTTGCGACTCAACCGACTCACTAAGACTCAACCGACTCATTGACACTCACACCCATTTCAAATCAATAAACCATTTTGGGACTCGACATCCTGCAAAACCCTAGAAATCGATCTACTTAAACTTATTGACGCCATTGAAGATTGACTCGTGCTCTCTTCTCCACCGATGTTGATTCTAGCCATTTCCTTCTTGCCAACTTCGAATCGATCCCTCTCAAGTTTGAAATCACTTGTTCTTTCTTGGTTTTGACACGGTTTGACAGTTTTTCACGTCGAAAATACCCAGAATGCGGGTTTTTTCACGTTCGAAAATTAAGGGTAAATTTGTCTTTTCTCCAGTTTTTTTTTTCGATTAAATAATTATTTTAGGGAAGGGTATTTTTGAAGCGTTTTAGCGCTACGAGGGTATATCTGATATTCCGTCGATAACAAGAGGTAGAGGAAGATGATTCTTTATTCAATAAGATTTCTCAAATATACCTCACAAATGGAGTTGTCTATATTTATATGTTTACAAGGTAGATAAAGAGGCAAAGAAAGTAGATGAAGAGATAAGGTAATCATAATTTATAGAATTAAAGAGTGATAAAGTGGGAGAGTAAATAGAGAAGATGAAGAGTTTGAAAAACTCAAAAGATATTCACATAATTTTTATTATTTTATAATACTCTCCCTTAAATGTCTATTGAGCAAAAAGAACATGACTCATTAAAACCTTTTAATAGGTAAAACCATAGCAAAGGAAAAAGAATACATATTTTTAGTGATATGCAATAGATATGTTGCCTCGTTAAAAACTTTTACTAAGAAAACCTAATAGGAAAAACTTACTAAAGCGAAAAGGACTGCAACATATATCTTTTCTCCTCCTGATAAGATCATAATTTTATATCTTTTAAACGACGTGTTCCAAATAAGTAAACCATCTTCGCAAATAATCTCTTAGGTAGTGCCTTGGTGAATCAATCTGCTCGATTCTCACTAGACTTATTTGTTGAACATATACTTCACCATTTTGTTGAAGATAATGAGTAAAGAAAACTTTAGGTGAAATATATTTTGTCTTGTCACCTTTAATGTAACCATCTTTTAACTGAGCTATGCATGCAGTATTATCCTCAAATAATATTGTTGGGATATTTTTATCAATTGAAACACCATATGAATCCCTAATATATTGGGATATTGATCTCAAACAAACGCATTCATGACTTGCCTCGTGAATTGCTAATATCTTTGTATGATTTGATGAAGTGGTTACTAATATTTGTTTTATATACATACCTAGATTGAGATCGAGTTTTATGAGGATCTGAAAAATATCCTGCATCCCCGTAACCAATCAAATTTGGTTTTGATGAGTTACAATAATATAAACCTATATCTGTGCTCCCTCGAAGATATTTAAAGATATGTTTACACAATTCCATGTATTCGAGTTGGTTAGGAATTATATCTTGCCAATAAACTTACTACAAAAGATATGTTAGGAAGTATATTATTAACAAGATACACTAGTTCTCTATTAGCACTAAGATATGGTACTTCATAACCAAGTAATTCTTCATTTTTCTCACGTGGTCTAAAGACATATTTATTAATGTCCAATGACCTTACTACCATCAGAGTACTTAAAAGATGTGATTTATCCATGTAAAACCCTTTAAGTACTTTTTCTATATAAGTAATTCTTCATTTTCGTCACGTGGTCTAAAGACATATTTATTAATGTCTAGTGACTTTACTACCGTCAAAGTACTTAAAGGATATGATTATCTATGTAAAAAAAAAACCCTTTACGTACTTTTTCTACATAAGTTGATTGATGCAAAAATATTCCACCTTTCAGATGCTCATTTTGAAGACCTAAACAAAATTTTGTTTTCCAAAGGTCTTTCATTTCAAACTCTTTTTTAACATTGCATAGTGATAACATGTAATCCGGCATAGTATTTACATCATACCTAGGTTTAGTTTGATTACGTTTCTTGAACTTTACCAATTTATTGAGTACATTTGAGGACTTCTTCATTATTTCGTGTATGGTGTAGGAAACGAAGACATGTGAAGCAAATACAAGTGATTACAGCAAATCCACCCGAAAACGTGACCAAGTGATCAAGATGTGAATATGAGCACATCCAAGATGAACATGTGTGATGAATCCACAAAGCATGGTCGAGCTTTAACCAATGCACGAGCGGGGAGACTTCAACCAATGCACGACTGATATGATCTTGGGAGACGTCGAAGACGTGACCAACCAAGCAGAAGAAGACGCGACCTCCAGCGCGGAAGAAGAAACCGTATGCGCAACTCGAGACGCCGACAGCGCGACCCGAGACACGACCATCACTAGCGCGGCCCGAGACGCGAACAAATCGAAGTACGTTGGTCCCGTGACCCGAGCAAGAGCTATGGAGGAAGAAGCCTTGATCCTACCAACTGATCCCGTGACCCGAGCCAAGGCCGCGAAGCTTCAAGACGCTATTATCGGAATTCTCATGGCCGTCCACGCGCATGAAGAATATGCAAGTTCACGTGAAGTCACAAACCTAAGGAATATCATTCAAACCGAATCCCGACCCGCATCAGTTATTAATTAGGTAAAGTGACCCGCGTGTACTCTATTCCCTTCGTTGGTTTTGTCCCACGGGGTTTTCCGACGACGGGTTTTTAACGAGGCCATGAGTCACTTATTTCCCGCAACCTAATTAATAACCCGAGACTTAAGGAGTACGCGCCCCAACATGCACGACCAACAAAAACTATCTTCTTGTTTTATGTTATCTAGGCATTAATGTGTAGCCTTGCATGTAGCTTACACATTTAATGCATAATTAAGTGTTGCATGGCCTAGGTTTACTCTACAAGTGGCTGGCCACCCTCCTTGTAGAACATCAACCTTTTTCATCCAATTTTAATCAAAACTTTTGAAGTTTTTACCTTTGAATTCTTGCGAATTCTTGGATTGTTGGTGCGTCATATCCAACAACCCTCGTTGGTGTGTAATATCCAACGGTTGTTCGTCCTTCGTTGGTGTGTAATATCCATCAAAACGAACCGGTGAATTGAGACTCTTCCGCAACTCTCGTGTGACCATCCATCCCATTAACCTTGTTCGACTCGTTGCAGCAAGGCCTATCCCTTCTAACCTAGTCTAGAGCGTCG
>CM071861.1:20644652-20725631 GCA_036759665.1 Gynandropsis gynandra
TATGTATCGAAAACGTCTCCTAAATCGTGCAAGAAATACGTATGAAAACGAGATGATCAGCTGTGACTGAGATGCACGTGGCTGAAAGTTCTGAGTTTGGGGCTGTGTCCAAGGCTGAAATTTCCCCAATAGATGTTGTGCATTCAGCATACCATCGGTGTTCCTGTACGGGAAGTTCGGGTGATCGCTCAATCCGTGATTGTATGTATTCCCGAAAGGCTGATTATAACTCTCGTAGATCTCTTCTTCATACCCCCAAACTTCTTATTCCCATGATTGCTCCGAGTGATGCGGATGGTATCAGTTGGAAAGCATATGACGAATTTCGGAAAGCTGATCTTTCATTTCAGCTATATCGGCATACAAAGATTTGATGTTGTTCATGTTACCTCGTAAAATAACGAACACAAAATTAGATCAAGCTCCGAGAGGTAAAAAAATTGACCCAATAAGAAAGAAAACAAAAGCAAAAATACGAAAAACAAATAAAGACTCCGGAAAGGACTATATCTTAGTTCAAAAGTATCCTAATTCTAAAGTCGTAATCAAGTCCCCGGCAACGGCGCCAAAAACTTGATGTGGTTAATCTCAAGCAATAATTTACCTAGACTAACGCTTCCGCAAGAAACGAATTGTATAGTACCAGGGTCGAACACAAGGAATTGATGCAACTCTAAAGCTAGTAAACTAATGAATAAGACGTGTGAAATCGATGAATGATGGGAATGCGAACGAAACTAAACTAAACTAATTAACGGGATAAACTCAATGACTAAATACCACAGGTGTCAAGAGATGCACGATGATGCAACGAAGTTCTAACAAGATAATTGGTAATAGATATCGTTACGTATTCAGGAAATTCAAGCTCTTTTCTAGGGAATGACTCTCCCGATGCATAAACCCACTATCTAGCATGCATACTACCAATCTTCCAATTGTGTAATCTCACCTACTAGATGCATTAAGATCGCTATCCTAATTCCTAAGTTCAATCAACTGACCGGCCAAGGTTCTAAATCAATTGAGACTTCATATCATGGCTACGTTCCAAAATCCAATTCATCTCCAATGCAATTAGATTTTTATAAACATTCATTCAAGTGGCCAACAAGAACAAAAACATTACGAACAACCAATCAATCCGAAACGAACAAATATTATAACCAAGCATTAAGAATAAAACTTTATTACATATCGGCAAAGCTCTCTAACCCATGGCTGTGGACCTACTCGGACATGAACTCAGCAAAAGAAACACAAAAGATAACTATATACGACATGGATAAAGAATGAGATTCCTCCCTATTCTATTATAGATGTCTTCAATAGCTCCTCCACGCTCCGGCTTCCTCGCTCCGTCCTTCGCCCTTGTGTGTGCGTGCTGCCCTCCTTCTCCCTCTTTGTGTGTGCTCTCTCTTCTCTCTTGTTTCTATCTCTCTATGTCACTCAAGCTCTCTCCCCTTTTGTTACAGCAGCCACCCCTCTTTTCTTGCCTTTTCTTGAGTTTTCCGTTACTTGATTAAGTTGGCAACGTTTCCATTACTCTCTCCAGCGAAATATCACTTATTCCTCTACTCTAAAGGCATTTTCCTTATTATCTAAGTCTCAAACAAACTCTCATTTGTTTTAAGTCAAATTAACTTATTTGGAGTTGCAGGTGACGGACGCGACCCGCGCGGGCAGGTAAGTTACCCGCTCGGGTACGGCGCGGAAGATCGCGCAAGAACGCGATGGAAAAGAGGCATCCCGCTCGGGCTGAGGTACTGTCCGCTCGGGGTGAGCTGCTGCCCGCTCGGGCTGACTTGCTGCCCGCTCGGGCTGAGGCCCTGGACATGATATTTCTTGCCCGACTCGTGCACAATTCGCTTGACAAAATCGCCGTAACAAATGCCCGCTCGGGGTAGGGAATTACCCGCGCGGATAGTGGCTTTTCCTTGCCGATTCTCGTCCCGTTTGTCCCGTGATGATCCTCGATGTTTTGATTATGTCTTGTGCACGTCCTTTAGCTCAAAATGACTGAAAACGGGATGATCATGATGCTTAATGCTTGGTAAAATCAAATGAATGATGAAACTAACTATGAAAATAGATGAAAATACTAGAACAAAATTGACGTTATCAGAACTCTTTTGACAAAGAATTCAATTCCAAAACTTCATTTTGTTTGCATTTCTAAACCTCATAATACAAATTTGTCTTTGCGAGTGGCATAAATAATTGAGATTGAGATTCATACATTTTCTTTGATTGTGTTGTATACATATTAAAACATCAACCATTTTTAATATAATCATATCGAGAAAACCAAGAATTGAATATCCCCACCCTTCTTCAACATGCACTTCATTCGTCGTCGTCAGCAAATTGTAACTTGCATTTCTAAATAACACCTTTAAATAAACATTAATCAATATTTTTTCAGAATTTGTACAAATACTGTATAATTTCACCATCAACCATATACACGAGTCATAACAATATCAAAATAAGCATATATGAAAAAATTAATTTAAAAGAACAATACATGCCAATGAAGTCATTATACAACACCAAAATCTATGCATTGGCTATGTAATGTTCTCGTTCATTGCTCAACTCAACAATGCCATTAAATAAAATCATGTAATACGAAGAGGATCCGACCAACAAGATTAGAACTTAACCTGAAAATAGCTTCACTTGATAATTGAAGAGGAGGATGAGGTCATTCTATTTGTAAGAGCGATGTACGATACATCAATCATGTTATTTCTTCCCTCGCTCCTTGTAGATCCTCTCATTCTCAAAAGCGTCCAGGCATAGTTCCTTGAGGTAGTGGATATGCAACATATGTTTCTTCGTTTCTATCTTCCAATCATAGTTGAGAGCCTTGAATTTCCTAATATGTTGTATGTTAGAGTTAACCAGATATTTGGCAACCTTTCCCATACATCGATTGTAATGATGTCATTTCGATCAATGTTTTTGAAGCGGTTTTGTATGCCCACAATGTGTCATCTAGCTTTTGTGTCAAATCCATCCTTGAATTTGTTACCATCTTCTCAAGTATAATCTTTATCTCTATTGTTGGCGACTTTGACATGCCCACGGTGTTGCAATTTGGGAGTTTACCTCGTACTTCCTCAATAGAGTCTAATTCGAGAATTTATACTTTTTGGCCTTTTCATCTCTTTTATTTTCTTTCTGCATATATAGAATTATAATCATATGAAAAGATAAAAACAAACATGTGTAACCAGCGATAACACTCATATATATGATTTTTGCCACTTTTAGGCGAGATACATGGCTCTTGTTCGAGTGAAAGGTATATAACTATAAAAGCAAAAAATTCGAACAAGATGAAATGGGTGCAATACTCCTAAGAATGGAGAATGACTCTTAAAGAAATATGTAATCTTGGAAACTAGGATTCTAGGACAACCATAAGATGAATAGAATCAACCTAAGCTCGAGTTCTCTAAGTCAACTATTTTCAACAATTCATTCAAAATACTTAGTTAATACTAAGTTCGGTATACGTAGCAATCTAGACAAGAATTACATCACTCGATTACCTCATGTCTAAGCTTTTCTGCTCTCATCTATCAGATTCTAAAATTAATTTATTATCATAAGATGTAACCTAAATGGGACTTAAAATTCTACCGAAGCAATGGTTAAGATTTCGATCTATGCCTCTTCCAGACTTGCACTCGACATCGCCGTTGATGTTCAATTGACTTGAGAGAGACAACCATATTAGATAAGAAAAGAAAAATATCAGAAAACATAACCTCTATAATATTAAAAGTAGTAATATATTTGTGAACGTGTTTGTGGTAGACGTTCTTTTTCAGTATTCCATCCTATATTCCATTGATTTGGTTTGTTGTCATCTGAGCATAGGTATGTTAGTTTATATTCTTGATCTCTCACTCATCGAAAAAAATCTCTTTTCCGACAGAAATGCATGGCAGTGGGGCAAAGGAGGTTCACAAAGACTTCTTTGGTGGTACTTTTCTTTAGGTGCATTATCGCTTATATGATTTTGGGCAAGAGAAACTAACAAAGAGTTTACCTTTCACGCTAAAACCCTGATACTCGACCAAGTGATTAGTTGACTCAATGTCACCTGACCCGAGCATTTTCTTGGCTTATATTACAAAAACTCAGTCGAGTGATCAGAAATGACCTTGCTTTTAACTCATCTTCACTGGTAGCTCGATCCTTTTGATGAACTCCAATATCCTTTTAAGTTTATCGCACGATCCCAAAGATCTCATCGCAGTAATCTCTATTTTTTTTCTCTGCCCTCTCTATGTTTCTCAGAATATCGAACTCCAACTTATAGGAAATCACTCCTGCACTTCAATAATTTCAATTTTGAATTATTAAATGAAGTCTTTAAAATTCTCAATCTCGTTAGTGGAAAATTAGGCTGAAGGGTTGATTATTCTACGTGTTTCTCATGAAACTTGGAGCAAATTTTGACAAAATATTTAGAATTACTTAATGATGTGCGTTATATCAAGTAATAAATTACCTAGACTAACGCTTCCGCAAGGATACGGATCGTGTAGCAACTAGGGTCGAACACAAGGAATTGATGCAACTCTAAAGCTATTAGACTAATGAATAAGACGTGTGAAATCAATAGTGGAATGGAATGCAAATGCAAACTAAACTAAACTAATAATAGGAATGACTTAAAGACTAACCACCATAGGTATCGAGAGTTGCACGACAATGTAACGAAGTTCTAACACGATAATTGGTCTTAGGTATTGTCACGAGTTCAGGGAATTCAAGCTCTCCTATTGGAACTGACTGGCGTAGACTTGTCCACTATCTAGCATGCATATACCAATGTATCCATTGCGCATCTTACATGGATAGACGCATTACGACCGCTATCCTAATCCCTAGATCTAATCGATTGACCTGGCGTAGATTCTAAACCGATTAAACCCTAAATCATGGCTAAGTTCCAAAGTCTAATGCCCTGGCGTAGATTTATTAGACTTCTAACATCATCCATCAAGTGGCGTACAAGTATTGAAGCATTAAGATCAACCAATCAATCTGAAAACATGATCAAATACCAAATTCATTCATATCGAGTGGCGTACAAGTATGAAAGCATTAAGATTCACCATTCATTAAGCACAAGACTTCATTACATATTGGCAATACTCTCTACCTATGGCAGTAGATCTACTTGGACATGAACTTAGGAAACGAAACACAAAATAAATCTAAATTCAACATAGAAAGAGAATAAGAATGCTCCCTATTCATCAACCGATGTCTTCAATAGATCCTCCATGCTCCGGATCCCTCGTTCCGTCCTTCTCGATCTCTCCAAGTGTGTCTCCAATGTCTCTGAATCGTCCCCTCCTTCAATCTGGTTCCAAACTCCCTTATTTAGATCTGATTTCTCTTAGTTTGGCCGTTCTAAATCTTAGGAGTTAGTTGAGAAAAACAAGGGCCCGAGCGGGCACAGCTCCTACCCGCTCGTGCAGGACTTGTGCCCGACCGCGAGTCGTGCAAAGCTACGGGGATGTTTGGTAGCAATTAGCCCGACCGGGCACTCCCAATCCACCCGAGCGTGTAGGTCTTGAATGGTTGTTTCCGCTCCTTTCGCTCAGTGTTTGAATATTCACTTCAATCCACGGCCTTGCACAAGTTAAACCTTGTCACTCAACTACGTTTTCGGGGTTAGATTGCCATAATCTCTCGTGTTTCTCCTCATGTCTTCGTTTCCTATGCAAAACACGAAATGTAGATAAAGTCTTCGAATAAACTCGATAAATGAATGAAATCTAAGTAATCTACTCAAAACTAGACCTAAGAATGATATAAAAACTACGATGGATTACGTGTTATCACTTAACGAGTGGTTAAAAGCTAGGGTAACCTGAATCCACTAGTTAAAAATCATCTCTATTTTGCGTGACTACTCGACTGAGGTATCAAGTGCTCAGGTCGAGTGAATCAACAAACGTATTTTTGGTGTTTGTATTGGTTTAGTGATTAATCGTTTTGCCTGAGTGATTTCTCTAGAACATCTTTGTATCTGAGTTTTAAACGCTCGGCCCAATGATTTGGTACTCGATTCGAGTGATCTGTTTTTGTCTTTGATGCTCAATTTTTGTTGAACGTTTATTATGTTTCTTCATAATATGTTGTTTAGCCCCTGTTGTCTACAAGGTCAATGAATGAACCAAATAAGGTGTAAAAATAACTAAAGATACTAAAACAATAATAAATGAAATAAAAACACACAATTTATCATAAAATGAAAATAGTGTGATCAACTCGTACTTCCTTAATAGAGTAGCATTGACCATATTAACAAAATGAGTACCTCCATCAGTTATCATTGATTTGTGAGACTCAAAACCTTGAAAAAATGACTCAGTTAAATATTTTCACTAAGGTCATCAAGTCATCATTAGGCCTCAACATTTACCCTTATTGTGATGTAATCAATCACCATAAAATGTAGAAGTTACAGTATGAAGACATAAAAGCTCCCATAAAATCAATTCCACGCATATTAAATGATTCCATTTCAAGGATGTAGTATTGAGGTATTTGGAGATGTCGGGAAATGTTCCCCGTTCTTTGACACTGGTCGCAAGTCAAGACATACTTTGTGGATGTCTGTGACTGAAAAAGAATCCAAGGTCTTAAAAACGCATTGATCCTCCATTTGAAAAGGAAAAGCTCATCTCAATAGTAATATTGGATGTCGTGGAGGAACTTTTTCCTCCCATTATAAATCAGCTTTGGGCACAATTTTCCCTACTAATATTTAACTTATTCTCATACAATGGGTTTGCACGATCGTGATAGCAAGGATGTGTTCATCCCTCTTCGCATAATTAGTAGGGAAGTCCTCGAAGATATCAATACAAGACAAATGATCAGCAACTCTTTCTCAACTCCTTTCCTCTCCCAAATTCTAAGTCAAACTCTTGGAGCAGTAATATCCTTCAGATGAGTTAAGAATTCACATCTATCTTTGCGAGCAAATATGATATAGTACACGAGTTGGCGTAGATGATAACCTTCAAAGCCACAATATAGGATCTGAACTTTTCGAAGGCAAAGACAACCATGAGCAACTATTTTTGCGTCGGAAATGATCTAAACTATTTTTGCGTCCAATCAAAGGAAGTCATTATTGACATGACAATTTTATTTTCCAATGGGCATTCATACGTCTTCTTTCTAGTGGACATTCGTTGGAAATCCCAACTGATATCTGCTGGAAGTTATTGCCACCGATACGCTAAGCTACATAGGCAGAGCATAATCATCATACCCTAATTTAGCAAATGACCATTACAAGTTTGCAACCAACATCTATTGGTATTTTCCAATGGATGACCGTTGAATAATGTAAAAAATTGAAATTTTTCTAAGTGTCGAACAAATTACAAAAGTTTGATACTATAATTACATAATTCACATATCCTTTTTGTTGATCTTCAATTGGTGAGTCTTCCTTCGATGGTGCATGGAATTCGTAGCCATGTTCATCTTTTGTATCATCTAGTTCAATGTCTTCATACTCGCTGATGTATTCGTCATCTATGTCGTTTCAACGTTGATGGATATTGCATGTAACATACCTAGTCTGCTTGATCTGTTGTGATGAATGGATTATACTTTGTATTTTGTTGTACCGGGTTGATGTCAATTCCTCCCCATCGATGTTTTCGTGTGCCATGTCTTATGGTTGGGTCGAACCTTTGACATTTTTAAAGCATTATCTTCAATCAAACGAGACCAAGATATTCCACCTATAGGATTTGGTGCAAAATCCCATAGAAAGTATCATCATCTTTTTCACCATTAGCGCAAACACCGTATTTAAATGTGATTCTATGTTTTATTTGCTCGTAAGTGCGGAAAGTGTTTCCCCGAGTAAACATAATTGGTCAACACAATATATTTTGTAGGACCATTAGCCAAATCTCTTAACCAAGTAGGATGTCTCTCATCACAACCCTTTTAACCTATATAATATAAAAATGAATGATTACTTATAAAATTTATTATTTTAATTATATATACAATCGTGTACTTATGTAATATCTCAACCACGAGGCATTATGTCAAACTTTCAATTTTAAGAGTTAATATGTGTTTAGATGATGATATGTACCCGTTACTTCTGCATTAAAGATCCTCTAATTGAAAATATGATAACATATATATATATATATATGTGTGTGTGTGTGTGTGTGTGTGTGTGTGTAAATTAAAATATCAATTGTCATCGCTTTGTACCTTTTGAAAGATAGCTCTTGAATAGTTAATAATATATATGTATAGAGATATATATATATATGTTCATGTGATTATGATGTAATATGAGTGATTTCCAATATGGTAGTTCACAAAAAAAAATAGTATGTTTATACCAGTTATGTCATTCACCTATCTTGTGGTTATCGATGCCCGTGATCTCCACCACATTCTATCGATTCTTGTAAATCTACCATTTTGTTTAGTGGTCGTATATCATTTGTATTCCTTTTTGCATGTGTAGTGCCTCTTCTTTTTGTACCACATTCTTTCGAAAATGTTTCTTATCTTTTCTGAATATATGTCCACGGTGATGAAATCTTCTATGACAATCAAACCAACATGGCTTTTTCAATGTATTAGACGAAATGAATGTATATCCTCCATACAATATGCACATGCTAGTCTCTCGTGCATGTTCCATCCAGATAACATTCCATATGCAGGAAGTCGTTAATTGTCCATAACAAAACCGCTTTCAATGTGAAAACTTTCTTCGCACTTACGCCATATGCAGCAATTTCATTGTTCTACAAATCTCTTAATTCATGAATTATGGGATCAAAAAAGACTTCGAAAATTTTCTTTGGATGTTAGGGTCTTGGAATCATCAACGTTACAAACATGACTTCTTTTGTCAGACACATATCAAGAGACAAACTATACGGAGAAAAAGTCACAGGCCATAGAGAAATTGACTTATGGATTGTGCATATGGATTAAAACCATCTGTGCACATACAAAGATAAACATTTCTCGTTTCATACGCAAACTTAGGAAATATTTCATTGAAATCCTCCCAAGCCTTACCATCCGATAGATGATTCATTATCCATTCACCCGTCGAGCGTTTTGCATGTCATCTCATTAATGCAATGGTTTTTTATTCATATAACCTTCTCATCCTATTAGTTACGGGTATATATAACATATTTTTTATATGTTACATAATTTCATGAAGATGTTTTTTTTTAAGAAATTTTCTTGCATCCGAAAATTACATTCCAAAAGGTCTTTATCTCCTTCCCAAAACAACATGCAACTATTTCTACAAACATAAACATTTTCATGTTGTATTGTCAAATCTTTTAAAACATTCTTTGTTTCATAATATGTCTCACGAGCTTAATTATTTGCCACTAAATATTCACACATGGTTTTGGAAAATGAATCCATACAATTTTCAGCTACATTGTAGTCGATTTTTATTCTCATCTGTCTTAATGATAAGGATAAACGAGACTGACTTTAAGAACAACCTTAATACATAGGTTATTTTACCGTATCTAATAGATTGAAAATTTGGTATGTCTCATTGTTCGGTTTTTATTCATGCGTTTGCACAAAACTCCACAAAAAGCATGAGACACCATTTCCACATATGGATTGGTCGTTGTTGTTTCACAATGAACCTCTTAATTATTTTCATTGCTTATGCTTCTTACACATTATCTCTAATGCCACAATCTTCATTGTGAAAGAACCAAATTTCAAAATTCTCTACAAAAACCACCTTGTCATGCGTTTGCAAATAATTTCTTGAATTCGATAATTCATGGTTTTGCATCTTTTGTAGGGAGATATCATTGTCACACGTTCTTGACACAAAGGTTTTATTGACGCAAAACTCATGAACTGCTCCAATCTGTATAAGAATTCTTGCGTAACTTCTTTGATTATGTGATCTTTTCTTCTATACATCCACTTTTTTATCTGTATATATCTCTATTTGGAGAAAACAATATTGTTTGAAAGTATATTTTGTGTTCATGGCTTGGTGGTAAGCAATTCGAGTTTGTTGTATAAACAATGAAAATTTCAACTGATGCCCGTTGGCAATACCAATAGTTGCCCATTGAAATCTAACGTTCAATTTATTCCAATGGTCACATCAAAATTCTTACTTTTCTAACAAGCATTCGTTGAAATATTTTGTCGGTTTTAATGGACTTCCAACGGATTCATCGATAAATTTGCAACGGATTAAATCTATTGATAGTCCATTGGAAATGCCAATCAATTGTTTCAGATTTTTGATAGTTGATAATTCCCCATTTTTTGTTGCAATCCATTTTTGTAGTGCATTAACGATGTTCCCATGTTAAATTTAGTGAAGCATGGTATCTAGAGGATTCACTCGGCCAGAGTGTTGATATTACTCGGCTGAGAAGACAGCGTGTTTGATTGCTTGATCCGAGCAAAGGTTAAGAGCAACCAAGTAAGTAGGATTTGTAGCTCCTTATAAGTTCGCTCGACTCGAGCTCGAATATTTTTGGTTGAGCAATTCACCAGATTACTTGGTTTTTTTTCGATGTCTTCGATCAGTCGTTGTTTGTATATGTTCACCTTAGTATGGTCCACAAATATGCTCTCGTTTGAAGTAAAAGGTTCATCTCACCCTTATCTCTTCAAATCCATTGTTGAAGAATGACTTAAGCTTTTTTTTCTAGGGTAAATTCTACAGTTTCATCTCCGGCTCACATGGATGATGGCATCCATCATGATATGAAATGGACACTCGAGAATGATCATTACTCTTGCATCCTCATCCATATCTAGTGCTACGAAGTCTACCACCATGTAGTAATCTTTGATCTTCAAAGAGACATCTTCAAGAATGCCCAATTGATATTTGATCAAACGATCTGCCAATTGCAATGCCATCCTCATCAGTTTGAGCTCTCTGATGTTGAGTTTCTTATATATTGATTGCGGAGAAAACCCACGCTAGCACCTAAATAAAAAAAAGTGTGATCAATAGAAACATCGTCCAATTTACATGGGATCTAGAAGCTTCCAGATTAAGCGTCAGAATCTCTTTCCTGATAAGGCGCTTATTGCTTAGGATATCCTTCTGGAATTTTGCGTATGATGGCATTTGCATAATCGCATTGTGATTTCTAGCTTTTCATCATCTCGACAAATTTTGTAAATTAACCATCATCATTCTTCTTCTTTCATTGAGATGGAAAAGATAGTGGTGGTTTAGAGGTTATGGTGGAACATATGTCCGCTCCTTTTCATTTTCAATGTCATTATGGGGATTGTAATCTTTACAAACTCATGACCGACTACAGAAGTAGACATCATTTCTTGTCCCCTTTCCATTTTACAGTATCTAGGTGCTTTTAACTCTTTCACGCTTATCAATCCTATGGTATTACAATGCTCTCGGAGATTTTGATCTGGTTTCCAGCAAGTCGAGAAGGACTGGATGCAAACTAGGTGATTTGGTTTTCCAACATCTAAAGATTTATGTGGATCCTCTCCATTTGTTTTCCAATTTTTCCTTTGAATTACTCATGCATAACTCCACATTATGTGATTTTAGTTCCTACATTTGAGAAAACATGCACCTTATCTCATTGTCCACTTCATCTTGTTGATGTGCGATCGGAGCACCGCTTGGTTGGTAGCCAGATTGTGGAGTGATGGCATGTTTTGATAATTTCCGCCCTTGGGTTGTCTCGAGAATATGTGAGGCTAAATGTTCTCCTGTAATGGGTTTTTCGTATTGGTGGTGCTCTTGTAGAAGAAGTTTGGATGATTTCTCCAACTCGGATTATATGTATTTCATTAGAGGCTTCGAAATGTAATTTGTGTCCTCTCCCATCAGCTTCGACATATAAATTTTTGAAGAATCATCTCGGTGCCTATCTAGAGATCTGAAGAGGATGATGATGCTCTTTATTTGGTGGTGGTCATCTAAAGCTTCAACTTAGCAAGCTCGATTTGGAGGATTCAATCCTTATTTGTTTACTCTCTTGGTATAGTTCTTATTATGCAATCATTTGTAACATTGCTCTTGTTTGTCATTATTACGATTTGTTCTTCGAGCCTATTAAAGTAATGGTCTTGTAGTGAACCTCAACATGCTGCACTAATCCAAATACAAAATACCCTATCAAGTCTCTCAATGAATGTGGAAATAAGGTACTTCTAATATATCCCGTGGTAAGGGTATTAACATGTTCTTTGACGTTAGTGTTTTGTGAGGTTGGAAAAACCTCATCATGAACTTCTCCTCAAGTTGACTCGAGGTGTGAATGATTCGATGCCAACATGTATAGCCATTCCAATGCCCAGTCCATAAGAGAGAATAGAAAGGATATTAACATGACTTCCTCATTCATAACTCCTTGATCTTGCTTGAGTGAAACAAAAACATCTTAAACCTCATTATGTGAGGGTTCAGATCCATGTTCAGTCTTCCTCGAAATGCAATTTGATTCATCATCTTCAGAAACGATGACTTAATTTCATACGGCTTTTGGTTGATATTCAGTCATTGAATAGAAGGCAAGAGTTTGGTGTGCTTAGGATTGGTGTATGCTTCATAAGTATCCTCGTACGGAATCCTATTTTCAAGGTTGTTAGCCATTGATCTTTCCTTTGCATGCTTTCGAATGCCTTTTTTCAATTTTCTCACTATCTAGGTTGAGTGCTACGAGTCTAGAACTCCTTGCAATTTTTGTCATAAACTAGGTACCTGCACATGAAACAAGACAAAAAGAAATGTCACTCGCAGACTAAAAACAAATAAAAACTTGACATAGATTCGTAAAATTAATAGCTAAATCACCAAAGGTCTCCAGAAACTATGCTAAAAACTTGATGTATCACCTAGGCATGATCTAAATGGATTCTAAGTTTAAAAATTCCATATCTAGACTAAACAATGTCGCAAAGATATCAATCATGTAGTACCAAGATCGAACGCAAGGACTAAGAGGAACCTAGACTATCTATTTCACGAAAACTATGTCCATGAGCAATAAGATGTATATCATCTATCTATAATCTAATTTATGCAAGTAAAGTAAAATATCATACAAATATATACATTGATTTAATGTTTCTATGTGTAAGAGTTGTTTTAATGTATCTATATTCATTAAGTATTTCGGAAAATATTGCTTTGATTATATCAAGGAATTCAATATTCTACTATAGACCTACCTTCTCTCGCAGTCTAGATCATGTTCAAGCACTTCAATCATTAATGTCACCATCTAATAACCTACATTATTAATACATAATCAATAAATCTACCCTCTCTCAAAGTCTAGATTCCTATTCAAACATCTTAATCATTGATGTTGCCATTTAATGACCTATATGTTGAATGCATATTAATCTATTGAATACGATCTAGCCTAATCCAACGTCTCCATCTAAATTATAGCATGTGACAATCAATTCAAGTGGCCATTAAGAATTAAAAGAATAGATACATGCATTGAACAATAAAAGATAAAGAAGAACGAATCTGATATAAAGTGTGATGATATCAACACTTGATCCTAAATCATGGATCTACTATATGGATCGACATATCGGGAATGAACTAAAACAAAGAAAGAGGAATGAAGGTTATAATGGTTGTGTTGACATCTCGATTAGTCGCCGCCATTACCGGGCCTTCAATATTTCTACGCTAATACTTTGATCCTTTGATGTTGTCATCTAGCGTTTCACTAGATTATCTCACTCCAAAAGCCTCTTTCTTACTTTTGTCTCTTCATCTCCTCTCCAAATTCTAGACCGAGTTACAAGGTGCTCGGATCGAGCAAAATCAAGTGGGTAATTAGCAACTTCAGCTTTTCGACCAAGTTGCACATTGCTCTTCTTGCGATCTCACATGGGCTTTTGTGTATCTCATTCAGGACCGTTTGACTGAGTGATAATGAACGTGGGCCGAGCATTTTCTCTATTTCTTTCATTAATGTTCTTTTTATGTTGTAATCGTGCGTTATTTTTCTAAAATATGCTCCTTAGTCTTGATCCTATAGTATCATAAATTGAAAAAAAAAGATGTAAAAAAACTAGAAAAGTCTAAAACTATCTAAAATGCAATAGAAACATGCAAGATATCGTGGAGTGGAAATGGCATGATCAAACATGCATGGAAGCTCATCAATGGCCACAAACTGAGGCACAAATATAACATTTCAAAACAAAAACCAATAGCAAAAATATTATCACAACCATAAAACAGCCAAAACATTCACGGTCAAAAGCAAGAAGTGCCTAGGAGATATTATAGGGAATCTAGGATGTTTAGACGTTTCCATCAGGCGTAACTTTTGCAGAACCGAAACATTGTGAGCAAGTAGTGAAGAAGAACGGGTTCTAACTCAGCAATGATTCTGAGAAAGGACGCCCGAACTCTCATGCGAAAACAGTAATCAATATTTGATAATTCTTTTTGTTTTCTTAATTTTCTCTAAGTTTATTTGTTAGTGGGTCAATGGTGTGAGTGGGTCGTTTACTCAAGAAAATGGAGTTAGTGGGGTTAGTGGTCTATTAACCATTGTTAGTGGAGTAATGGTGATTTAATCCTTTGTAATTTATCTCCTATAAAATAGGATGAAATGGAATGGAAAATCACAACTCAAACACCAATCATTTTGTGTTCTTTTTCTTATCCTTCATATTCTTCTCTTAGAGAATCATATTTTCAACAATTGATATCAGAGTGTGTGTAATCGATCCATTGAGAAATGTCTTCTATCTCACACAACGCTGGATCATTTAGGGGTCCCGTAAGCACAAGACGACGTCGCCAATCTCTTTCTCCTCCTGCACAACGTGGTCGATGTCAGGATGATGGTAACCACATGTTGCATAATGTGGTTAAAGAGGTGGGAGATGCGACATTTCCAATCCTCACGAAGACTAATTATGGAGATTGGTCACTAATGATGAAGGTGATGCTCCGAGCACGAGGACTTGTGCAGTCGTCGAGGTAGGCACCGATGATGAGCAGGAAGATTAAATGTCGCTTGAAGCCATTCTGCATGGAGTACTGTCGGAGATGATCTCTTTGCTCGCCATGAAAAAGAATGCGAAAGAGGCTTGGGAAGCGGTGGAGTATATGCGTGTCGGTTATGATCGAGCACGTAATGCTAGCGCTCAGAAAGTGCGCAAGGAGTACGATAAAATAGCTTTCCATGATGATGAGACGGTGGATGACTTTGCCATGCTTCTTTCCAGCATAGTGAATCAGCTAGCCATTCTCGGAGATCCCGACCTTCCCACAAGGTGGTTGAGAAATACCTACGGGTCGTCCCTCCCAGATTTAGACAGATCACATTGTCCATTGAATCTTTGTTGGATCTATCAACACTTTCATTGGAAGAGGTTACTAGGAGGTTGAAGGCCGCAGAAGATTGGTTTGAGTCGTTGGAGCCCACATCGAGGGTAGGGGGTAAACTTTTACTCAGTGAAGAAGCACATCTGGCCCAGGGGGATGACGACGAGCCTACACTCCTTATGGTCAAGGCGTGTGAGACCATGTTAGATTCACCGACATCACAACTTACACCGTCACATAAGTGTTCAATCCACCTTGTAGAGATGAAGGTTAGTGTCCATCTTAGTCGTTAGGAGGAGTGCAAAGGCGATCTATGGTTCTTTGACACTGGGGAAACGAACCACATGACAGGTGTGTGTGTGTTGTATTTTTTGAATTCGATCAATCATTGATTGGAACCGTGAAGTTTGGAGATGGATTTATCATCAAGATTAAAGGACAAGGAACGATCCTATTATCATGCAAGAACGGCAAGCATCATGCACTAGCAGGGATCTATTACATTCCTCGCCTCACCACAAACTTGATCAGTCTGTAGCAATTGGACGACTCTGGATGTCAGACGATCATCAAAGGGGGCATCTTGACTATAAGAGATCCGCAACGATGACTATTGGCACGGGTCCGAAGATCCTCCCATAGACTCTATTCAATCTGCCTCAACATTGCACGACCAGTGTGTTTGACAATAAGAAGCTCCGAAGAATCGTGGAAATGGTATGCAAGATACGACCACATTATTTTTAATGCACTACGGAAGCTCGCTCAACACAACATGGTCTGTGGGTTGCCACATATTGGTCAAGATGACCAAGAGTGTGATAGTTGCCTCGTGGAGAAGCAAAGGCGGAACTCGTTTCCGAAGAAGGCGCGACGACATACGGTAGATCTTCTTGATCCCGTACATGGTGATCTATGTGGGCCCATCACACCGATGACAACATGTGGGAATCGTTATTTCCTACTACTCGTAGATGACTTTAGTCGTTATATATGGCTCACTCTTCTCGCAAGCAAGGACCAAGCTCCAGCGACAATCAAAAGGTTCTAAGCTGCGACAGAGGTACAATCAGGACAGAAGCTCAAGGTGCTTTGTACTGATCGTGGTGGTGAGTTTACATCGGTGTAGTTTGGGAATATTGCATCGAGAGGGGAGTCCAATGACAATTCACGATCCCCTACTCGCCACAGCAAAATGGAGTCATTCAACGCCTTAACTAGACAATTGTTGCCATGGCTCGATGCATGCTGAAGGCAAAAGGTCTTCCAGCAGAATTTTGGGGTGAAGCTATGATCACTACAGTATTTATCCTCAATCGCGCCCAAACACGTTGCCTTGATGAAAAGACACCATATGAGGCTTGGCATGGTGCAAAACTGACAGTGCATTTCCTTCGTACATTCGGTTGTATCACACATGTTAACGACACACGGAAAAATAGAAGCTTGATGATCGAAGCACACCAATGATCTTTATCGAGTATGAAGCTGGGAGAAAGGCATACCGAGTGTACGATCTAGTAATCATACGGGTGAATATGACACGTGATGTTGTCTTTCATGAAGTGGCTAAATGGGATTGGAAGACCCATGACAAGGGTAGCACTACCGTTTCATTGGAGCCACTTAGCATCGAGTATATCACTACGAGTGAACCAGGCCTAAGAGAAACGATTCAAGAGTCCCCTCGAACTCCTGATGTGACACTGGAGGCAGTGGATTTTGCATCATCGTCAACAAATGTCGAACCAAATTTTGATGCAGATCATTATGATGCACCTCTACGCTTCCGCACGATCAACAACATCCTCGGACCATCGTCACCATGGGGGTTTGCACCTCGTACCTTAGAGGCTGAAGAGTTGCACTTTACCACGGCAGAAGAGTCATCATCTTTTCCTTAGGCAGGGCAACACGAACATTAGCGACAAGCAATACTTGAGGAGATGAAACAATCTACGACAATGGTACTTGGGAACTCGTCGACCTTCCTATCAATCATCGAGTCGTTGGCCTCAAATGGGTTTTTAACGTGAAGCGTGACAAACACGGAGCCATTGTTAAACACAAGGCACGTCTGGTTGCAAAGGGCTATTTGCAGCGTGCGTAGATTGATTTCGACGAAGTCTTTGCGTCCGGGGCATGCATAGAGTCTATATGACTCTTTTTGGCCTTAACAACGAGCGAAGGGTGGAAAATCAATCACATGGATGTCAAGAGTGTGTTCCTCAAAGGCGTGCTAAAAGAGGAGGTGTATGTGACACAACCACCAGGGTTCGTCAACCAAAACCATAAAGAGAAGGCCTTATGCCTACATAAGGCCCTTTACGAACTTCGACAAGCACCATGAGCGTGGAACGCCAAGTTAGATGCAAGTTTACAGTTACTTGGGTTCAAAATGAGTACCTCTGAGCATGGAATATACACTTGGAGTAGAAGAGCATCACGACTTATCGTGGGTGTCTACGTCGATGACTTGATAATCACCGGGTCCGAAAAAGGCGATGTTAAAGCGTTCAAATATGAGATGAAGACTTTGTTCCAGATGAGCGATCTAGGGTTTTTGACATACTATCTTGGGCTTGAGGTTTATCAAAGTGCAACCGGCATCATGCTCTGCCAGTTAGCATACGTAGAGAAATTATTGGAGAGATGTAACATGAGCAACTGCAACCCATTCAAGGCGCCTATGGAAGCACGTTTGAAGCTTAGCAAAGAAAGTTCCAGTCCATTGGTCGAAGCTGATGCGATTCAAAGTTAAAAAATTATTAACCTAAACTTCCCAAAAATGCACGGCACGTGTGTAGTACTCTATGTGTCGATCCCACAAGGATTACGCAACACAACCTAAACTCAAACTACGAATCAAACTTCAAAAGGAACGAATATTAATTTTGAGATTGAAATACTAAAAACAAATAAACTACGAGTTCTTAGCAGTGACACAAACGTTCTAGGAATCCGGTTTCACCACAAGACTACCGAAACCAACAATCAACCTATCTAATCAAGCAATTCCAATTAAGTTATCTAACACAGACGATCCTAATATGATATCTACCCTCTCTAAGGCATATATACGTGATCTAGTCAAGTTATCCCTTACTTTCGTGGCTGACACCTTAAGTTAAACCCATAAGTTCTGGATTCATCCGTTTTACCCTCAACCGCATCTACCCTACTTTCGTGGCCTAACCTCGGTTGCTCTAAACCTATAATCATTGATAACGTCAATTTTGTTCTAGTATTTTCATCTATTTTCATAGTTAGTTTCATCATTCATTTGATTTTACCGAGCATTAAGCATCATGATCATCCCGTTTTCAGTCATTTTGGAGCTAAAGGACGTGCTAAGACAAAGTACCAACATCAAGGATCATAACGGAACAAACGGGACGAGAATCGGCAAGGAAAAGCCACTATCCGCGCGGGTACTTCTCTAGCCCGAGTGGGCAAATGTTACGGCGATTTTGTCCATCAAATTTTGCACGAGTCGAGCAAGAAAAAACACGCTCGGGGCCTCAGCCCGAGCGGGCAGCAAGCCATGCCCGAGCGGTCTGCCCATTTTCATCGCGTTTTTGCGCGATCGTCTGCGCCGTACCCGAGCGGGGAACTTACCTTGCCGGTCGCGTTCATCACCTGCAACTCCAAATAAGTTAATTTGACTTAAAACAAGTGGGAGTTTGTGGGGACTTATACAATAAGGAAAACTCCTTTAGAGAAGAGGAATAAGTCATATTTCAATGGAGAAAGTAATGGAAACATGGCCAACTTAATCAAGATTTGGAAAACTCAAGAAAAGGCAACAAAGGGAGGTGGCTGCTGCAAGGAACTAAAGAAGAGAGCTGGAAGGACGAATTAAGAGAAAAACGAAGAGAGAAAAGAGAGCACACTAGAGAGAGAGAAGGAGCCGAACGCACACACAAGGGCAAGGACGGAGCGACGAAGCCGGAGGAGCTGTTGAAGACGTCGGTAATAGAATAGGGATGAATCTCATTTGTTATCAATGTTGAATATAGTTATCCTTTGTGTTTCATTTTCTAAGTTCATGTCCGAGTAGGTCCACAACCATAGGTTAGAGAGCTCGACCGATATGTACGAAGTCTTGTTCTTAACGTTTGGTGATTCATAATGCTTTTGTTCTTGAACACCACTTGAATGAATGATTTTGGTATTTGATCGTTTTCAGATTGATTGGTTGTTCTTAATGCTTTCGTTCTTGTACGCCACTCGAATGAATGATCATAGAAGTTTAATGAATCTACGACAGGGTATTAGACTTTGGAACTTAGCCATGATTTAGGATTTAATCGGTTTAGAATCTACGCCAGGTCGATCTATTGAATCTAGGGATTAGGATAGCAGTCTTAATGCGTCTAGTAGGTGAGATACACAATTGGGAGATTGGTATACGCATGCTAGATAGTGGACAAGTCTACGCCAGTCAGTTCCTATATTAGAGCTTGAATTCCCTGAACTCATGATAATATATGAGACCATGATCTTGTTAGAACTTCGTTGCATCATCGTGCATCTCTCGAAACCTGTGGTGTTTAGTCATTGAGTTTATCCCATTAATTAGTTTAGTTTAGTTTCATTCGCATTCCCATCATTCATCGATTTCACACGTCTTATTCATTAGTTTACTAGCTTTAGAGCATCAATTCCTTGTGTTTGACCCTGGTACTATACGATCCGTATTCTTGTGGAAGCGTTAGTCTAGGTAAATTATTACTTGAGATTAACCACATCAAGTTTTTGGCGCTGTTGCCGGGGAATTGATTACGGCTTTAGAGTTGGGATACTTTTGAACTAAGATATAGTCCTTTTCAGAGTCTTTATTTGTTTTTCGTATTTTTTGTTTTTGTTTTCTTTCTTATTGAGTCAAATTTTTTTTACCTCTCGGAGCTTAATCGAATTTTGTGTTCTTTATTTTGCGAGGTAACATGAACAACATCAAGTCTTTGGATGCCGATATAGCTGGAGTAAAAGATCAACTTTCCGAAATTTTTCATATGCTATCTAACTCATACCATCCGCATTACTCGGAGCAATCATGGGAACAAGAAGTTTGGGGGCATGAAGAAGAGATCTACGAGAGTTACAATCAGCTTTTCGGGAATACATACAATCACAGATGGAGCGATCAACCAAACTTCCCGTATAGGAACACCAATGGTACGCTGAATGCACAACATCTATTGGGGAACTTTCAGCCATGGATGCAGCCCTAAACTCATAACTATCAGCCTGTGCATCTCAGTCACAGCCAAACCAATCCGAAGCAGCCCCCGATTTCAACGCCATGTTCACTCGTCTCCTCAAATTCTACGAAAATCAAGGTAACTTGATTTCGGAAATACAACAAAGTCAGGATAATCTGGTGAGGACTCAAGAGAACACCAAGAATCAGATAGAGAGCTTTAAAACTCATCTTAGACAATTGGAGACACAAGTTGCACAACCTGCACAAGAGGCACCACGACCACAACAGGTTCTATAGGGAAGTTTAGAAATAGATCCTCGTGAGGATGTCAACGAAATTTGCCTAAGGGATTTTAATGCGGTGGATCAGCCTACTTCAATGTCTAAAAGAGGTGAAGAATCTATCACAGTAGTGGAAACGGCTGTCAACGAGCTTAAGGAGAAGCTTGAGGAGGAAGAGGAGCCAAAGTACGTAAAACCAGATCCGAGGCCACCTCCATTGCCATTCCCATGACGTCAATGCATGAAGAAGGTAGATCCGCAAAATCCCTCGATATTTGAAAAAGGAGATGAATCTAACATGGGAGCGGATAAGGCTACGGACACACTTGAGAAACAGTGCGTTATCGATTTCGTGTTCCTCGACGACATCTTTGAGAATTTAGCCGAGGAAGTTTGTGAGGAATTTCAGAATACGGATTCCTTAGATATGAATCTCATAGCAGCTGGAGAAGGAGTTTGCAAGGTACCAAACGAGCTGCTTGACAACAAAGAGAAGAAGGAATCCCTCGACCGAGACTTCCGCACAACCCGAGCTAAATGTGCAAATCCGTACATAAACAACCCCGAGATGCCGAGAAGCTACACCAAACGTCCAGCACACAATTGGAGCATTGACAAGGCACCCAAGGTGAAGATGAAGCCTTCACCATAAAGGCTCACACACCAAAAATCTCTAGAGATGCTGAAGGAAACAAGCGACGAACGCCTAACCGGTTTCATGGAGTACACAACCGGACTTATGAACAGCTCGACCAGAATTTTTGGATAGCACGATCTAGCCCCAAACTTAGAGAGCATCATGACAAATCTTAGGAAAGACATGACTGATCGTGCAAGGAACTCAATTGATCCGCGTACTACGCCCTATCGAGCACACTATGCACGCGAGACGCTACGCACACGACGACGTCGAGGACGTCCACCTGATGAGTAACATCGTGGTCAGGCTCGTGACCTTAAACAAGCACTTCTCGGGAGGCAACCCGAGCCCCATATCCTTTAGTTATTTTGTTTTAGTTTTTTTTTTAGAATTCGACTCTTATTCTTTTCACAAGCATGCTCCTTACAAATAACCCCGATTTATCGTACTGTCTCCTTTGGATTGTGTGACTTTTGTTACACGTTTTCCACTTTGAAATCATCCACAATATAAGGAAAGACGCGGACGCCCAGCTGCATCAACTCGGGACAGCAAGCACGCATCATGTGCACACGTTCCTACTTATCGTATTTTTCCCCGAATTTTTGCATTTTTGTCCTCATCTTAGGTTTTGAACACCGGGACGGTGTTCTTTCCTCGAGTTTTTGCGTGTTAGTTCTTCTCTTAAGTATTGAACACCGGACAGTGTTCCGTTCAAGTCTGGGGGTGTATTCTTTGAATGTCATGATTGTGATTAGGATTTAGATGTTGAGTTCTTCGTTTTGTTTTTTTTAGGATTAGACGGACGGATATCTAGTACGAAAAATTTTGAACTTTAGTCACCTTGTGCAACTTTTTCGAATCGGGAACAAAAGTCTAGGTTTGCTAAAACATACCTTTAGATATCGATTAGTTAGTGGTCGTGCATGAATCCATAGCCTATAGTTGTATTCCTTCCCTTAGGCTTCAAACCCAAGGACTTATATCTCCGAGCGTACCTTTCATTCCTTTTTTTGTTTCGATCATTATATTTCCACGCACTTATACTCCGCTGTCAATAGACTAAGTTCTTTAACGTTTTTAGCCCTTCATTGACATGAGTGCATCAATATTGATAGTTCGGGTCTAAGTGGTGGGTCGAGGCGATTTTTCTACGTCTAAGGGTTAGAGTCGATGTGTATTCACACGAGTTAATCAAAAAGAAAAAAAAGGAAGAAAAAAATCAGCAAAAACGCAACATCTTCCCTCCGCTAAGGTTACGAGACCTTATGAGTGTGCCAATTGGCAACCTGGGTCTAAGTAGAAGGCTGTCCTCTTCAACTCCGACGTTCTAGAAACCAAGTGCGAATTTTCAAATAAAAAAATGTATGGAAACCGAAAAAGAAAATGAAGAAGAAAAAGAAAACCGAAATAGAAGAAAAATAGTTGTCTTAAGAATGGTATCGAACTGTTTGCGCATTTGAATAGGTATGGCGATTTCTTGGATGTTGTCTAGGGGTTAGTGAAATGAACTCAGGACATGTGTAGGATTGCACGGTTAGTGGCTTTCGGTAGATAGGGGTCTAAATTCGGTGCGCTTAGATCTATGTTCGTGTGACGCGTTGTTGTGTAGGGTGGCTGAATTTTCGAGTCGATTGTGCTAGTTTCCGGTTGTTGTCTAACTCCTCTCCTACTTCTTTCTAGTCTTGCTCAAGGACGAGCAAAGGTTAAGTCTAGGGGAGTTTGATAACGTCAATTTTGTTCTAGTATTTTCATCTATTTTCATAGTTAGTTTCATCATTCATTTGATTTTACCGAGTATTATGCATCATGATCATCCCGTTTTCAGTCATTTTGGAGCTAAAGGACGTGCTAAGACAAAGTACCAACATCAAGGATCATAACGGGACAAACGGGACGAGAATCGGCAAGGAAACCCCACTCCCCGCGCGGGTACTTCCCTAGCCCGAGCGGGCAAATGTTACGGCGATTTTAACCACAAAATTTTGCACGAGTCGGGCAAGAAAACCCACGCTCGGGGCCTCAGCCCAAGCGGGCAGCAAGCCATGCCCGAGCGGGCAGCAAGCCAGCCCGAGCGTGGTTTTTCATCGCATTTTTGCGCGATCGTCTGCGCCGTACCCGAGCGGGGCACTTACCTTGCCCGAGCGGGTCGCGTCCATCACCTGCAACTCCAAATAAGTTAATTTGACTTAAAACAAGTGAGAGTTCGTGGGGGACTTATACAATAAGGAAAACGCCTTTAGAGAAGAGGAATAAGTTATATTTCGCTGGAGAAAGTAATGGAAACGTGGCCAACTTAATCAAGATTTGGAAAACTCAAGAAAAGGCAACAAAGGGAGGTGGCTGCTGCAAGGAACTAAAGGGGAGAGCTGGAGGGACGAATTAAGAGAAAAGCGAAGAGAAAAAAGAGAGCACACGTATAGAGAGAGAAGGAGCCGAATGCACTCACAAGGGCAAGGATGGAGCGACGAAGCCGAAGCGCGGAGGAGCTGTTGAAGACGTCGGTAATAGAATAGGGAGGAATCTCATTTGTTATTAACGTTGATATAGTTATCTTTTGTGTTTCGTTAAGTAGGTCCACAGCCATAGGTTAGAGAGCTCGGCCGATATGTACAAAATCTTGTTCTTAATGCTTGGTGATTCTTAATGCTTTTGTTCTTGAATGCCACTTGAATGAATGATTTTGGTATTTGATTGTTTTCAGATTGATTGGTTGTTCTTAATGCTTTCGTTCTTGTACGCCACTCGAATGAATGATCATAGAAGTTTAATGAATCTACGCCAGGGGATTAGACTTTGGAACTTAGCCATGATTTAGGATTTAATCGGTTTAGAATCTACGCCTGGTCGATCGATTGAATCTAGGGATTAGGATAGCGGTCTTAATGCGTCTAGTAGGTGAGATACACAATTGGGAGATTGGTATACGCATGCTAGATAGTGGAGAAGTCCATCTCTCGACACCTGTGGGATTTAGTCATTGAGTTTATCCCGTTAATTAGTTTAGCTTAGTTTCGTTCGCATTCCCATCATTCATCGATTTCACACATCTTATTCATTAGTTTACTAGCTTTAGAGTTGCATCAATTCCTTGTGTTCGACCCTGGTACTATACGATCTGTATTCTTGTGGAAGCGTTAGTCTAGGTAAATTATTAGTTGAGATTAACCACATCAATCATCTAGGACTAGAATTCTCTTTTCGGTACTTCTCCTAATCCCTAACACATGCATCTACTTGGCCTTCGTAAATACAGGTTACTCAAGCACTCAGACAAAGAATAGATAAACAAAAACAAGAAATTACATTAAAAGATAAATCAAAAGTGGTTCCGGGATAGCCAAGGGCTAATCTCTTCTCATACAACAAGACAACTACTCGTACATGCGTTCGTAAACAAACATAATCGAAATCAATAGTTTAAGGAACATAAAACCAAGACAAAACCGAAGTCCATGTTCGATGCCCCTTTAATATCTTTTGCAAGTCTCTATCTTCTTCCTCTATGTCTCTGCGTCTATCTCTCTAATTGTCTGTGTAACATCTGTAATTCTCTGTGCAGCATTTGAATATGTCTTATTTCCTCTTGTGTTCTTTTTCCTTTTCTTCTTCTTTCCCTTTTTTGCCATGCTTTTCCATTCTTATCTCGTATTCTTCCTTTTCTTCTCCACGGCTGAACGTTTCCTTTTTTGCGTTTCAGGTCCGTGTGTCTCCATGCCCGGCCGTGCAAGATGGTGAACCCGATCGGGCATATCCCTTGAAGAGTTCCCAGCCGTGCACCTTAGGAGCCCGGGTCGTGCATGATGTTCGTGGAAGTTTCTATTTCAAGCACCCGGTCTTGCATGAATGGGTGCACGGTCGTGCACTAGGTTGATGAGTGAGTAGCCGGTCATGCAAGAAGAAGTGTGTGGTCGGGCACCTTGTTGAGTAATGAGCCCGGTCGTGCATGATATGGAGTTCGGTCGGGCAGGTGTGTCAAATGCTGAGCACGGTCAGGCATTGGCTAAAGCATGGCCAGGCATGTCTTTGTTTGCTCAACCCAGTCGTGCTATGCATTCTGTTGGTCGTGCACTTTGTTGTCTTGCCTCCTTTCTCGTCTTGTTTGCTCCGTTACAATCCTTGATGATAGCACTTTGTCCCGTGTACGTTCCTTAACTTCGAAACGAGCCAAATTTGATTTAAAATGTGCAAGAACACGAAAACGAGTAAAACGGATACAAAATCATAAGTAAACATCGCAAGTATATCATAAACATCTCTAAAATCATGCGACAAATATGTATTAAAATGAGACGATCAAAATCTCCCAGACTTTACTGTTTGCTTGTCCCTAAGCATACGTAAACATGGGACCACATGGGGTATATAAAACCAAGAATTTCCCTTTCTCCTAGAGATACCGCTAAAGCGAACCTAACCGATCAACTAGCAAGTCGCGGATTCGGCCTAATTAAATTTTCAGTCTTATCCTAGATTCACCAAGGCTACCTACGAGAAAGTAAATCAAAGGCAAACTAGACAAGCCATCGTAACCCTCTCCATCGAACAAGACTTCAGACAAATGCTTAATCGTAGAACAATTGAGGATACTTGTTTCTTTTTCGAGCTTCTTTCTTTCTTTATTCTTTTTTTTCTTCTTCTTTTTTTATTTTTATGTCTTCTTTTTCTTTTCTTTTTTTTATATTGCGCAGACACACTAGGCTTCTAGGACGTTGGATTTGAAAGGATCCAGCCTCTACTTAGACCCAGACTAACGATGACGGATACTCATGCATCTCGTTCAAGAATGCAGCGGAGTAGGCGGTATTTTTATTGTGCCATGCCTTTAGGACGTAGAAAGATGATCACCAACCCACCACTTAGACCAGAACCATTAAAAAAGTGTCAACGTCAATACACTCATATCGATTTTAGATCATGCTTTTAGGCATTATTTCTATCAACACCGAGCGTTAGTGTGCGCTCATTATTCAGAAAACAAGCTCAATTTCAAAAGAAGTAAATCATCATCTATACGAAGTATGACAATCCGGATAGAGAGAATAAACGATAAACTAGCCTAGCGACCTCGTCTAAACATCTCACAAGCAACACTTGGATTCCCAAAGAATTATGACCTATTGTTTTTTAGCCGACTAATAAGCTCTAACGCTTAGGAAAAACCTAGATCAAACATGCAAAATCTCATGGAAAAGGCCAACTTCTTAAGTATCCTAGGTTCAGGGTTCATCTCCAAATGTGGCACCGGATAAGTGCCTAGGACGACTCTGACTCACGAAAAACAAAAACAAACTAAAAATTACGAAATCAAAGAGAAAATAAAAGAAAATGAAACGAATTAACATGACAAACGTGAGCTGCTCCACTTTACTTGAATTAAACGGCGTTCTCGACGTGAAGCTCCGATGGAGGTAAGAGAAAGTGAAGACACGTTTGTGGTGATATTTTTTGTGTGTTTTTCTTTTTTTGTTTTTTTCAAATTAACCGACTCTTAAACAAAACAACCAAAGAAAAATAGAAAACAAATAGCTGGGTTGCCTCCCAGAAAGCGCTTATTGAAGGTCTTTAAGCTTTGACATCTCCATTCCTCATGCGTGCGTGATGGGTGGATCGGAAAGGGAAATGGAGTTTCGACTTTCGATCGGTTGAGCGTCTTGGTAGAGCTTTAGTCGATGTCCATTAGCTTTGAATGTTCTGCTCGAATCACTCCATAGTTCCACTTCTCCATGTGTGAAGACTTCTCATTTCTGAAAAGGACTAGACCAACGAGACCGTAGGTTGCCCGAGAAAAGCTTAGGACGAGAATTGAAAAGTAGAACTAAGTCACCTAGTTGGAAGTCATGAGGTAATATCTTTTTGTCGTGCCATCCCTTATTCGCGGCTTCTTTCTTTGGCACGTCATGCACGGGATTCACTCGCTCGCTGCCCATGGTTGGATAAAATGGTATCTGCATCAAAAAGTTTTATGATGTCTTTTTCCATTACCTCTTGCAAGTGCGGGTGCAGCCTCTTTTGAGTTTCGGTGGAAGGTTCATGGCTGTCTTCCGTATAATTTCCGTGTATACATATTGAAGAGTTGACTCTCCTACACTTCTTTACACAAGTGGGTTGTTTCCTCATCTCATCTGCACTCAAGTTAGCATTCATAACAGCAGGATATATTTTATCGCATTCAATGTACTCATACCGAAAAGAAAACGGAGGAGGGTCGGGCTCAAGTTCGGGCATCTTCTCCACTGCGAAACCAGTGTGCGTTTCGTGTGGTATCTCCTCACGTGGGGCGTCTCCTAGTGCTTCAATAGCAGTCATGAATTTCTTGTACATCTCAGCTCCTTCGTCGGTAAATCCTGCATCTTTGCAAACTCGTGTTAAATATCGTACAAGAAGATCAGAAACACTTACTTGATCAAGTGTGTCTTTCGTTAACTCGTCCAGTGAATCGACTTAAAGCAAGACTCCTTGAAGGAAGGTTCGTTCATAGTGTTGGACAAGTTAAACTCTATCATCTCATCTCCGAAACACAAAGAAAGCTTTCCTTGTTGTACGTCTATCATGGCACCTGCTATAGCTAAAAACGGTCTGCCAAGAATAATGGGTACCCTAGCATCTTCCTTTATATCAAGTACAACGAAATCAGCGAGAATGCAAAGAGTACCTACCTTGGTGGGAACCTTTTCAACAATTCCCACCGGATAACTTACCGAATGATCCGCGAGGCGTAGACATATCTTTGTAGGTTTGAGATCTTCGAAGTTCATCTGCTTGAAGACCGAGTGTGGCATGATGCTCACACTTGCCCCTAAATCACACAAAGCATTGCCAATGTCAATATTACCTATTGTGCATGGAATGGAGAAGCTTCTGGGGTCCTTCAACTTCGGGGGCAGCTTGATTTTAAGGATAGCGCTGCATTCCTCGGTCAATGCTACCGTCTCGTTCTATTCGATATGCCTCTCTTTGGAAAGAAACTCTTTGATGAGTTTTGCGTGATTAGGAATCTTTTGGAGAGCTTCCACGAATGGGATTTTGATGTCAAGCTTCTTGAGACCCTCTACAAATCTGTCCACTCTCTCTTCGTTCTTGTTGCTCACCTGGAGAAACGGTATAGGAGGTTTGTACGCCGGTGGAGCAACATATGGTTTGTCTAAATTTGGTTCAACTCCTTCCATAATCGCAATCGTACCTTTTGCCTCTTTTCATGGACGTTCCAGCAACTTGATCTTGCTCTTTGGAGTGCGAATGCTCGATCATATGAGTGCTGCACATGGAAATAGCGTTCACATACTCTCTCGGGTTTAATTCGGGTTTTCCGGGAAGCTGTCCGGGATTCCAAGAGGATGAGGCAGCTTGCTGTGCTACGGAGTTCTCTAAGCTCGTCACATGGTTGCTCAAGGATTCCATCTGAGCTTTTATCTCGTTGATCGCTGTCCCCACATCCGCATTGAATTTGGCTTGAGTCCATTGTTGTTGTCTTTGCGCTCCTTGATATATTCGAGCATTACCGCCTCAAGGTTTGAAGAAGGGGCTTGAGGAGGCTGAGGAGCTTGCGAAACTTGCTGAGCGTGCTGAAATTGCTGGTTATCTTGCTAGTATGTTTGTTGTCTTTGTTGAAATCCCCAATACTTCACCGGTTGAGTCGTTCGATACGAAAGATTTGGGTGGTTCCTCCAATTCGGGCTGTAGGTATTCCCGCATTGTGTGTTTCCTTGATGCTGGGCATAATTCATGTATTCCACGTCCTCTTGCAGCATGCATTGATAAGCCATGTGTTCTGTATCTCCTCAGTTCACGCAGCACATGGTGTTTGCTGCATTGTCCGTTGCTCTGCTCTGATTCGGCTCATATAGACCTCGAGTTCTGTTAGGCATACCTATCGGTGTGGACCACATGGTGTGGTTCATGGCGAGGTTATCGATCAGCTCGTATGCCTCCTCCACACTCAGATCCATAAACGAGCCTCTAGCAGCATTATCCAATGTCATTTGGTGTTCATCTGAAATTCCATTGTAAAAAGTTTGGATAACATACCACTGCTCGAGACCATGGTGTGGACACATCTGTACAAGATCCTTAAATCTGCCGCACGCTTTAGACAACGTTTCTCCATCTTTTATCTAAATGTTGTGATTTCGCCCCTCATCTGAATTGTTTTGCTCGGAGGAAAGAACCGTGATAAGAATAGTGTGAAGAGCTGGTCCCAAGTAGTGATTGAACAAATGGGGAGAGATTGCAGCCAAGTTTTCGCTCGTCCCCCAATTGAGAAGGGGAAGCAACACATCAAGATTGCGTCTTCCGAGACTCCGTGTATCTTGAATGTACCGGAAAGCTCTAGGAAGTCTCTGAGGTGCTGATGGGGATCCTCGTGATTTCCACCCATGAATTGCTTCTGATAAAGCATGTTGATCATCACCTGCTTAATTTCAAATTGTTCTCTAGCAACAACATGCATTCATATGGTTGTTTGCACGTTGTTTCATATTCGGCACCACGTAGTCTCTGAGGTGACATGGTGGAGGAGCCTGTGGTTCTCGCGGCATATGCCCTAAATTACCGATAGGTAATTGAGGATATCCATGGTCGTTCTAATTATTCATATCTTGTTGATCTGACGGCTCTGTGTTACCTTCTTCCTTGCCCTTTCTCAGTTGTCCGTAAGTGCGCTCCACCTCGGGATCGATTTGGAATTGACTGGAAGCACCTTGAGAGCTGATCATAAACCAACAAAGGAGAAACGAATGAAATTAGGTAGAAATAAATGAAAGAAAAGAAAACAAAAAGAAAAACAAAACAAGAATGACTCTATGCTCGAATCTAAGACGTGTTGACAATAGTCCCCGGCAACGGCACCAAAAACTTGATGTGATTCAAAGTTAAACAATTATTAACCTAAACTACACACAAGTGCACGGCACGTGTGTAGTACTCTAGGTGTCGATCCCACAGGGACTACACAACACAACCTAAACCGAAACTACAAATCAAACTTGCAAACAAAAAAATATTTGTTTTATGATTAAAGTACTAAAAACAAATAAATTACGAGATCTTAACAGTGAGACAAAAGTTATAGGAATCTGGTTTCACCACAAGACTACCAAAACCAACAATCAACCTATCTAATCATGCAATCCAATTAAGTCAGACGATCCTAATATGATATCTACCCTCTCTCAAGGCATAGACACATGATCTAGTCAAGTTATCCCCTACTTTCGTGGCTGACACCTTAAACTAAACCCATAAGTTCTGTGATTCATCCGTTTTACCCTCAACCACTGCTACCCTACTTTCGTGGCCTAATCTCGGTTGTTCTAAACCTGATCTTCTAGGAATAGAATTCTCCTTTCGGTCCTTCTCCTAGTCCCTAACACATGCATCTACTTGGCCTTCGTAAAAATACAAGTCATCCAAGCACTCAGACAAAGAATATATAAACGAAAAAAGCAAACTGCATTCAAAGATAAATCAAAAGCGGTTCCAGGATAACCAAAAGCTAATCCATTCTCCTAGAACAAAACGACTACTCGCTCATGCGTTCATAAACAAACATAATCGAAATAGATAGTTTAAGGAATATAAAACCAAGACGAAATCGAAGTCCCTGTTCGATGCCCCTTGAATGTCTTCTGCAAGTCTTTGTCTTCTTCCTCTCTATCTCTGAGTCTATCTCTCTGTTTGTGTGTGTAGCGTCTGTAATTCTCTGTGTAGCGTTTGAATATGTCTTATTTCATCTTCTATTCTTTTTCCTTTTCTTCTTCTCTCCCGTTTTTGCCATGCTTTGCCATTCTTATCTCGTCTTCTTCCTTTTCTTCTCCACGGCTAAACGTTTCCTTTTCAGTGTTTCAGGTTCGTGTGTCTCCATGCCCGGCCGTGCAAGATGGTGAGCCCGATCGCAAATATCCCTTGAAGAGTGCCCGGCCGTGCACCTTAGGCGCCCGGTTCGTGCATGATGTTCGTGGAAGTTTTTGGTTTCAAGCACCCGGTCTTGCATGAATGGGTGCACGGTCATGCACTAGGTTGCTGAGTGAGTAGCCCGATCATGCAAGAAGAAGTGTTCGGTCGGGCACCTTGTTGTGTGATGAGCCTGGTCGTGCATGATATGGAGTTCGGTCGGGCAGGTGTGTCCAAGGCTGAGCACGGTCGGGCATTGGCAGAAGCATGGCCATGCATGTCTTTGTTTGCTCAACCCGGTCGTGCTATGCATTGTGTTGGTCGTGCACTTTGTTGTCTTGCCTCGTTTCTCGTCTCGTTTGCTCTGTTACAATCCTTGATGATAGCAATTTATCCTCTGCACGTTCCTTAGCTTCGAAATGAGCCAAATTTGCAATAAAATGTGTAAGAACACGAAAACATGAAAACGAGTAAAACGGATACAAAATCATACATAAACATCGTAAGTATATCATAAACATCTCTAAATTCATGCGAGAAATATGTATTAAAATGAGACGATCAGAAACCACCGAATATCGAAGTATACTCGGTGGACTTTGGTACCTTTTGAACACGCGACCAGACCTTGCCTATGCGGTAGGGTACGTGAGTAACTTCATGGAGAAGCCACACGAAATCATATGACGACAGTGAAGCACGTGTTACGGTATATTTCTGGGACATGCAGTTATGGGGTGTTCTACAGAAAGAAACGTGATGGTCAACCACGTCTTGTTGGATTCAGTGACAGCGACATGGCAGGTGATATCGACACACGAAAGAGCACAAGCGGCATCTTCTACTTCCTTGGCTTTAGCCCCGTCACATGGCAGTCGGCGAAGAAGAAGGTGGTGGCATTGTCCTCATGTGAGGCAGAATATATCGTTGTGTTAGGTGCAATTTTTCAAGGCATCTGGTTAGCTCGACTCTTGAGTGACTTCATTGGCTCGAAAACTCAAGCGTCGGAGCTTAGGGTGGATAACAAGTCTGCTATTGCGATGAGCAAGAACCCCATCTTTCACGACCAAAACAAAAACATTGACACTCGGTTTCACTTCATTCGGAAGTGATTTGAAGATGGTAAGATCGTCCTCGAGTATTCCTCTACACAAGACCAACTCGCGGACATACTCACAAAGTCACTCGGACGTGTCAGATTTCACAAACTGCGCACAAGAATCGGCATCGTCGAAATATCAGGAAAACATGGCAAGAATTAGGGGGCAAATATTGGATAATTCTTTTTGTTTTCTTAATTTTCTCAAAGTTTATTTGTTAGTGGGTGGTGTGAGTGGATCATTTACTCAAGAAAATAGAGTCAGTGGGGTTAGTGGTCCATTAACCATTGTTAGTGGAGCAATGGTGATTAATCCTTTATATTTTTCTCCTATAGATTGGAATGAAATGGGATGGAAAAATCACAACTCAAACACCAATCATTTTGTGTTCTTCTTCGTATCCTTCCTATTTTTCTATCTCAAACTACACAAGAAGGCATTTTAAGCAAGACGAGCGAAGCTTTAATCATCATCAGTGTTAATGCTATAAAAATAGGACCGTAGAGTATATTTGTTATTTCAGGTAGTTGAGACATTCAAGGAGCATAAATTCAAATAAGGAGAGATTGAAGGAAGTCAACGAGAAGATCAAGGAGAAGAGGGTGGAGTCAAGCTGGATCTGGCGGAGTCTATGCTGAAGGAAAATCAGCAAGACGGTGCGACTGAAGAACCGGGAGGTTAGCTGAGCCGTGTGGAAGATAGATAAGTTAACCTGAAAAGAAAAAGAGGGTTAACGGATCTGGGTGATATCGTTGAAGTACATGAAACAAGAGAAAGAGAGTTCTTATGTTTTAAGTGTACTTAGATAGATATTGTACTGAGGGGAGTAAAATAGTAGAGGTTGTATTTACGTCTAACTCAGGGGGAGTTATTTGTGGAGATCTTTGGTACATTATAAAGGCTGACAAGTGTACTTAAAGATTGACAATTAAATAAACGAGTATTGTTTTATATAATTGATCTTTACGATTCGATTATTTGCTAAGTTGTATTCTACAAGTATTTCAATTGGTATCAGAGCTGGTAACCAAAATTTAGAGTAAATCTAAAATCTGGTTTGAGATCCGAGAAGACAACAAAAATGGAAGGACCAAGAGATATGTATTCGTTTGGAAAACCTGTCATGTTAGATGCGTCTAACTATGGATACTGGAAAATTAAGATGAAGGCAAGTATACGAGGAATTGACGAAGATGCCTAGAGTGCAGTAAAGAATGGATGGACACCACCGACTGCCATTGATGAAAATGGAAATGAAAAGGAGAAGCCATCAGATCAATGGACACCTAGTGAAAAAAGAATTAAGATGAAGGCAAGTATACGAGGAATTGACGAAGATGCCTGGAGTGCAGTGAAGAATGGATGGACACAACCGATTTTCATTGATGAAAATGGAAATGAAAAGGAGAAGCCATCATATCAATGGACACCTAGTGAAAAAAGAAGTTCAACCTTCAACGCAAAAGCCTTGACAGCTATTTTTTCATCAGTGGATATTAATGAATTTAAATAAATTCAAGGATATGAGTCTGCCAAAGACGCATGGGATACATTGGAAACTATCCATGAAGGTACCACAAATGTTAAAAGAAAACGTCTTGATATATTAGAACATCAGTTTGAGAAGCTAGAGATGGGGGAATATGAAAGCGTAAAAGAATTCAGCAGTCGAATGAATGCCATTGCAAATGAAGTAAGTGTACTTGGGCAGACTCTGGACGATAAGAAACAGGTTAAAATGTTACTGAGATGTCTTCCTAAGAATTTTCATGCACAGAAGGTTGCTATGAACATGTCCTTGAATACAGATACTACAAGCTTCAAAGAAATAGTTGGAATTTTGGCGGCATATGAACTTGAACTTCAACTTGAACAAGGAGATACCGCTAAAGATGGAATAAAAGGAGTAGTATTACAGGCTACCTCAGAAAGCACCAGATTAGACAGTCTTGAAGAAAACATTGTATTACTGACCAGAAAGTTTGGAAAATTTATGAAGAAACGGTCAGGGATGAAAAAATCATCAGCTGAGGAAGTTGGATATAGAAAGGAGAATAAATCTAGAGCTCAATGCCACGAATGCAAAGGATTTGGTCATTTCAAATCAGATTGTCCTAGCATCGCAAAAAGAGAAAGTATGATGAAAAACTTAAGAGAGACACAGTGTTTCAAATGCAAGGGTTTTGGACATACTAAAAATGAATGTGTTGATAGTAACCAAGCAAAAGGAAAATCACTAATCATGTTCAGTGAATCCAGTTCTGAATCCGGAGATGAGTCTGAAGAAGAACAGTCAAGTTTTGATGCTTTCATTGGCATTATTGATGAAAATGATAAAGGAAGTGAAAAAGATCAACTTGAAGAAGAATATGAAGTTGATGTAGAGACGATCTACAATGAGTGGCTTAGGATGAGCAAATTAAATGTCCAACTCATCAAGACAAATGAGAAACTGGAAGCTCAGATTCAAGATATGAAACAAGAAGTAGCTGCTAAGGAAGAAGAAGTGCACTTCATCAGAAGACAGTTAGAAGAGACAAACAAGCAGCTAAAGATGCTGTCAAATGGTACTGAAAAATTGGATCACTTTCTCTCTATTGGAAAAAGAAAAGGCGAAAACCATGGAATTGGATATATTGGGAACTCAAACAAGTCCGAAAACAAATTTGTTTCTGGAGGAGATTTGCAAGAAAATCTGAAATGGAAAGAAAAACAGCTGACTCACGGTACTCTTAACAAAAGTTAGAATAGACAGAATTCTGAGACAAGAAGAAGTAGAAATGATCATGTCTTTGAGTACAGGCCTAAAAGACAATTTTAAAAGCCTTATTAACACAACAACCAGAGAAGAACAATGACTACACAGCATAATGGACATAATCATTGGAGAAAGTACCAAGGTAAGAACAGGAAGAGGAACTCAGTTGTTTGTTTTTCTGTGGTATCAGGGGTCATAAACAACGCATCTGCTAGTAAATCACTAAAAGTTAAAAAAATTTGGGTAAAGAAAAGTGATTTGTATTGCAATGTTGCATATATTTCTGCTCAAAAAGAAAAATCTAATACCTAGTACTTTGATAGTGGATGTTCCAGAGATACGACAGGTACTAGAGAACTGCTTTCAAACTTTGTCGAAATTAAGAATGCAAGAAGTGTAGTGTTCGATGATGAAAATAAAGGAAAAATCCTTGGCAGAGGAGATATCAAATCACCTGGACAACCAACATTAACAAATGTTCAATTTGTTGCGGGCTTAACGGCTAATTTAATTACCATTAGTCAACTCTGTGACAGTCATCACTAGGTTAAATTCACTAACAAGGAATGTCAAGTGATGAATTCTGATAATAAGTGTGTGCTTACAGTTCACGGTCTTCAAATAATTGTTACGTGTGGACTGAAGAGAAAGTTTGCTTCAAAGCAACAGATGATATACTGTCACTGTGGCATCAGCATTTAGGACACGTAAACTACAGATCCCTGGTGAAATTATCTGATTCTACAGCAGCAAGAGGTATGCCTAAACTAAAATTAGATAAAGCAGAAATGTGTAACCATGTCAGCTAGGCAAACAAATCAAAGTTCATCACAAACGGATGCCCGAAGTGAAGACTGATAAAATTCTGGAGCTGGTGCATATGGACTTGATGGGTCCACTGAGAACAGAGAATTTTGGAGGGAAAAGATGCATTTTTGTTATTGTTGATAATTTTTCTCGATATACTTGGGTAAAATTTCTGAGAGAAAAATCTGAAACATTCGAGTTATTTCATTTCATGTTTCTTCAATTAAAAAATACTAAATGTTGTATTGAGAGAATCAGGAGGGATCATGGAAAAGAATTCGAGAATGATGTATTTAACAAATTTTGTCAAAAGCATGGCATCATCCATGAATTTTCAGCACCCAAGACACCACAGCAAAATGGAGTCGTTGAAAGGAAGAACGGAACATTGAAAGAAATGGCTCGGGCAATGCTGCATGGCAAATCCATATCTATCAGGTTTTGGGCATAAGCCATAAACACAGCATGCTACATTATTAATCGTGTTTACATTCGTCCAGGTATGTCTAAAACGCCCTACAAGCTGTGGCAAGGTAAAAGCCCAAATTTAAGCTATTTTCATGTTTTTGGATGCACTTGCTTTGTACTGAACGATAGAGAATGCTTGGGTAAGTTCGATGCTAAAAGTGATAAGGGCTTGGTTATGGCAATAACACAACTGCGTTTCGAATTTTCAATTTGCGCACAAGGAAGGTTATTAAATCTGTAAATGTTGTTTTTGATGAGGATCACTCAACTGATAGTATCATTTTTCCTTTTTCTTCAGAAACTATACAAGAACAGTCAAATTTAGCTCATGAACATTTAAGTGCACCTACTGATCAACAAGTGGCTGAATGTGAAACAGATGGAGATAACTCAGAATATGAAAATTCTCGAACCAACATGGAGCAAAAATGGTGCATAAGAATCACTCAATAGAGGATGTAATTGGCAACATTGAGGATGGAAGACGCACACGTAACAAACCACGAGTAAATTATCATGATATGGTAAAATTTGCATGTTTTACTTCGCAAATAGAACATAGGTGTGTTCGTGATGCGTTAGATGATGAATCATGGATAAAGGCCATGCACGAGGAGTTAGAATAGTTTGTTCGAAATGATGTTTGGATTTTAGTTCCTCGACCAATGAACTTGAATGTGATTGGCACGAAATGGGTGTTTAAGAACAAAACAAACGAACAAGGTGAGATTGTCCGAAATAAAGCAAGATTAGTAGCACAAGGGTATAAGCAAGTAGAAGGAGTTGATTTTGATGAAACTTTTTCTCCTGTGGCTAGATTAGAATCAATTCATCTACTGCTTGGTGTTGCTTGTTTCTTTGGTTTCAAACTTTTTCAGATGGACGTGAAAAGTTCATTTCTAAATGGCATACTTCAAGAGGAAGTTTATGTGGAACAGCCAAAAGGTTTTGAGGATCCACATTATCCAGAGCATGTCTACAAACTAAAGAAAGCCTTGTATGGGTTAAAGCAAGCACCTCGTGCTTGGTATCAAAGACTTACAAGCTTCCTCATTCATAACGGCTACAAAAGAGGGGAGTTGATAAAACCTTGTTTATCCATGATTCTGATGGAATTTTACTGGTTGTGCAGATTTATGTTAATGACATTGTGTTTGGCTCTAAATCGCAGGAGAAAATGAACTGGTTTGTGCAGACTATGAAGCGAGAGTTTGAAATGAGTATGTTTGGAGAACTCAGTTACTTTCTTAGTTTACAAGTGAAATAGCTCGTTGATGGACTATTTATTTCTTAGAGTAAATATGCCAAAAATCTGGTAAAAAGGTTCGAACTAGATCATAGTAAGTTAGCAAGTACTCCCATGTCAACAACAACAAAGCTGACAAAAGATGCAGATGGTGAAGATGTTGAAGTTAAACTGTATAGAAGCATGCTTGGAAGTCTTTTTTATCTCATTGCAAGTAGACCTTATTTGTGTCTAAGTGTAGGGATTTGTGCTAGATATCAAGCTAAACCGAAAAAATCCCATTTGCTGGCTGTGAAACGAATAATCAAATATGTCAAAGGTACAGCAGAGTATGGCGTTTTATGTTCCAAAGATACTAATTGTGAACTTCCTGGTTTCAGTGACGCTGATTGGGGAGGCAATGCGGATGATTGAAAAAGCACGTCTGGTGGTTGTTTCTTCCTTGGAAACAATTTAGTATCATGGCACAGTAAAAAAAAGCAAAATTCCACGTCTTTATCTACTGCTGAAGCTGAATACATTGCTTTGGGAAGCTGTTGCACTCAACTGTTATGGATGAATCAAATGCTTATGGACTACGGTATGAAATCCAGAACTTTTACTGCATGGTGTTGATCATCTCGTTTTCATACGTATTTCTTGCACGATTTAGGAGACGTTTTTGATACATATGTGATGTTTTACGTATGATTCCGTATCCGTTTTACTTGCTTTCGTGCTTTTCATGTTCTTACAGGTTTTTACGCGTATTTGGACTGTTTTGGAGCTAAAGGAACATGCACGGAGCTAAGGAGCAACTTCGGGGATCATCACGGGACAAACGGGACGAGATTGAGCATGGAAAAGCCTCACCCGGTCGGGCACAACCCTTGCACGATCGGGCAAAACCTACAGCCAATTGTGTGGACCATTTAGCACGACTCGGGCAAGCATTAAGGACCATTTTGCCTTGTGCCCGAGCGGGCACACATGCCATGCCCGATCGGGCACCATTCCAGCACCACAGGACGCGCACGAACTGCCCTAGCCGCACCCGAGCGGGTACACTCACTACCCGCGCGGGTAGCGGCCCGAAACCTCTCAAAACTTAAGTAAACTTAACTTAAAACATAAGGGAACTCGTGGGGCAATTTGGGCAACAATTGGACCGACTTAGGAGGCTTAAAAGGAGGCAAAAAGACGCCGTTACAGCAAGCATACAGAGGAGAAGAATTCAGCGAAGTTAGAGCAGATTCTTGCGAGGAGATAAGCGAGGAGCATTGGAGATCAAGCACCACCACTTCGGTTTTGTTTGGTTTTTATGTTCCTTAGACTCTCTACTATGTTTATGTTTCTTTACAGACGCATGAGCGAGTAGTTTTTTTGTTCTAGGAGAAGGGATTAGTCCTTGGCTATCCCGAGACCGCTTTTGCTCTATTTTGAATGCATCTTCCCGTTTTAGTTCATCTATTCTTTATCTGAGTTATATAATTTACTTGTGTTTGCGATGGCGACGTAGATGTATGTGTTAGGGGTTAGGAGAAGGACCGAGAGGAGAATTCTAGTCCTAGAAAGTCAGGTTTAGAACAACCGAGGTTAGGCCACGAAAGTAGGGTAGCAACGGTTGAGGGTGAACGGGCGAATCACAGAGTTTATGGGTTTAGTTCATGGTGTCAGCCACGAAAGTAGGGGGCAGCTTGTCTAGATCACGTGTCTATGCCTTGAGAGGGGGTAGATATCATGTTAGGATCGTCCGGCTTAGATAGCTTTAACTGGGATTGCATGATAGATAGGTTGATCGTGTGTTTCGGTAGTCTTGTGGTGAAACCGGATTCCTAGGACGTTTGTCTCATCGTTAGAATCCTAAGTAGTTTAGTTAATTTCAGTATTTCATTCCTTATTGACATTCTTTCGTTAGCAAGTTTGATTCATAGTTCGGGTTTAGGTAGCATTGCATAGTCTCTGTGGGATCGACACCTAAAATACTACACACGTGCCGTGCACTTGCGGGTAGATTAGGTTATATTTAACTCTGATACGCATCAGGTGTGATAATACAAGTGCTATAGATATATCAAAAAATCATGTTCAGCATTCTAGAACAAAGCACATTTAAATAAGACATCATTTCTTGAGGGAGAAAGTTGAACAGAAACAAATGAAAGTGGAGTATGTGCCTACGGAACGTCAGCTTGCTGATATTTTCACAAAACCCCTAGATTTAAATCGGTTTGTTTCTCTGAGAAAATCACTTGGTGTCTGTGAGCTTTGATTGTTCCTTGCGTATTACATTGGTAGATTTGTTTTCGGAGTATTTGATGATCTTACATAGAAAAGGGAAATTACTGAGATGTCTGGTTGATTTAAGTACACTTAAATGCTCATTGTTCTGTGTTTTGAACACTGTTAGAGTTTTTGCAAGTTATAAGTTCTCTATCTGGTGACCCAAGTGCACTTAAATTTATCACTTACTCATCTGACAACTTTTATGCATGTTTCTATGCAGAGATAAGAATAGTTTGTCATGAGTATATGCTCGGGTCTAAGTTGTCAGTTATAACGTCCTATGATACAGAGCTAAAATTGAGCTTACATACTCCTCTATGCTTGCATAAGAGTATACCTAAAAAGGATAGTCAAGGAACTTGTTATATGAACAAAAGGATATCTACACAACGTCCTAGAAGCTGTGAATGAGTGTTTAAAAAAAAAGAGAAGAAGAAAATAAAAATAATAAGAAGTAATGCAATACTGTAGCTTGTTTCTAAGTTGAGAACAATATTCAGTAAGTGTACTTAAACAATCAACCGTTTCCAGTTCTTGACTAATTCTTAATGGTCTGATTTTGTTTTGATCCTCTCTATCATGTTTTATGGCTAGGGTTTATACATTGATCTGACGAGTGATATCAGCACTTGAGTGTTTCTTCAGAGGGACTTGGCAGTTTTTTTTTTAAACTTTAAATGTGATGGGATAGTTTGTGGGCTGATGTGACTAGTGCGGTTACTTCAAATTTTTTTCAAAATCCCTATTTTTTCGCTGCAACTGCACTTAACCTTCCTTCAACTGCTGCATTTTGTTTTTTCTTAGAATTTTGAAACCCTAACCCTCATCTCCGAGAGAACGAGAAGCAATTTTCTCTTTGCAAACACTATCTTCAACGAAAATGGAGACACGAAGCATAAAATCTGGCATAAATGCAGATGATATCCTCCTGCTCGACAACCAGGAGGTACGCATGGGAGACCTGGTGTTTACGCGGAACCCATCGCGTGTAAATGGAAGAAGATACAAATTCCTGGCGACGAAGTATTTTGCTCCAAATAAGAGTGAAAATCAACGACCAAATGCAACGTCCATGGTCCATCTTCAAACATACCCCGATAGTCAACTCAGGGCCCCTTCTACGTCGACCCCACAGAGTGAATCGCAACACACTTCAAGCACACAAAGGGAAACTTCGCAATCCTCGACCCCACCAAGAGAAACACAGACAACCTCGGCCCCACCACCGAGTGTTGCTCCATCAAATGTTCAGACAACACAGGTAGCTGCTCAAAGACCGGTCTCTGCTACAGATAACCAACCTTCTGCATCTTCGCGGAGAGGTACTCCTTTCTCTTCCTCCCAGGCCTATTCACAAAAACTGTACAAGGAGTCGTACATTGCTAGGCTTAAAACACTAAAAGAAAGGGAAATTTTCTCTGAACGAGGTCTGAGTGTGAATCAGTTCAAGCATCTCTCCGTTTGGGAAATCTTAGTGAACCGTAAGCTAACACATACAGTCACTACCGTGACTTCTGTGTGTATGGAACTTGTTTATGAATTCTATGCGAATTTGGTTTCTGAGATTGAAGACTCAGGTTCGGCTTTGTTTGGTACCACGTATGTTCGTGGTCATGTTATCAAATTTAGTGCTGAGGTGATCAATGATTTTTTTGGCATCCCACATGTGCCTGTGACACGCACAAAAGAACTTCAACTTGATTTGGATATGGACACTGTCACTAAGGAACTGACAGATGGTAAACTGAGTTCATGGCCTGGTCAGATTCCAAATTCCAAACTTCAGTGGGAATACGCCTTACTCAACAAAGTTTCTCGCACTGACTGGGTGCCAAACAAGAAATCATATGGGCTTAGGCAGGATACAGCCATCTTCCTGTATTGCCTGAAGAATGACATCCCAATTAACTTTGGCAAGGTGTTCTTGGACTCTATTGTGGGACTAGGTCTATCCAATTCAACGAAATTCATTCTTCAGTTTCCATGCCTTATTCAGAACATCCTGAGTCAACAAGTTCCTGATATTGTTGGAAAATATGAGATGCGAGAAAATAAACCCCCATGGATCATATGGAGAAGAGGTATATGGCCAAGATGCCCTCTTCATCTGCTGTAGGAACTTCCACAAACAGTGTGGTTCAGGAGCTCACTGAACTAAAGCAGACTCTGAATGCAGCGCTGAAGTCTATTGACGGGCTACTCATAAGATTCCAGAGTAATCAAGTGCACTTATATTTTCTGTGTATTGGCTATTATACTTGTGTATCTTATCTTGTTTGAAATCTTATCACATAAACAGGGGGAGAAATGCAGGAGGAGGATGAGGTTGAGGAGGACGAGGTTGAGGAGGTTCGTGAGGAACCAATCACAGGAAAAAGCAGAGGAAAGAGACAGAGGAACTAATGTGTTCCTACGCGTTTTTCGTTTTTTTAAGTGCACTTAAAGACAACGCTTATGTTAAGTGTACTTAATTTTTTACTTTTCGTGCTTGAACTTATTATGATCTGAACATATATGCGTGAATCTATTTGTGCTGCTTGATCTTATATGGTGGTTGCTTTATGCTTGAATGATTTTATTGCATTGTTTTGAATTCTATGTGATTGATTGAAATATGTTTCTGTGATAAGAATTCAAAGGGGGAGATTGTTAATGCAATAAAAATAGGAACGTAGAGTATATTTGTTATTTCAGATAGTTGAGACATTCAAGGAGCAGAAATTCAAATAAGGAGAGATTGAAGGAAGTCAACGAGAAGATCAAGGAGAAGAGGGTGGAGTCAAGCTGGATCTGGCGGAGTCTATGCTGAAGGAAAATCAGCAAGACGGTGCGGCTGAAGAACTGGGAGGTTAGCTGAACCGTGTGGAAGATAGATAAGTTAACCTGAAAAGAAAAAGAGGGTCAACGGATCTGGGTGATATCGCTGAAGTACGTAAAAAAAAAGAGAAAGAGAGTTTTTATGTTTTAAGTGTACTTAGATAGATATTGTATTGAAGGGAGTAAAACAGTAGAGGTTGTATTTACGTCTAACTCAGGGGGAGTTATCCGTGGAGATCTTTGGTACATTGTAAAGGCTGACAAGTGTACTTAAAGATTGATAAATAAATAAACAAGTATTGTTTTATATAGTTGATCTTTACAATTCGATTATTTGTTAAGTTGTCTTCTACAAATATTTCAATCAGTGGAGGGCAAATTTTTAAAGAGAGCTACAATGGAGGCATAGATCTACAGAAAAAAAAATTAGGGAATCGGAAGAATTTCGAAGATATACTAAAAAACGACAATTCAATTAAATTTATATTCATATTTCAGTATAATAAACTAATATCTATCTATGGATTTCATGACTTTTGCCGGTTCATGTTAACCAATCCTCGATGGCGAAAAGAATTATATATTTTTCATCTGATAATTTACAGCAAATTAGAATATGCAATAACTTTTTGGGCAAATAATCAGCCTCCTCGATTCATCCATGATTTTTTTTTTCTCACAAATCTGACCATCGCAGGATCTTTCAAACACATTCTTCGAACACAATCTGTTCGTCAACGTAAATGCGGGAAGATAATTTATGTCTCGTCAGAGTTGGTGGACGGTGAACAAATCTCGCCGGAGATGCTCGTTCTTCCCGCCCTGATCGCCGTCGAAAACCGTAGATGAAATCAGTCGTCCCTGCCGGCGGAGTGGATACATGCGTCACTTTACACATAAAAGGGCTTAAATCCGTAGGCCCAAAGCCCATGGCCATTCCCATTATAATCACGTGCCCAATTTTCCAAGCTGTTATAAAAAATGGTTCAACTGCTTGCGCTCGGCCGCGGGTTGGGTCGATCCTATTCGGGTAACTTCAAAAATATTTTCGTAAGGCTAAAATACTTTAAAAATATTCTTTCCGAAAAAGAAAAAAATTTTAACTTCAAAAATATCCTTATAAATATTGATATTTCCAAATACACCTGCGATCTTACGACCCAATTCGACCCAACGACCCAGTTTGACCTTGCGACCCTTGTCCCTCCGCTACCTTTGTTCCTCTGCGACCTTTGGACCCCTGTGACCCTTGTTCCTCTGCGACCCTTGGACCCCTACGATCTTTGTACTTCTGCGACCCTTGGACCCCTGCGATACTAATTTATTATTTACAAATAATATGAATAAAATTTTAAAAATACAGCTCAAATCAAAATATGTTGGACCCGTACGACCATTCCGACCATTGCGACCCTTCCGACCATTTCGACCCTTTCGACTAGTCTTTTCAATGTCAGACTAATGTTTTTTCCAGGTTCTAGCTATGCTTTTTATTTTACCAATGCCACATTGAAGACTTATATTAAAGGTTCTTTAATGTGGTCAATACATGCACCTTGCTCATTCTTTGTATTTATTGTCTTTCTGGATTTTAGGAATTCATTTATTTTTCGTTATAAATAGAGGAGGAAAAACTGTAAAGCTACAATAAGCACCAAATCATCTCTTGTTTCGAGTCTTTCATTCTCTCAAAAGAGCGATTTCTAACATCTAACCCTAAATTCTCTGAAAAATCGTGCTGTCTATTTGTTACTCAATGTCTTGGTAATCGTCGGACTCAGTCTGTATGCAGATTCATACAAGAACTTATAGCTAGGATGGAGGACTTTGTGATGTATTTGCACTACATAAGGTCTTGGTAATCGGCGGACTCAGACATCAAGCTGTATCCGCGTTACCTAAGGTCACGGTTGGAGGTCATTTGCTACCGTAGAACTCACCATACATGACTCAAAGCCCGAAATGTCAATGGAGCATTTCTTGCGGGGAAAGGCTCCGATGAGTCTTTAAACTTCGGCAAATTTAACCTTTTTTTCTCGAACTTCTTTTTGCCTTTTTCTTCTTCTTCAACTTTTTTCTTTCCTTTTTTAACCGTTGTGACCTTTGAGACCTTATGTAACCTTATGTAACTCTTGTGACCTTTAACCTTTGAGACCTTAGTAATCAATATTTAAACGTTGAAAATGTCTTATTTTGCATCTATTGTTCGTAAGATTATGACCCAATATGACCCGTTATGCGACGCTCAATCGGATTAAATTATAATCAGGTTTAAACGGGTACGACTCATGCGACAACACATAACCCTTGTACGACTCATGCGACCCAATATGATCACATATGACCCATAGACGACTCATGCGACCAAAACCCATGGACGACTCATGCGACCACATATGACCCATGGACGACTCATGCGACCAAACATTACCCATGGACGTCTCATGCGACCACATAAGATCCTTGTACAACTCATGCAACCCTAAATGACCACATATGACACATGGACGACTCATGCGACCAAATATGACCCATGGACGTCTAATGCGAACAGATAAGACCCTTGTACGACTCATGCGACCCTATATGACCACATATGACACATGGACGACTCATACGACCACATATGACCCATGAACGACTTATGCGACCAAACTTTACCAATGGACATCTCATACGATCACATAAGACCCTTGTACGACTCATGCGACCCTATATGACCACATATGACCCATGGACGACTCATGCGACCAAACATGACCCATGGACGTCTCATGAAGGAAATATAATATCGCATAATATTATACAATCTTCGAAAATAATTCTGATTTAAATAAGATATCAGAAAATATCCAGAATATCTCATATAATATCATCAGAATAACTTTTGTGACCTTTGTAACCCATGGACGACTCATGCGACCACATAATACCCTTGTTCGACTCATGCGACCTATGCGACTCGGTGCGACTTGTCGTTTTGCTGTCAGACTCCTGTCTTGCCACCAATGTGACCCATGCGACCCATGTGACCCTTTGCAGTCCGAATCTTTTCTGCCGACCCATTTGACTTGTCCTTTTGCGAACACATAAGACCCTTCTACGACTCATGCGACCCTTTGTACAATAATAGTAAATCCACAAAAACATCGATATTAACAATAATACATTCTATTGAATAATAGTTAAAAAACCAACCAAAAACACACATGAATTTTGTTGTTCAAATGAAGTTCAACCAAATACAAAAACCAACCAAATACAACAGAATTCAATCTATGAAGATTATAGGGGCAAGCAGTAGACAAGGTACATCATCGAAAACGGTGTCGAGTTCGACTTTGAGGGTACAACCGACGTTAAAGCCATTATCTTGACAAAACTTTGTCTAACCCCTGGTGATGCTAGCGCCATTGCGTTTCACGGGCCTTAGATGTGCCTCCCAAACGTCTGTGTAATTGGTTGTCAGATCAACCTTACTTCGTCTACCACAGAGACCATTCGACCTCGCAGACTCTATCGGAAGTGTCTGCGATAATCGAATAAATTTACAACAACGTCAAACGAATGCATATACAACCAGATTTGGTGAATCGAATAAATCGGTTTGAGTTCACTTACCTCTGCATCTACGGCCAGATTTGAATGCGTGACTGGTACCGTGAAAATCCTCTCTCCAGAAGAAGATGACCCTGACATCGAATCGCCGTCACCAGTCGTTTGCATTTTCGGCAATATGATGATGATGATGATGAGAGTTAGAGAGAGAGTGTCGTTATTAGAAAAAAGGAAACGGCTAGAATACGAATCGCCGTCAGATGGAATTTGAAAAGTTTTTTCAAAAAACCAATCAAACAATACATTTACAACGTCAAACTAATGAATTCCAAATTAGGGTCGCATGGGTCGCATGGTCGCATGTATTGATGAATAGATGCGAACTCGGCGAATTTACGGGTTTAAGATGATAAAATGACAAAATCCAATCAAACAATACATTTACAACGTCAAACTAATGAATTCCAAATTAGGGTCGCATGCGTCGCATGGGTCGCATGATCGCATATATTGATGAATAGATGCGAACTCGACGAATTTACGGGTTTGGGATGATAAAATGACAAAAACCAATCAAAACAATACATTTACAACGTCAATCAACGGTTAAAACAGATTGTGACCCATGTGTACCTAGTTGAGTTGTGTATAACCAATGCCCGTGTTTCAAAAGTGATAGTAGTGTTTTAAGAACTCGGGGGATGATTAAACAATACATTTAACATTTTCTTCAAATGTCGATATTATTTATATTATTATCTATATTGATTCTAAATTAGACATATACAACTCAAATATATTGTTAATGGCATATTGATAATGGCATGGGTCGCTTGGTCGCATATATGCCAAATTAGGGTCGCATGATCGCATATATTGATGAATAGATGCGAACTCGGCGAATTTACGGGTTTAAGATGATAAAATGACAAAAACCAATCAAAACAATACATTTACAAAGATTCTAAATCAAAACAATACATTTAGAAATATTCTAAATCAAAACAATACATTTACAAATATTCTAAATCAAAACAATACATTTACAAATATTCTAAATCAAAACAATACATTTACAAATATTCTAAATCAAAACAATACATTTACAAATATTCTAAATCATCAAAACAATTTTACAAAGATTCTAAATCAAAACAATACATTTACAAAGTCAATCAAAGACTCTGCACGCATTCTATTTCCACTGAAGAAATAGTTCATTGAGGGTCGCATGGGTCGCATGAGTTCACTGGAGAGATATTACAATAGCAGAGAGTGACCCAACACCGTCACCTAAGCCATCTCATGCCATGTATTTGGTCTTCCAGTAAACATTTGAAGAGTGACCCAACACCGTCACCTAAGTCACCCCCGCAACTCGTCAGTGACTGCATAGACCCTGAGTCCGCCGATTACCAAGACCTTGAGTAACACATAGATAGCACGATGCCCTGCGTCGACAATGGTGACTGCGCCACGCAGGTCACAAAGGTAAAAAAGATTTTTCATAGAAATATGGGTTAGATACGCATACTAAGAGAAGGGTCACATGGGTCGAAAGGGTCACATGGGTCGGAAGGGTCACATGGGTCGGCACACAGGAGTCTGATAGCAAAAGGACAAGTCACATGGGTCGGAAGAAAAGATTCTGACTGCAAACGAGAAGTCCATGGGTAGGAAGGGTCACATGGGTCGGAAGGGTCACATTGGTGGCAAGACAGGAGTCTGACAGCAAAACGACAAGTCGCATGAGTCGCATAGGTCGCATGAGTCGAACAAGGGTATTATGTGGTCGCATGAGTCGTCCATGGGTTACAAAGGTCACAAAAGTTACATCGCATAACGGGTCATACTGGGTCATAATCTTACGAACAATAGATGCAAAATAAGACATTTTCAAAGTTTAAATATTGATTACATAAGGTCTCAAAGGTTACAAAGGTAACAAAAGTTACATAAGGTTTAAAAAAAAGCCAGAAAGAGGTCCAATACACTGGGAAGGTTGGAGACGCAAGAAATATTGATTTCTTCTTCCTCATCAACCCACAGTTTATTCGGGTTTTGTCATACTCCTCCTTCACAAGCTTCACGGACCTTCAACCTTTCACCTTTCATAGAAGTTATTATCTACTAGAAATGAAATAATCTCTATCTATCAAACCAAAATAAAAGAAAAAAAATCTAAATGAACTCCAAAATTATCAACCCTAATTAAGTTTACGTGGTCATGAAGACTATACTTCCAACACAAGAAACTTTTATTACACAATTTCTGGATGATGGAAGCCTTCAATCGGTCACTGAGTTTAGAAAATAATGTACACTTTTAAAAATATGTATTAAATTTGTAAGTATTTATTCAGATGGTAGTCTATGTAATTGGTGCATTTTTCAACAAAGAAAAAGTTATTTTTATTTCATCTTATCAAAAAAATATACATTGTTCAATTATTTATACACAAAATAAGTTAACTAACTGTACTAACAATTAACTAACTAATTACTAATTTAACCCTAAGATTTACAACTAATTAACCACTACTAACAACCTAACAAAAAATTGCTGTAAACTTTAATATTCCCCCTCAAGATGAGGAGTAAATGTTATTTACTCTAATCTTGGAAGTGAGTTTATAAAACTGTGGAACATAAAGGCTTCGTCAAAACATCGGCTACTTGGTGTTGCATTTGAAGATGCAAAGTCTTGATGAAACCCGATTGAATCTTTTCACGAACTAGATGGCAGTCAATCTCTATATGTTTTCTACGCTCATGGTAAACGAGCTTGTTTGCAATGTGTATAGCAGCTGTATTATGACAAAAACATCAACGTAGGTTGTGTAATTGGAAAAGACAATTCACAGAGTAGGGATGAGATCCATACCAATTCACATGTAGCATTCGCCATTGCACGATATTCTACTTCGGCTCTACTTCTTGAAACTGTAACCTGTTTCTTAGATTTCCACGATATCAAATAATCACCCAAAAATACACAATAACCTGTAACCAATCGTCTAGAGTCTGGACATGATATTTTCGAAAAATTTCCGGACGGACATCTAACCGTCCGGAATTTTTTCGAAAATAAAATTAAAAAATTTAAAAACAAGAAATTAAAAAAACCGTCCCTAATCCGTCGGGAATTAGGGACAGATGAGGGACGGATTTTTTAATCCGTTTGGAATTATGGACGGATTAGGGACGAATTATTTAATCCGTTTGGAATTAGGGACGGATTAGAGACGGATTATTTAATCCGTTTGGAATTAGAAACGGATTAGGGAGGGATTATTTAATCCGTTTGGAATTAGGGACGGAATATTTGAATCCGTCCGGAAATCCAATCTTATAAATTCATTCGCAAGGAATAAGAAGAGAAAGAAAAAGAGAATGAAGAAAGAGAAAGAGGAATAGAGAAGAAGGCATGTGAGACGACGGCGGCGGAGGTGGAGACGATGGCGGTGGTGGAGGCGACGGTGGAGGTGAGGTAGCGATGGCGGCGGCGACGGCGACGAAGGTGGAGACAACGACGACGGTTGATTTGGAGGCGACGATAAAGACAGAAGAAGAAGTTTAGTCTATCACAAAAATGTTTTTATTTTTAATTTTTTAATTTTTATTTTTTTATTTTTATTTTTTTTGAAAAAAATTCCGGACGGAAAAATATATCCGTCCGAAATTTATTTTTTCTAATTTTCGGAAAACATTTCCGGACGGAAAAATATATCCGTCCGGAATTTTTTCAAATTTTTTTTATTTTTTAATTTTTTTAATTTTTTTTAATTTTTTAATTTTTAAAATTTTTTCCGGACGGTTTAGGGACTACTAAATCCGTCCGGAATTTCGGACGAACTCTCAACGGAAATTAATTAGCGACGTTCATTTACGGACCGATAAAATCCGTCCGGAAAACGTCTGGAAACAATTTTCCAGACGAATCAGGAACGAATTTTGCTGTTTGGAAATTTAATTTTTCTTGTAGTGTGAAGCCCAATCCGCATCATAAAATGCAGTTAATTTGATGCTGTTACCTAAAGGATAAAACATTCTTTGTCCAGGATTGTTTTTAAATACCGTAATATTCCTTTCGCTGCAATAAGATGTAAGTCAGTAGGAGAGGACATGAACTGGCTTAATTTGTTAACAGCAAAACATATGTCAGCACGAGTAATGGTTAAATGTATAAACTTTCCGATCAATTTATGATAATATGTTGGGTCAGCTAAAGGTGCAATGTCTGTAAGAGACAGTTTCGCATTCACATCCATAGGTATAAGTACCGGTTTGGAAGCTAACATACTAAATTCTTCAAGCATTTCCAATGTATACTTACGCTCACTCAGGAGATCCCTTTGGAGGATCGAGCAATCTCTAAACCAAGAAAGTATCTGCAATCTCCTAAATCATTGACAAGAAAGTTAGAATGAAGAAGTTGTTAAACAGATTCAATAGCCGATTTATTATTCCGAACAATTAAGATGTCATCAACATACACTAAAAGACCAAGAAAATAATCAGAAGATTATTTCAAAAAAAAAAGAGAATTATCCGAAACAGATTGTGTAGAGCCAGAATTCAACAAAAAAAAATGAGAATTTTAAATGTCATTGACGAGAGGACTGTTTTAAACCATATAATGACTTATACAGTTTACAAACAGGATTATCAGGAAAAATCTCCCCCTTAGACGGTACATATCCAAGAGGTAGTTGCAAGTATATTTCTTCTTTTAAATCACCATTTAAAAAGCAGTTAAACGTCCATTTGATTAATTATCCAATTATTTGATGAAGCTAAACATAAAAGGATTCTAATTGTAATCATCTTAGCAACAGGACTAAAAGTATCAACATAATCAATACCTTGTTTTTGTGTAAATCCTTTAGCCACTAATCTTGCTTTGTATCTATCTATACTGCCATCAGCATCGTATTTAATCTTAAACAACCATTTACAACCTACAGATTTTTTATTAGAAGGCAGTGAGCAAACAGTCCATGTTTTATTGTTTTGAAGTGCATCCAATTCCAATTTCATAGCATTTTTCCAAGCAATAGACAAAGCAGTTTGTTTATATGTTTTAGGTTCAAAAACTGCACTAATATTTAAAATAAAAGTTTTATATGCATCAGAAAGTTTTGAATAAAAAATGAAAGCAGATATGGGATAAGGTGTTTTATGTATAGGAGGTTGATTATCATGAGATAGATGATAAACATGATAATCAAATAAGTATTTTGGTGAATTAGGGGGTCTTCTAGGTCTGATGGGAGTGTCATTAGAAACAAACAAAGAACCAGAAGAGTTATTTGGAAGAGCTGTTACAGAAGAAGAAAAGAAATTGGGGATTTTGGGGTTTTTTACCAATGAGGCTCTGATACCATTTCATCAAAGGAAAAGTTATTCTTATTTCATCTTATAAAAAAATATACATTAATCAATTATTTATATACAAAATACTGTAACTAACTAAACTAACAATTAACTAAATAATTACTAATCTAATCCTATGATTTACAACTAATTAACTTCTACTAACTATTAAAGTTTAGAATATTTTTAAGTTAGATCGTTATTAATTGTTAATTAGTTGTAATTCTTAGGGTTAAATTAGTAATCAGGTTGTTAGTATAGTTAGTTAGTTGATTTTGTGTTCAAATATGGAACAATGTATATTTTTGGTTAAGTGAAATAAAAATACATTTTTCTTTGTTGAAATGAGAGCTCATGGGTAAAAATCCCTAAAATCCCTAAAATCCCCAATTTTTCTTCTCTTCCCTTATCTTCTTCCCTTCTCGGCGTATTTTTGGTTCTCTATCCACGCCGATTTCATCTTCCCTTCCTGACGAATTTTTGGTTCTCTGATTTCATCTTCTCTGTCCACGCCGGCGTCAATTTCATCTTCTCTGTCCACACCCGCATCAATTTCGTCTCTTTGGTTCTTTGATTCTTAGGGTATTCGTCTCTTTACCTTTCCCTTTTACGTCGATTTCTTTGGTTCTCCATTTTCTTGGGTCATTTCCTGGTCGACGTCTTTCTTCCCGTCGGTTTCTTCCTTGCATGTCGGTTCTTCCCCTGTTCTGGTTCCCCTTGATTTCGAATCTCTCTTTCTTTATTTTTCTGGTCCGATTTTGAATGTCGTGTTTAGGTATCTTCTTCCTTCTTCTTCTTCTTCGGTTCGATTCCAAGCTCCTTTCTTCCTTGCCCGACGATATCTTCCTTTACGGACGGTGTCTGTTGTCGATTTCTTTTGGCGTCGATTTCTTTCTTTGTTTCTGTACCCAATTTTCACTTTTTTTCCTTCTTGGGTTCTTCTGTTGTTTTTTACTTCGCCAATAACAGCTCTTCCAAATAACTCTTCTAGTTCTAACAAAAAAATTGTTCCAAAATTTCAATAGCATTCAAATCATTATTCTTCAAAAATTACCATTGTTCTTATAATAATGATTTTCAATAAATCATAACGAATCACATAATATATATATATACATATTATAATTATTGAAAACCAATACTTTAAGAACATTAGTAATTTTTATTCGAATTAAACTGCACCTTCATTAACTCGATATATTTATACATGAATTGCTTAAAAAATACTATTTTTAGAAAGATACTTTTTTATTATTTCATAATAAATAATGAAATAAATACCTAAAAGTTCTCAAATACATTTGTTGTTTTTTTCTATTGTTGAAATTATAAAATAATATAAAAAATTAGAAGATTGTCTAGTAAAAGTATTAACTTTAATGGTTTGCAAAAACTACTCTCTTATACCACGTTATAGAAATTAAGTAGTCAACATCACTGATTTTTTTCATATGGCACAATAAATTTTCTTTCAAAATTTTGGACGTTAATATTTTTATTTGTGTATAAATTTTAAAATATGTATTGTTTAATAATTTTAGGTCTTAAAGATTATTATAGATAAAATTAATTCACTATATGTATCAATGAATGATAATTTTCGGACATCTTTTGTCTCGTTAATTAACTCATCGACCGACCTAACCGGGGTCTATCAAAATCATTTATTAAAGTTTTAATTATTGCACGAGTAAAGAGTGTAGAATGTTTAGGTTAGGAGAGTACAAACAAGCCCACGAGAAACAGAAAAACAATAGACCGACCTCAATAACGTAACTATTTTTTATTAAAATTTTTGTAGGAAATATTGAAAATCTTACTTGTTAAAATTACTAAACAATATAAGTATTTTTTTCGCATTAAAATATCCTTTTAACGTTTTTCAAAAATCACATTGATGAAAATTTTTAGAGATAAACCCAAAAAAATCTTGAAAAATAGCTTTTGATAAAATTAAACCTTCTACTTTTAACTCTATAAAAAAACCCTTTAAACTATGTTTTTTAAGCAAAAAACCGTAAAGATTTGCCATGATTTTTTTGCTTAAAAAGCATAGTTTAAGGATTTTTTTATAGAGTTAAAAGTATAAGATTTAATTTTATGAAAAGTTATTTTTCAAGTTTTTTTATTTGTCCCTTTATAAAAAAACTTTACCATTAATTATAAAATTATTATGTTTTAAATTTTATTAAAAATCACAATGTGTATGAAAATGCTAAAATGTTTGGATATTATAAATTTTGCAAAAAAAAAAATGCATGTATGTTTATATTTCAAATGAAAAATCATAAAAAAATTACAAATCCTAAAATTGAATTATATTAAGGTGTGCACCGTGATAAATTTTAATAACGTTTTTTAAAATTTGCTAACACTATTTTCAATTATTACTATTTTATTTATAAACATATACTCTTATGTATTTTCAGAATAATTAATAGTCAAACTTTAGACAAAAATGTAAAATTCCATTCTTATCAAATAACTTTAAAAGTAATATTTTATTAGTGAAAAAAAATATAATTGGTATATTTTCAACCTATATAAAATTGTTGTATTATCTGAGTGAAGAAAACACATAATATATCTTAAGATTGAAAATTGTATGTATAAATATGTTAAGATTATAGCAATTTATTTTTTATATTCAACCAAAATATTTATATAATAATTATTTAAAATATGATTGAAAATATATCAAAATTATAAATATCAATCATAGAATGAATTATAATAATTATCAAGATATAACATATAAGAAAATGATTTTTAATAAAATTTAAAACATAATAATATTATAATTAATGGTAAAGTTTTTTATAAAGGGACAAACCCAAAAAAACCCTGAAAAATAGTTTTTAATAAAATTAAACCTTCTACTTTTAGTACATATTGGTTATTGCAAAGAAATAAAAGTAGAAAGTTTAATTTTATCAAAAGCTATTTTTCAGAATTTTTTTTAGGTTATTCCAAATTATTATATATTTTTAAGAATATACTATTGAGATAAAATTTGAGTTATAGAAACCATCAGTTATATTCAGTACATATTGGTTATTGCAAAGAAATAATCCACATGTTTTTCGTAAAAAGATGGAACAATTCGATTATTTAATGTCATGTTTTTATAATCAATTCGATTTACCATAGAATCGGGGAAACTGCAAAACTATATCTCTATAATAATATATAATCATACCAATCATTCTCAAGATACAAAGCAACTATAAAATGAAGGATTTCACTAATATTTTATGATATATAGTTTTTTATCAATTATGTTAACCAATGTTTCCAAAGCACGGGATAGTGATCCGTCTAACATTTATCTAAACCGTTTCATTATCATTTAATGTCTATAAAAATATAAAAGTATATTCACATTAAATGATATTTTTAAAATTTCAAATAATCGGAATGCATTAAAATTATTTGACAAATAAACCCTACTAAGACAATTTGCCAAATAATTTTAGTGCATTCGGTTTATTTAAAATTTTAAGAGATTATTATAAAAATATTTATATTTAATTTATTTGATGTTTTAATAATTTAAATTAATATATAAAAAGTTAAAAAAAAATTGAAAAATTGTCATGCATTCTCTTCTCTCCATCAAAGTCTGTTTTTATTCTAAATTAATTAACATTTATAAATTACTTTAAATGAATTATATATTTATAGTATTAATACTTTAAATAAACACAAAAAATTTATATTAATTTAGAGAATATTTTAGTTATTATACATGTAAATAATAAAAAAATTAGTAAATTAATGAATAATAAAAAACAAAAAAAGTTATATATTTATTTGAAATATAATTTAGTAAATTATTAAACTTGAACAAAATAATTCTTAACAAATATTATTTTTTTATTTATTCTCTTTTCTCAAGATTACATATCATCAAAGTAATTTTTTATTTTCTATTCTATATTAATTACCATATCTAAATTACTTTAAACAAATTATATATTAGTAATATTAATATTTTAAAAAAACAAAAAATATTTATATTAAATTTAGAAGATATTTAGTTATTATACATGTAAATAAATAAAAATTAGTAAATTAATAAATAATTAAAAACAAAAAATTATTTGAATAAAATTCAGTGAATTTTAAACTTTAACAAAATAATATTGAAAATTATTGATTTTAGTTATATATATATTATTTAAAATTAGTTATCTTGAAAAAAACAATTTAAATTATTTTAACAAATCATAATTTTAAAAAACTACAACTACAAGCATTTAAAATTATATATATTATTGAAAGAAAACATTTGGAATGAAAAAAAAATTAATCTTCATGGTATCATTTACCATCTATAATTAATGTCTATTTTAATTTAGATTCAATCTATCTCTTAATTAATATAATTTTTGTCTATATTAAAATAAATAATTAATTAATATTTTATATATTAAATTTTACAAAGAAAATGATCCATGTATAAATAAACGAAAATAATATCATAACTTATTTTGAATTTACATATATTTTTCAAATTCACCTTTATAAAATAAAATTTTATCCACACAATGCGTAGATTATAACCTAGTGTTTAATAACAAAAACACTTGACGATTTTTGTACGGTTCCACTGCAACTACAAGCACAAAGCCGAGAGTACTTCACAATGATATTATCTTTGGTCGCATTTAATTAACCCAAACCGGACAAACTAAATTTTGTTAAAAATGTGAAGAGAATATTATTATTTTTTATGGAAATATTTATTATTTAAACCTTTTAAAAAGATAAGAACTATAAATTAGTCCAACAAAAAACTAAAAGGTGTAAATTGACCTTTACATTTTCAAGTTACTTACGTAAGATTGTTGTTGGTATGTGAAATCGTTTTTTATCAACTCAATATGAGATTTAGTTCGTATTTGAAGATTTTGGTTTCATGGATTTATGTTTTCTTTGGAACTAAAAAACCATTAGATTGATCTATTAATCTTTGGCGATGTTTGGGGCGGGTAAAATATAATACTAATGATACAGAGCCTCCATTAGACGTTTACACCGAGATCAGATTCACCATAAACACTTGATATGGTCAGATTAAGGGGAACCCGATTCTCTATTTTTTTTCTTTTTGGTTCTTAGAATTGTAAGAATGCATACATATACATATGTATATATATATCTCATAACTTTCAGCACCTTATACAATTACGTAACTCTTAATTAATTACCTAATGGTTCTAATAATTATCCTTTAATTGCACATAAAGGACAAAACAATTTTAACAATCTTCCACAAGACTCACGTGTTATTTATTCAACAATTCAAATACACATCCCCATATATATATGTATCGCCATATATATGTCGCCATGCATATCACATATGCTAAACTTAGGAGTTGTCTATTCTCCATGGACATATTCCTTCCATCAATTTCTTATTGGTGCTAGTAGAAACCAAAAAGATTACCTCGTAGATTATTCAACAATGTTGGGTGCATACTAAAACACTCGTTAGTGTGTGACCTTATGGGTTAAACACTAAGCTGGTAGTCAATTAGTATAACTAATCGTCTAATCGAGATTGGTGTCTAGTAATACTCTTCAACGGCCAAATAACGCGAATAAACACCCTTTATTCTGATGAACCACGATGAAAGGAAATTCATTATTTCCTTTCGCTTTTTGAGCTCCGGATAATCCTATGTTTTAAGCATTAAACTCTAATAGATCACAAATTATGTTTTATATTTATTGAAGTCGACTATAAAGTGAACTCGAGAAATTCTTTATGTTGTCATTCTTCTACTTTGGTCGGAGATTTTACCAGTCGCTACGATCAATTACAATATAAAGCTCAAACTTTTACCAAGAGTTGATAGATCTCATCTAGACCAAACATCAATTGCACAAGCAAATGATCATTAATAATATCTTCCAACAGGAGCTCTAGAGCACAAGGTTTCCATAATCATCGAATGACTAAAAATTTGCAATTGCTCTATTGACCTCAAGTTCAAAGAAATCTAACATTCAGATATTTTCCAAGAATTCCTATTGAAAGATAATCATTAGAAAAACTCACTTTAGGTCAGTTTAATGATCATAAATCCACGTGCATCATACATATATGTGACTTAGTAAAAGAGGTCTATTAATTTCTACCCAATAGAAATCGCCACATGTATGTTGATCTATTAGGATAACAAACATCGAGTAGTCATCCCATGATCACGAACACATTTTGATTAATGTACGATAAAAACTCATCTCTCTTTGTAATGATCTCTATATGAGTTTTTCAATACTAATCATGGACAACAACATATCAGATATGCAGTACACAAACACACATGTACGTATGTATATATATATATATATATATATATTCTATATTTATATAAATCATCACATGAAATCAAATAATGTCATTATATTGAAGTAAATTGTTCACACATCTTATAAACATACACAAGGACTTGTTCCAATACGTCACATTTCTCAATCATGTTCTCAACTTGTGTTCGTTAAACTCTTTGGACCCGATTGCTTTTTTGAATCGTCTGCGTTTTATCATGTTTTATGATCCCTCAAAATAGATGGTATTTCAAAAAAACATGTTTCGATCTTTACTGAGATCTTGATTCCTTCGCTTGAGCTATTGCTCCAGTATTATCCGAATATAATAAAACAAACTCTTTTATTGAAGGGACCACACCAAGATCACAATGAACTTCCTCATCTAGACCGCTTCTTTCACTGTCTCACATGCAACGATATACTTTACTTTCGTAACCAAGTCAGTTAATATAGCCTATTTGGAACTTTTTCAATTGATCGCTCCACTGTTTAGACAAAATACATAGACCAACATGGATTTGTTGTCGCTAAACCCATCAAACTCCAAGCTAGAGTCTCCATAGATATGAATTTGATCTTCAATCCTTTTCAAGTATTTCATAATAGTTTTCACCAATTTCTAATGTTCGTCACTGGGATCCGCCTAATACTGCCTAGCTAAACTTAGCGCGAAGACCAAATTAGGGCGTGTAAACTTCATGGTACACATGATAGCTCCCAATCCGCCTAATACTGCATCCCTTTAATATTAGATCTTAGAACAATCCTCTCGAGAGAGAAATTCTAGAGCCTATCAGAAGATTATCCTTCTTGAAATTTACCATGTTATATTGTTGCATTTATCGATGTACTTAGACTAGGAGAATCATATCAGTCTTTTGGATCCATCTCAATAGATATTTTTCATTATTTGCAGAATATAGATCGTCTCTCCCAATTTTTTCATGGAGAACTATTTGGACAACTAAACTTTGGTCTTCTCCAATGACAATATGTCATTTTCTATGAGCAATATTTCATCGATATATAGCACTATCAAAATTAAATTGCTCCCACTAAATTTCTTGTACACACAAGGTTATTCTTTTCTAACAAATTTGAACGTCCCAAATACTTTGATAAATTGAAGATTCCAACCATGAGAAACTTGTTTAAGTCCATAAATTGACCTATGCAGATTGCATAAATACTATCCATAGAGGAGACTGTAAAACTCAAAGGTGGAGTCATATAGACCTCTTCTTAGAGATTTCCATTTAAGAAAGTTTTTTCACATCCATTTTTCATATCTCATATTCATGATAAGATGCCATGCAAATAAAAACCAAATAGGCTTTAGCATTGCTATAAGGGAGAACATTTCTTCATAGTCAATATTTTTGTGTTAACTATACCCTTTAGCAACTAGATGGACTTTATAGGTCTCCACATTCTCATTTGATTCAGTCTTTTTCTTATAAACCCATTTACAACTTCCTGGTCCAGAGTTCGATGAAGGTTCTACCAAAGTCCATAGTTTGTTCACCCTCATCAACTCCATTTCGGATTCCATTGATTTCAATCACTTTTCAGAATCAGCATTCTGTGTCGCATCCTCAAAAGTCAGTGTCACATAATCAATATGACTTTTCTCATTCTATTGAACCATAATATTTAACCTCTCAAGCCTAATTCAAGAACGTATACACCTTCAGAGAGAAGCTTGAACCAGAGGTGCTATCTCATCTAAATTTTATTGTTGAAAGGGTTCTTCGAAAGGTTTCCTTACATGTTTTTAATCTCCAACACTTGAACATGAAACACCCATATTCATCCTCAACACATCTAGAAAAGACTATTCCTTGGGCATGTGATGCTCCCGAGCTTGTGTGAGTTCTATGGGTTCATAAATCTTATCAAGAACTATTTTCTCACTATGATTTCATTCCATAAGGAACTCCTTTTTCAAAATTGTTTCACCTCTAGCCACAAACACTTTGTACTTAGAGGGATGATAGAAAAAGCACATTGTTTTCTTAGGAAATACAATAAAATCACACTTATCAGATCTAGCGTCAAGCATATTCAGTTGCAGTCTTTTGACGAAAGTTGAATAACCCATACTCTTATGTGTTTCAAGTTCAGTTTACATCCTCTTTATATGTCATATGGAGTATTAAATACTGCTTTGGTTGGAACTTTGTTTAGCAATTAAGCAGACATTTTTGAAGCGTAAACCTATAAGTTTATTAGAAGGTAACTAAACATCATCATGGGTCATACCTTATTTGATAAAGTACGATTTTTCTCCTTTCCAAAATACGATTATGCTGCAATGTTCCAAAAGAAGTCCACAACGAAAAAATGCCATTCTTTTGTAGATAATCGATGAAGTTGTGACATAGGATTTGATGACCTTTTCCTTTCGCTTATCCGCTTCACTATGGAATATTTTGAACATTTTAAAAGACTCAGATTTGTGTTATATAAGATTCACAGACCAGTAATGTGACATATCATTACTAAATGCGATGAAATAGAAATATTCTCCTTTAGCTTGAACTTTCATTGGTCTGTATATATCAGTATGTACGAGTTTTAAGAGTTCTATAGCTCTTTCTCCTTTTCTCGTAAAAGGAGATTTAGTCATTTTTCCTTGGTTGAGAGATTCATAAATTACATATGATTCATAATCATATTTTCCAATATAGTCATCTTAGTACAATGAGTTAATCCGCTTCTCCTCGATATAACTGAGTCTACAATGCTAAAAGAAAGTTTAAATGATCATCCCATTCCCTCTTTTGACAAGAAACATGCATGTTAATCAAATCAACACTTGCATCAGGTAAATCATACACGCCATGTTGTAAATAACCATTTGTAAACAATTCATCATGGTGAAATATATAGCAATGATTATGAATTAGAAAATACATTTTTAAATCCAAATCTATCCAACATAGAAATAGAAATTATTTTTAAATAAATTTTGGAATGTAGTAAACTTATTCTAAATACAATGTCTTGACCGTAAAGCACAAAACAAAATTGTTTCGACATCTAATGTTGCCATGCTTGCATCATTCCCGACTTGTAGGTTGAAGTCTCCATTTATAGCCTCCTATTGAACCTCAGCCCTTCTAACATATTGCAAATGATAAAACTACTATTTATATCTAATATCTAAATAGTCGAATCAATAGTAGCAAGAGAAATCATGAAAATACTTTTCATAAAAGTTATATCATGTTTCTTGCCCATGAGAGATGCAAGATACTCTTTGCAATTTCTTTTCTAGTATCACTTCTTCTTGCAAAAGAAACACTCTACATCAAAGTGATTGGCATTGCGCTCCTTTGCTTTGGGTTTAGTTGCAACATCCTTAGCCGCATAATACTTTTTCTTGGGCTAGTTTATGCCATTTCTTTCTTAGAAGAGGAGCCAACAACTATCACTGGTGCAGAAACCTTTGAGACTCACCCAACATTTGATTCTCATAACCAATCAAAAGATTTAGCATCTCATGCAACTCGATATCTACATTGTTCATGATAAAGATAATGATGAAATGGGAAAATATGCCAAGGGGTGATTGCATGATCTGATCATGTGCCAACTCCTTACCCAATCTGAACCAAACTTCTCAATCTATTCAATGAGATATATCATCCCAAGAACATGGATGGTAATAAGGTTTTTATTATTGGTGTATTTGAGTCCACTCATCGTCATGGTTGTCAACGATAAAGATATGTGTCCCCCTCTAGGTAGTCCAGACGTATGTATAATCTTATTATTTACACTCATTGTGAATCACATGCAATAGAATACACTCGTCGAATCTCAACTTATATGCCTCTTGATAGTCAAATCATTTTATAAAAAAGATACTCCGACAAATATATCTATTTTTGACACAAAAGTCACTAACTAAAACCTTTTCCCCGTTTGGAACTCAATTACAAAGCAATGACGCACTTTTATGCATGATTGCTCGGTTGAGTAGTCATACTGCTCGGCCTCATTATAAGTCACAAAGAGCAGGTTCGGTCTTACCAGTCACATGCTCAAGCTGAGCAACCATTACCCAAGAAAATACTCGAATTGAATAATTTACCTTGTAAGTTCGCTCAACCCGAACAATAGTTTGCTTAGTCGACTTGACCTCACTGAATAAATTGGTCGACCTAAGTAACTATTAATTGAGTTGTTAAGCACATAAATATATAACTAAATAGAAAGCTAATTTATTTAGCCAGTTTACTTGGCTATGCCTGATATGCCTTGTCTTGATTTACTCCCATAAATTCAATCCACACAAGCAATCTCACTACTAGGTTGAGTGGTTCATTAAGAAAGTTGCTCGCCTCAAGCTATTTTTTCTCGATTGATCCTTTTCAACTCTGTAATATCACTTGTCCTGAGCAATTACTTTTTTGTCCAGTAGTTTTTCCGTGATGTGTAGTCTCGATGCTTGGTCGAATAATTTCATAAATTGCTTGGTCGAGTGCACCATCTCTAACAAAACACTCATTCGTTTTGTGTCATGACTTCGCTCGGACGATTTGAAGGCATCATCGTGTTAACTTATGTAGCCAACAAATTTGTTCGGTCCGGGAAAAGTTTTCTCAACCAAGTATCGCAACTAACACTCACGAAAAATATCATTTTTGAGTGAACTTCCGTTCGAAAGTCACTGAGATCCTTTTGTACAGACAACGAGATGACTCTTATACCATTGTAGGGTTATTGGTTGGGTAGCAAAAATGTTTTGTAATAATATAATATGAGATGTAGTCTATACTATATTTTTTGATTTTTTTGGATTTGTGTTTTCTATAAAACTAAACAATCGTTAAATCAATGCACTAACCTTTAGTGATGTTTGGAATCAACAGAATGTAGCAACTATGATATGATACCTCCACGAGACGTCCATATTGAGATCATATTCACTATCAACGCATAACATGGTCGAATTGGGGAGAATCCTAACTAATTCTTTGTTTTTTTCTCTAATTTTAGAATTGTGGGAATTCTGTAATTTCTATTAGGGCTGAGCAAATAACGAATATTTGCGAATATCCGACTATTTGTATTTGTATTGGGCAAATATCCGAATATTTGAACCTAAATTTTTTAACATATAATATATATATATATATAAATTTAATACAAAAAAAAAACAATAATCATCAAATATAATCTAAAACTAAAATTCAAATCGCAAAAAGATGCAAAGATACATAATATAAACAAAACAAAACACTAAATCTTCACATTCATCAACACATCAGTCCTTTAAATTTAGTTTCTTTGTGATTCTACGAATATCGTCAATTCATCTATAACAATGAAACAAATTGTTAGATTACGCACTTAAATTCGCAAAAAGTTGTATATTTAGTGAATTATGTATTTTTTATATATTGTAATATCTCTATAATATTATCCAACCCATTTGGATTAAAACCAATCTTGAATATAAATTAAATCTTTAACAATGTTAGTTATTTTAAACTATTTGATATTTACTCCTCCAATGATAAATATATTGCATATTTGTCTATTTCTATTTATATAATAAATGTTTAAATAAGATTAATAATATTTTTTTATTTTTAATTTGATCATTAAAATCAATTTTGTTATATATGTATTTATATATTAACTAAATTTTCTATTTAATACTTACTGCTACGAATAGTTCGGATAATTGAGTCCACTATTTGTATTTGTATTTGTATTTGTATTTGTCAAATATATGATTTTTGATATTTGTATTTGTATTTGTGTTAGCGGGTATTTGAATTTTCGGTTCGAATACGAATATTTCGAATATTTTGTCCCATCCATATGATGATATATATCACTGTGCAATTATTAATTTCCTAATGAGTTTGTAATTATCGAAGACATAAACAATTTTAACATCGTAGCCTACCCAAAAACTATATTAATGCACCATCTATTTTAATGGACGGAAACCTATTACTAAAATATACGGAATGGTATAATTTAAACGAGTGTTGAAATTTTTCATGTTTGATAAATTGGTATAGTGGTCAATTGTTATTCCATAATTTTTTTTAAACAAAAACATTATTAGAGTTATCAATGATTTCGAATAGATCTATATTCGTCTCTAATGGATTCAGGAAAAAAGTGATTGCAAATAAATACATTAGAAGGTTTGTTAAATTTAAAATAGAATAAAATTATTTGAGATCATTTGTAAATTATAATATATAGAGATAGAATAAACCTAAAAGAAGTTTAAAATTCAAATAATAAGTAAATATAATCAAATTATGTATACACTAATAATTTGAAAATTTATTTTAATTGTCTCGATACACGAATGATATATAAGGATGAATAATCAAATAATTTGCGATCATATATATATATATATATATATATATCGTATTAATTAAACAAATCGAGTTGGTTCAATTTAAGAGGCTGAATAAGTAGAAATCATGCATTTATGCAACGTCCATGTGACATATGCCCAAAGATGGACTTAACATACAACATCAATGTTTCCACAACCATTCACTATCCATATATATTAGACAACACAAGAAATGAAAAATGAAGAACGTACTACTCATTGTTTTTAGAATTATTACTTTTTATATAAAAATTTATTATCAGATATATTAGTTGTTATTACAATTTAAATGAAAATATTAACGGTTACTGTGACACATTCAAATACACTTTTCTATTATATTTTTCGATCGATAAAAGACACTTACAAGAATCTCAAAGCTTTTAGAATTACTTTTAGAATGAAAAATGAAGAACGTACTACTCATTGTTTTTAGAATTATTATCCATCCAAATTTATTCATTGATATTCTAGGGATTTTCTTATATCTCCGTACCAACCATCAACACTTACAAGAATCTCAAAGCTTTTTGATATGTCAAATGTCCAGTTGTTTCTTTTATCCTTTTGATCAAATCAAGTCCAAAAAATCTTTAATAACCTCGAAAAATAAAATACAAAATTCCAAGATTTTTGATATTTTAGTATTAATCATGCAAACAAATATTGTGCATTCAAGACGTTTAAGAAAAACCAAGTAAAGCATTAAAAAAATATGTGAACACTTTTAATTTCCTACTCCTATCTCTTCAATATTTTCAAAGAGCCATGTTTTTGAATTGAGACATATTCAATCCCTTTTCATTGTAAATTTTTTAATTCTTTTAATCAACTATACGTAGAATCGGCTAAGCAGAGCATAACATATGATGATATTCATATGCATGAGAAATAATGAGGTTTTGTTGTTTCTCTGTAGCTGCATCGTGCATTGTTGAAGATTTAGTGGGATCATTCAGGCACTTTTGATTCCACATGTACATCTGGAGACGCCGTAGGTATGATGGTTTTCAATGGAAATAAGTTCCGTCTGAGCCGATACTCCAGCATTAGATTCTAAACCTTTTTGATTTGGATACATCCTTTCGTAATACCCTTTTCTTACCATCTTTTTTTTTTCTTTTTCCTTTCTTAGAAGCCACATTTTGAAGGATTTCCTCACACAACTAACTATTTTGCCCTTCTTTAGCTTAACTCTACGTTTCTGCTTTAGCTTTAGAAGAATTGTAAATGTTAGAAATTTCATCTACCTTAGATTTTGGTGCACCTTCTTCTAAAAGAGATTCGTTTTTCACATAAACTATATTTGGTATTGAGTTCTTTTATATCAGATTTGCTTTCTTCGTGACCTTTTTGTGATTTTCTACTTTCAGCTATAGAAGTCACACCTTCAGATGTTGATTCTGATATTTTCCTTATTGACATTGTTTTTTTTTTTTTTTTGCCATATGTAATCTTTGAAAGGTAGATTCACTTTCCTTTTCCGCGCCATGAATTCTTTTGCACATAACAAATCAACATTAGAATAAAATATATTTCCTTTCGATTTTGTTAAGGTTTTTTGTTATCAACAAATGAATTCATGACCGATAGACCGATAGGACGTAATTTAAAGAGCCTTAGCTTTTTAAAACATTATTTTAATTATACTAACATTTAAAAAATAAAAAAAATCAAATTTCCTTCACATTTCCAAATGCTTTCTTGCAATTTTTGGTTGAGATTCGAGTATTTAGTATAAAAATAAATGAATAAATTGATTTTATCTTTTTTATAGCTATCATTGAATATAGTTGGTTGAGATTCGAGTATTTAGAATAAAAATCATCTATCTTTCAAACACATAATACTTTTTTCATTTGTTTTAGAATTGGCTTAAGTCAAGTTTACTTGGCTCCTCGGATGATGAACCTTAAACAAATTAAAGTAATATTATTTACTAGTCTTATTTTTCCTTTTATTCCTCTTATTTATTGATTTTTTCTTGTTTTATTTATATTTTTCTTTTGAAAACCAATGTATCGTTCACAATCCAAATCGATGAAATATTATACCTTGATTGATATCTTCTTATAGTCCTGACATGCTCAACTGTAACTCAGAGTAAATGAAACACATATATATGGAAAGCAATATTACCCGACGAACCAACCCAGCAAAAACTTAACCTAAAATGAATCAAAAGGCATTAACAAAATAAGAAAAAATTGACACGAAACAAAAGGCATATGCAAGTCCTCCCTACCTGTACCTTACAGTGCTAGGTCTCCAGTGAGATATTCCATCTCCATCGCAGCCTTAGAGCCTATTTTCCCATGTTTCCCCCATATATCCTTCACCGAATCCATCCCAGCACATTAAAAAACCAATCTGAAAGACCAAATATTAAGAGATGGACATAAAACAGAAATCAGTTACCATTCTTTAGTAAATCGATAATTCTTTAGCCTTCTTCCTGGAAAGATCGTTCTCGTAACACTCGATGGATTTAGTAAGTCAATCATTCATACTTTTTTCGATTCTCGATAGTTTTGTTACTTCTGCAGCTACATCCAAATATGTTATTTATATATTTAGATCATTAAAGATCTCTTACCCATGAATTTTGGGATACATAACTCTGCTACAACGATCTCTTTACGACGCTAGATGCCTCCTTGATTGGAGTCGGTGATCTGAACAAAGATGGAGTATGAAAGAGGAAGTATCAATGCATGAAACACAAACACAAACCAAATGAAAGACACTAATTCTTTTTCAGATGACAAATTGCCATAAATCCATCATTGTTGCATTGTCATTGCTGCATTTGATCAACCATACCTATAAATAGAGGCAGAAGGAAGCAGAACTAAGGAATCTTATTTTTGTAGTTGGTTGTTTATCCAAGGTAAGGAAACAAAAAAATGTTGTTTAATCAATATGGATATTTCTAACTTCGCATTTCCCATTTCTGACGTAAAAAAAATAGAAGCATAAATAACCATCTCAAAACAACATCCAACATATACAACCTTCCACCTCAATATATGGTCCAACTTCAATAAAAAATCGGTATGAAAAGCAGGTTTCAAAGCCATTGTTTCGAACAGTTTATAATCCACAACAAACTAAATTTAAAAAACAATTATGTGTGGCTTGTACAATAAACTAGCACAGCAAAGAACAACCGTAAATAACAAGAAGAGGATGTAATTGTCCTTAAACACTTAAAATAAGATACGATGGGTATACGCACATCAACATAATTGAATAGCCGAAAGTGCTAATATTTGATACCAATATTCAGGTATAAAAGTTAAACATTTGGTGTAAATATTGAATCAAACATAGTTGTAAAGGGTTTCAGAACCAACCTAAGTAAGGACACTGTTCATTTTCCAGACCTCAAATTGCGATGACTCGATTGCATAGTTGCAACATATACTCCACTAAAAGAACACTACTCCAAATGAAACCTATGAGATTGGGAAATTCAATTTAACCCAAATTTCCACGGTGATGAATAACAATCAGATTGGAAACATGATAGCACCGAGGTTTTTATATGCAAAACATCTTACCTCGTGACCCATCAAGCCAAATGACGCGAGTGTGTTTTGTACTTATTGTTGTTTCCTTTTGTTTGCCTTTATGCCCAAACAGGTAAATGTGACATACAAATTCAACGATGCAAGTTGTTCCTAAATCTCAGCAATTCATTTCCTACATCATGTATCAGTTAAAACGAATCAAAATCTTGATATAAATACCAATTACCTTAGCACATGCACTTACAATTGACATCTAGCCAAGCTCGAATTGAGAGATGTTAGCAAGATGTCGTTGAAGTTATTAAAACCCACAGTAGTTGTTTAAGATGTATGTACATAACCTATATATTACATTAATTGAACTTGGCGAACCTAAAATGATAATGAAATTAATAATAACCATGCGTGCAAAGCACCTAGTCCAAATGTATAGGATGAAAATGCCAATATGCATCTCTTTGATTTTAGTAAAAGTCAAAGGAAGTAAACTTTTTTTATAAATAAGTTCAAAATGCATTCCAATCTTGATAGAATGTGGATCGATTAAAGCATACCAGTAAACGAATGAGGAAACATTATTGCGTGAAATAGAAACACAAACAAAATAAAAGACTTCGTTCCTTTTTTAGAAGTCAAACTGCCACGACGCCATCATTGGTGCATGATTATTACAGTATATAGTCCAAAGGAACAACACAACTCAAGAGAAATCCTGAGGGATCGAGAAGGTTTAATTTATTTTAACCGATATGATTGAAACCAATATAATAGAATGTGGATCGGATTAAGCATACCTATAAATAAACGCAAAAAAGAAGTGAAACTAAGGAATCATTTTGTTAAAGCTGGTTGTTTATCCAAACCAATGACACAAAAAAAGTTACTCGATCACCATGGATGTGTCTATCTGCTCATCGTTAGCAAAATCTTATGTAAAAAAATAGAAGAGGTGTAATTGTGCTTAAACACTGTAAAAGAAGATACGATGGGTATATCAAGGACACTTACACACATCAACATAATTCAACAGCCAAAAGTGCTAATATTCGATAAGTATAAAAGTTAAACATTTGTTGTTGTTCTTGAATCAAGCATACCTGTAAATTGCTCCAGAATCATACGATTCGCGAAAGAGAGGGAAAGCAGAAGAAAGATATATGTAAATGTATTTATTGACATTCATAAGAATCTCGAGACTCTTTGCATTAATCTGCAAATTGTAAGTTCAATTGCATTCGAGAGAACCTAATAGTAGAGAAATATATCATACTAATGTCGTGCATTAGATACATAAAGAAGAGATGAAAATTAAACACTTACTCATATTGTTGGAGGGGGCTTCACGTTTTTTCTCCTCCCAACATGAATTTCACTCGAATTGTTCTGCAATTCCATATGGTTCGTCAACCTTGCTGTTTCTGATTCAGGAGGCTCAATTCCTATGATTCGTCAACCTAATCCACATGTATCCTACAATTCACGGACAAGTGATCTTTGATGATATGCATATGTTAATTCAAGTACCATAATGCAGCTACAATAATATTGTTAAAAATGACTCCTGAAGAGATTGTTGTTGCGGAGTTATATATCTCGTAATTCATAGCAAAAGATCATTTAATGATATAAATATATAAAATCATATTTAGATGCAAACGTTAATTCTAGTATCATAATGCAGTTATGATAATATCATAAGGAAGCCTCGTAAAGAGATCGTTGTAGTTGAGTTATGTATCCCAAAATTCACGGGTAAACGATGTTTAATGATCTAAATATATAAACAACATATTTGGATGTAGCTGCAAAAGTAACAAAACAATCGAGAATCGAAAAATGTATGAATGATTGACCTACTAAATCCATCGAGTGTTGCAAGAACGATCTTTGCCACGAAACTCGTGAAGAAACTAGAAACTTTGATAACACCCGAGAGTACACCATTCGCCACTTTTTCCGTAATTTTAGTCCTCCTATTAACCATGTATTGACAAACAAACCACACATTAAGACAACTTAAATCAGACTCACAACAATGATATCTAATAAAGACTTTAGCATCACCATGGTTTGAAAGCTTCATACTCTTCATAACATATCAAACCTATTAGAGGAGATCAACCATATTTAATATAGATTGTATGAAAGTCTCTGGTATGAGTTTAAACAGATACTGACAAGAGTTGATCCAAGATCTCCCTAAAATAGAAGTTAAACTTCACTACTGATACTATGAATTAAATAATGAGATTTGTCTTTCCATTAATAGAATAATTACAAAACCATTTCTTGAATCTAAAACAGAGATCAAAATTAACAAAAGCTAGTCACAATCATCATTACCTCTTGATCCTTTTCAAGTTTTCATGGTTTATCTTCTTCCCCTTCTCAGACTTTGTCACCCTTCGCTTCATAAACTTGTTTCCCCATTTAACCGATCCATGGTCACATCTCCACACCATAGAATCCCTTTTTTCATTTGCCTAGAACCAGAGGCGAGCAGCTTTGTTGTCTTTCCACAACATCCTGCACATTTGGTGCCAATGTACTCCAATACGCAAGAGTAAGAAAACTAATGAGAATCCACAAAAGTATAATTGACTTTCTGAATCCATTGAGTGTTGCGAGAATGATCTCTCCGAGAAGAACGCTAAAGATTTTTTTACTAGCTTTGGAGTTCACAACGAGAAACTTTGATAACAGCCGAGAGTACACCATTCGCAACTTTTTTCAGTCATTTTGTTCATCCTCTTAACCCTGTATAGACAAATAAGCCAAACATTAAGACACCTTATCATGCCTCCAAAATGACTACACGCAACAAAACAATTGAAATTATCCTCCAAGAAATTATCCTGCCTCACGTACTTGTACGTATAGCTTTACCAAGCAAGAGAGCTTTTGTTCTGACAACCCGCTTGACCATCCAGTATCATTGTGATGGTTCAAACCTAGAGATTGATGATGAGGATGAACGATAGTTGTTTCTCATGCAACAGCCCTATCCCAGAGCAACCTCGGGACTAGGAGTGTTCTATCATCACATAAAATAAACATTCGTCACACTATAGACACATAAATAACTCTACCCAACCCGACTGAGTATCCTAAGTCTAAGACTAGTACCACACTGGATCATAACTCATAGAGTCCACACGACTATAGCTTGGGCATACGCTTGCAAAGTCTAGAGGACCCCAGCAAACTGAAGATCTCGCAAGGTCACAACGTATCCCATTCATCAGTACAATACAATGCTCAGTCACTCATATGTTACCACAACCCTAACAGGGTACGGTAGATCCACTGATCTGAGTAACTATAGAGCTCTGACACTCGCAAGGGTACCACAACCCTAACACGGTACGATGATGGCCTGATTCAATTTTCGCAATAAAATTAATACTCTTATTTCAAATTTAAAATGGTTCGAACCATAGATCATCTCGTTTTTATATGTATTCCTCGCATGATTCAAGAGATGTTTACGATATAGATGCGATGTTTACGTATGATTTTGTACCCGTTTTATTCGTTTTCGTGTTTTAGTGTTCTTACAGGTTGTAATACAAATTCGGTTAATTTTGGAGCTAAAAGACGTACACGAGATAAAGTACTAACATCGAGGATCATCACGGAACAAACGGGACGAGAATCGGCAAGGAATAATACAGCCCATACGGGGCATTCACCTAGCCCTCGCGGGGCTTGACCCCTAGCAACTTCAGCACGAGTCGCGGAGGTCCTCAGCACACACGGTCCTCAAGACAAGCTCAGCCCGCGCGGGGCACTCCTTAGCCCGCGCGGGGGGCCTCTGGTTCAGCATTTGGTCCAGCAGAATGAGCACGGGTCGGGCAAGCCATCAGCACGCACGGGCTTCACTATGAGCATCAGCCCGCGCGGGGCACTCCATAGACCGTGCGGGGAGGCCTTGTTTCCAGCGAACACAGAATGCCGCACCCGCATGGGGCACACACTCAGCTGGCGCGGGTCGCGTCCGTCACCTGCAAAAACCAGAAAAGTAAATTTGCCTAAACACGAAAAGAAACTCGTTAGTTACTTATACAAAAAGGAAAATGACGTTAGAGAAGAGGAATAAGAGACATTTTGTTGGAGAAAGGAATGAAAACGTTGCCCAACTTAATCAAGAATAGAAAACACACGAAAAAGGTAAAACGGTGGCTGCGACAAAGGGAAAGAAGTGAACGGTCAAAAGGAAAAACGAGGAGAAAAAGGAAAGAAAATAAGAAGGAAAGACAAGGAGAGGAGCTAGGGGTTGAGGAGATTCAGTTAGAGTCAGTTTTCAGAATTCATAAAAGAGAGAGAGTAGAGAGAGAATCAGAGAAGAAGGAGACTCTTGCGAAGGAGACATTCAAGGGGCATTGGAGATCAATTCAAGACTTCGGTTTCGTTTGGTTTTTATGTTCTTTAGATTTTCTACTTCGATTATGTTGTTTGCTTTCAAACGCATGAGCGAGTAGTTGTTTTGTTCTAGGAAGGATTAGCCCATGGCTATCCCGGAACCACCTTGATTTATCTTTGAATTCAATTTCCCGTTTTCGTTTATCTATTCTTTGTTTGAGAGCTTGAATGACTTGTATTTACGAAGGCCAAGTAGATGCATGTGTTAGGGATTAGGAGAAGGACCGAAAGGACAATTCTAGTCCTAGAAGATCAGGTTTAGAACAACCGAGGTTAGGCCACGAAAGTAGGGTAGCAGCGGTTGAGGGTGAAACGGATGAATCATAGATCTTATGGGTTTAGCTTAAGGTATCAGTCACGAAAGTAGGGGATAACTTGACTAGATCACGTGTCTATGCCTTGAGAGAGGGTAGATATCATATTAGGATCGTCTGCCTTAGATGACTTGATTGGGATTGCATAATTAGATACGTTGATTGTTGGTTTTGGTAGTTTTATGGTGAAACCGGATTCCTAGAACGTTTGTCTAACTGTTAAGAACTCGTAGTTTATTTGTTTTTAGTATTTCAATCTTAAAACCCAATATTCGTTTGTTTGCAAGTTTGATTCATAATTTGAATTTAGTTTGTGTTGCGTAGTCCCTGTGGGATTGATACCTAAAGTACTACACACGTGTCGTGCACTTGCAGGTAGTTTAGGTTATTTGTTTAACTTTGAATACGAATCAAGTTTTTGGCGCCGTTGCCAGGGACTATTGTCAACACGTCTTAGATTCGAGCCTAGAGTCATTCTTGTTTTGTTTTTCTTTTTGCTTTTCTTTTCTTTGTTTCTTTGTACCTAATTCCATTCGTTTGTCCTTTGTTGGTTTATGACCAGATCTCAAGGTGCTTCCAGTCTACTCCAAATCGACCCCGAGATCGTGCGCACTTGCAGACAACTAAGAAAGGGCAAGGAAGAAGGTAACACAGAGCCGTCAAATCAACGAGATATGGATAATCAGAACGGCCACGAACAACCTCAATTACCTATCGGTAATTTGGGGAATATGCAGCAACATCAACTCGCACCTCAACCACGAGAACCACAGGCTCCTCCACCATGTCGCCTCAGAGATTACGTGGTGCCGAATATGAACAATGTGCAAACAGCCATACGGATGTCTGCTTTTGCTAGGGAACATATGGAAATTAAGCTGACAATGATCACCATGTTTTATCAGAAGCAATTCATGGGTGGAAATCTCGAGGATCCCCATCGGCATCTCAGAGACTTCCTTGAACTTTCCGTTACATTCAAGATACACGGAGTCTCAGAGGACGCGATCTTACTGCGTCTCTTCCCCTTCTCAATTGGGGGACAAGCAAAAACGTGGCTGCAATCGCTTCCCGTTGGTTCAATCACGACTTGGGACCAACTGTGTGCATTGTTCTTATCACGCTTCTTTCCTCCGAGCAAGACGATCCAGATGAGGGGGAAATCACAATGTTTAGATGCAGAGATGGAGAAACGTTGTTTGAAGCGTGGGGCAGATTTAAGGATCTTCTACAGATATGTCCATACCATGGTCTCGAGCAGTGGTATGTTATCCAAACTTTTTACAACGAAATCTCAGATGAACACCGAACGACGTTGGATAACGCTGCTAGAGGATCATTTATGGATCTGAGTGTGGAGGAGGCATACGAGCTGATCGATAACCTCGTCATGAACCACACTATGTGGTCAACATCGAAAGGTATGCCTAACAACACTCGTCGCCTATACGAGCCAAATCAGAACAGAGCGACGGGCAACGCAGCAAACGCCATGTACTGTGTGAATTGCGGAGATACGGAGCATGCAGCGTATCAATGCACGGTACATGAAGACTTCGAACAGATGAACTATGCCCAGCAGCAAGGAAACACACAATTCGGGATTACCTACAACCCGAATGGAGGAATCACCCGAACTTGTCATACCGAACGACTCAACCAATGAAGTATTCGGGATTTCAGCAACCACAGTAGCCGTACCAAAAAAATAATCAACAATTTCAGAATGCTCAACAATTTCCGCAAGTTCCTCAACGTCCTCAAGCCCCTTCGTCAAACTTTGAGGCGGTAATGCTCGAATTTATAAAGGAACAAAGTCGGAAAAATTCAACTCAAGCCAAATTCAATGCGGATGTGGGGACAGCGATCAACGAGCTGAAAACTCAGATGGAATCATTGAACAACCATGTGAAGAGCTTAGAGAACTCCGTAGCACAGCAAGCTGCCTCATCCTCTCGGAATCCCGGACAGCTTCCCGGTAAACCCAAATTGAACCCGTACGTTAACGCTATTTCCATGTGCTGCACTGATATGATCGAGTATTCGCCCTTCAAAGAGCAAGACCAAGCTGCTGGAACGTCCATAAAAAGAGGCAAAGGTACGATTACGATTATGGAAGGAGTTTAACCAGATTTAGAAAAACCATACGTTGCTCCACCGGCGTACCAACCTCCAATACCGTTTCCTAACCGGTTGGTGAGCAGTAAGAATGAAGAACGAGTGGGCAGATTCGTAGAGGGCCTCAAGAAGCTTGACATCAACATCCCATTCATGGAAGGCCTCCAAAAGATGCCTATCATGCCAAACTCATCAAAGAGGTTCTTTCCAAAGAGAAGCATATTGAAGAGAACGAGACGGTAGCACTCACCGAGGAATGCAGCGCTATCATTCAAAACAAGCTGCCACCAAAGTTGAAGGACCCCGGAAGCTTCTCCATTTCATGCACAAAGGTAATATTGACATTGACAATGCTTTGTGTGATTTAGGAGCAAGTTGAGCATCATGCCACACTCGGTTTTCAAGCGGATGGACTTCGAGAATCTCAAACCTACAGAGATGTGTCTACGCCTCGCGGATCATTCAGTGAGATATCCGGTGGGAATTGTTGAAAATGTTCCCACCAAGGTAGGTAATCTTTTCATTCCCACTGATTTTGTTGTACTTGAAATAAAGGAAGATGCTAGGATACCTATTATTCTTGGTAAACCGTTCTTAGCTACTGCAGGTGCCATGATAGACGTACAACAAGGAAAGCTTTCCTTACGTGTCGGATATGAGATGATAGAATTCAACTTGTCCAGCCCCATGAACGGATCCTCATTCAAGGAGTCTTGCTTTACAGTCGATTCGCTGGACGAGTTAGCAAAAAACACGCATGATCAAGTAAGTGTTTATGATCCTCTTGTACGATATTTAACACGAGTTTGCTAAGATGCAGGATTTACGGACGAAGGAGCCAAGCTGTACACGAAATTGATGAGTGCTATTGCAGCACTAGGAGATGCCCCACGTGAGGAGATACCACATGAAATGCACGATGGTTTCGCAGTGGAGAAGACACCCAAACTTGAGCCCGACCCTCCTCCACCTTCTTTTCGAAATAAGTATGTTGAATGCGATAAAATATATCCTGCTTTTATGAATGCTAACTTGAGTGCAGTTGAGATGAGAAAACAATCCACATGCCTAAAGAAGCGTAGGAGAGTAAGCTCTTCAATATGTATGCACAGAAATTATACGGAAGACAGCCACAAACCTTCCACCAAAACTCAAAGGAGGTTGCACCCGCACTTGCAAGAGGTAATGAAAAAAGACGTCATAAAACTTTTTGATGCAGATACCATTTATCCAACCTTGGGTAGCGAACGAGTGAATCCCATGCATGACGTGCCAAAGAAAGAAGCAGTCACAAAGGGATGGCACGACAAAAAGATCCTACATCATGACTTCCAAATAGGTGATTTAGTTCTACTTTTCAATTCTCGTCCTAAGCTTTTCTCGGACAACCTACGGTCTCATTGGTCTGGTCCTTTTCAGGTACGAGAAGTCTTCACACATGGAGAAGTGGAACTATGGAGCGATTCGAGCGGAACATTCAAAGCTAATGGACAGCGACTAAACCTCTACCAAGCCGCTCAACCGATCAAAGTGGAAACTCCATTTCCCTTTTCGATCCACCCATCGTGCACACATGAGGAATGGAGACGTCAAAGCTTAAAGACGGTAAATAAGCGCTTTCTGGGAGGCAACCCAGCTATTTGTTTTCTATTTTTTTCTTAGTTTCTTAGTTTAAGATTCGGTTAATAAAAAAACACAAAAAAAATAAAAAAAAGTACCACCATAAACGTGACTTCACTTCCCTTACCCTCCATCTGAGCTTCACGTCAAGGACGTCGTTCAATTCAAGTTTGGGAGATCAACTCACGTTTGTCAGAAGATTTCGTTTCATTTTCTTTTATTTTCTCTTTTATTTCGTAGATTTTTAGTTTGTTTTTACTTTCGTGAGTCTGAGTCGTCCTAGGCACTTGTTCAGTGCCACGTTTTGAGATGAACCCTAAACCTAGGAAACTTAAGAAGTTGGATTTTTCCGTGAGATTTTGCATGTTTGATCTAGGTTTCTCCTAAGCGTTAGAGCTTATTAATCGGATGAAAAACAATAGGTCGTAATTCTTTGGGAATCCTAGGGTTGCTTGTGGGAGGGAGGTTTAGACGAGGCTGCTAGGCTAGTTTATCGTTTATTCTCTCTATCCAGATGGTCATACTTCGTATAGACAATGCTTTTCTTCTTTTTTATGATGATTATTAGATCGTATGAAATCGAGCTTATTTTGCATATTAAGAGCGCACACTAACACTCCGCTGTCGATAAAAATAATGCCTAAAAGCATCATCTAAAATCGATATGAGTGCATCGACCTTGATACTCTTTTGATTGTTTGGCTCTAAGTGGTGGGTTGGCGATCATCTTTCTACGTCCTAAGGGCATGGCACAATAGAAACGCCGTTTACTCCGCTCCACACTTGAACGAGATGCTTGAGTATACCGTCATCGGTAGTCTGGGTCTAAGTAAAGGTTGGATCCCTTCAAATCCGACGTTCTATAAGCCTAGTGTGCATGCATTACAAAAAAAGAAAAACAAAAGAAAAAAAAAGAAGACATAAAAACAAAAGAAAAGAAAAAAATAAAGAAAGAAACTCGGAAAAAGAAACAAGTATCCTCGATTGTTCTAGGTTTAGCATTTGTCTGAAGTCTTGTTTGGTGGAGAGAGTTACGGTAGCTTGTTTAGTTTGCCTTCGATTTACTTTCTCGTGGGTAGCCTTGGTGAACCTAGGATGTAGACTAAAAATTTAATTAGACCGAATTTGCTCTCGACTTGCTAGTTGATCGGTTAGGTTCGTTTTAGCGGTATTTCTAGGAGAAAGGGGAATTCTCGGATTTTGTATACCCCACGTGTTCCACATTTACGTTTGCTTAGGGACAAGCAAACATTCAAATCTGGGGGATTTTGATCATCTCGTTTTTATACGTATTCCTCGCATGATTTAAGAGTTGTTTACGATATAAATGCGATGTTTACGTATGATTTTGTACCCATTTTACTCGTTTTTGTGTTTTCGTGTTCTTATAGGTTGTAATGCAAATTCGGTTCATTTTGGAGCTAAAAGACGTACACGAGACAAAGTACTAACATCGAGGATCATCACGGAACAAATGGGACGAGAATCGGCGAGGAATAATACAACCCACGCGGGGCATTCACCTAACCTGCGCAGGGCTTGACCCCCAGCAACTTCAGCACGAGTCGGGGAGGTCCTAATATGCACGGGTCCTCAAGACAAGCTCAGCCCGCGCGGGGCACTCCCTAGCCCACACGGGGGGCCTTTGGTTCAGCATTTGGTCCAGCAGAATGAGCACGGGTCGGGCAAGCCATCAGCATGCACGGGCTTCACTATAAGCATCAGCCTGCGTGGGGCACTCCTTAGCCCGTGCGGGGAGGCCTTGTTTCCGGCGAACACAGCATGTCGCACCCGCGCGGGGCACACACTTAGCCCGCACGGGCCACGTCTGTCACCTGCAAAAACCAGAAAAATAAATTTGTCTAAACATAAAAAGGAACTCGTTAGTTACTTATACAGGAATGGAAAACACACGAAAAAGATAAAACGGTGGCTGCTGCAACAAAGGGAAAGAAGTGAACGCCAAAAGGAAAAACAAGGAGAAAAAGGAAAGAAAATAAGAAGGAAAGACATGGAGAGGAGCTAGGGGTCGAGGAGATTCAATTAGAGTCAGTTTTCAGAATTCATAGAAGAGAGAGAGTAGAGAGAGAATCGGAGAGAAAGGAGACTCTTGCGAAAGAGACATTCAAGGGGCATTGGAGATCAATTCAAGACTTCGGTTTCGTTTGGTTTTTATGTTCTTTAGACTTTCTACTTCGATTATGTTGTTTGCTTTCGAACGCATGAGCGAGTAGGTGTTTTGTTCTAGGAGAAGGGATTAGCCCATGGCTATCCCGGAACCACCTTGATTTATCTTTGAATAGAATTTCCCGTTTTCGTTTATATATTCTTTGTTTGAGAGCTTGAATGACTTGTATTTACGAAGGCCAAGTAGATGCATGTGTTAGGGATTAGGAGAAGGACCGAAAGGAGAATTCTAGTCCTAGAAGATCAGGTTTAGAACAACCGAGGTTAGGCCACGAAAGTAGGGTAGCAGCGGTTGAGGGTGAAACGGATGAATCATAGATCTTATGGGTTTAGCTTAAGGTGTCAGCCACGAAAGTAGGAGATAACTTGACTAGATCACGTGTCTATGCCTTGAGAGATGGTAGATATCATATTAGGATCGTCTGCCTTATATGACTTGATCAGGATTGCATAATTAGATATGTTGATTGTTGGTTTCGGTAGTCTTGTGGTGAAACCGGATTCCTAGAACGTTTGTCTCATTGTTAAGAACTCGTAGTTTATTTTTTTAGTATTTCAATCTTAAAATCCAATATTCGTTTGTTTGCAAGTTTGATTCATAGTTTGAATTTAGTTTGTGTTGCGTAGTCCCTGTGGGATCGACACCTAAAGTACTACACACGTGTCGTGCACTTGTGGGTAGTTTAGGTTATTTGGTTAACTTTGAATAAGCACAACCGTATAGCGAAGAAAACGTATAATCATAATCAAATTAAATACGAAATGTATAATAAAGTTTATCGAGACCTCATGCACGCCTATCCCATCAGTCCACTGTAACCGTTGATACCGCTGTTGAACATCTTTGATCTTTTTTCTCGCTATAACCTGCCCATTAATGACAGTCCACAAAGGGGTGAGTACGAAGACGTTCTCAGTTAGATCAATACATGCATGCAAATCGTGCCATGTATTATCTCACTCTCAAATGTGTAACATAAAATAAATATTCATCACACTATAGACATATAAATAATGCTACCTAACCTGACTGAGTATCCTAAATCTAAGACTAGTACCACACTGGATTATAACTCACAAATTCAACACGAATCTAGCTCGGGCATATGCTCGCAAAGTCCAGAGGACCCCAGCACATTGAAGATCTCGCAAAGTCACAACGTACCTCTTTCACCAGTACAACATAGTGCTTCGTCGCTCGAAATGTTACCATAACCCTAACACGGTACGACGCTGACAAATCCATTGATCTGACTAACTACAACACCATCGCTCGAAATGTTACCATAACACCAACACGGTATAATGTCGGTCTTGATCCAAGTGTCGCAATACTAACGTCGTCGACCTGATACTCCTCACGTAAAAAGTCTCACCAACACGCTCTACCCAACCCGTCTGAGTATAAGACTAGTACCACACTGGATTACAACTCACAGAGTCAACACGACTCTAGCTTGGGCATATGCTCCCAAAGTTTAGAGGATCCTAGCACACAGAAGATCTCGCAAGGTCACAATGTACCCCAGCCATTAGTACAATATAATGCTCCATCGCTCGAAAGGTTACATATGTCATCAATCATCATTCGACGATTTTAGGTTTGGGTCCATTCTTCACTTATAACTTCTAAATTTCTCATTATGAATTTCTAAAATATCTACTATGATCATATCTCAATTTAAACGTAAGAATTTCTCTATAATCAATCACAAACTAAATTTTGATGGAGAAAGATCATCACCTTAATTTTCCACGATGACTTGACGATTCCTGATGATATAACTAATAACATCACAAATCAATTTTCTCTTATTACAGATCTATTCAGTTTATCAATATTCATAATTAAAGAAATAATCACAAAAAGATGTTTAGAGATTTACCATAATCTCGATTAGAACCCACGAAGAACGTGACCACAAATTGATGGATTCTTCTCTTTTTTTTTTTCTCTCTTCTTTTCTTTTCTTCCTTTTCTTCTTCTCTTAGTCGTACGGTCATTCTCTTCTTTCTTTAATTAACCTAATTATATATATATATATATATATATATTATATGTTTGGTGGGTTGGGCCTCACATCCCAGCTTCTGATTATAGATGGAAAAAATTCCAGATTAAGTGCATAAATAAAAAAACAAATCCTATCCAAGACTGCTGGAGAGATTCATGTTCATTCGTCTTGAAACCAACCTGTCCAAAGAGCCATTAATCCAGGGGTTAGAGCCATCACCGTCTGCCTCTCTC